>VZQC01002896.1:3175221-3344260 GCA_009823505.1 Rhizomys pruinosus
GGGCTGAAGAGACGGCCTAGCGGTTAAGAGCACTGACTGCTCTTGCAGAGGACCCGGGTTTAATCCCAAGCACCCACATGTCGTCTGAGAACCGTCTGTAACTCCAATTCCAGGAGAATTCCAGTTCCAGGGGAATCCGACGCCCTCTTCTGACCTCCGCGGCATTGCACGACACGGGTGCACAAACCTACATGCAGACGATACATTCATATAAATAAATAAATAAATAAATAAATAAATAAATAAATAAAATTAAAAAAGATGGTTCTCAGCTGCCATGTGGGTTCTGGGGATCGAACCTGGGTCCTCTGCAAGAGCAGTCAGCACTTTTAACTGCTAGGCCATCTCTCTGGCCCCAGGAATAATTTTAAAAAAATAAATAAAAGCAACACAGAGAAAAAGAAAACATAGTAAAAAGTTTAAATTTAGAGTTTTTCTCATATTTATTTGAAGTAAATAGCATGAATCAGTAGGTTATAAATTACACTGAACTGGAGGATGATGTAAGGTCTACTCCATATTAACTAAAACACAAGAGAAAAAAAAGGGTTACACAAAAGCAGAAATTTTAAGTAATTTAATTGAAATTGCTAATATTTGAAAACAGATTAGTATTCATTAACATGGTAGATCTAAGCCTCAGAACACTCACTGAAAATAAGACTCAAAGAAATAGTAAATGAGGGAATGCGAATAACATGGTGTACGAATGTCCATCATACAAAGACAGAAATGGAGACACAAAAGTAATGTGACACAAGGCACACAAAATATATGACAAATAACAGATTCTACCATGCTAATAATTTAACTTACATCAAATGTATTAAAGGACCATATCTCATAGTATCAGAAGGTGCTTTTCAAGTTGACACAGGAGAAAAGCTATTAAGCCTAGAAACACAAAAATTACCAGCCCAGAAACATATCACTATGATGTACTTTTATCTTGGGGTAAAATATAGCTATCTAATTGGACTTAAGGCCCTCTCCATAGAAGGGAATTTGTGCCTCTACTACTTTATACCTAGCCAAATACCCAGGGTTAGGAGGTCATAAAAACCCTAGAGGAGAACCTACTGCTGCCACTTTCCTAAACAATACTATTGCTAACTACATTCTAAATACTTATCCTTACAGCCACAGACAAGTATAGCTCTCACTCCTCATCAAAGAAGCTTTACAGAAATCCCCAACTGTTCGAAATAAAGAGAATAAGTGATTGTGGGTGCCAGCCCTAATTGATATAATGTGCAACAGCTAAACCTGAAGTTTGGAAATATTGCTGAAGAGAGGACAGAAAAATTAGGAGGTGGGAGACCAGGACACGAGTTGTTAGATAGTATCTTTAGACATGAGAAGGTATACCTGTGAAATCTCAACTACATAATTGTTTAGACAAGACCTGCATAATAATGACACCATCTGACATGTCAAAATGGATGGGGAAGTTTCACAAGATCCCACCTCTAGAAGAAGAGCTACAGGCAGGAAATGGCTACTGGGAGATGGAAAATCAGCTTTCTCCAACAAGTTCCCTGATCTGATAGGTCATCCAATCCCAAATCCCCAGTCCGAAACACATACACATATGAGCACTTCTAAATGAACTCAGTAAATTGTGTGTGCATGTACATATGTATGTATATACATATATATATATATATGTGTGTGTGTGTGTGTGTGTGTGTGTGTGTAATCATAATAATTAAATAAAAAGTGAGAGGGTGTGAGGGTTATAGGGGAAAAGTTGGAGAGAAAAAAGCATGGAAATACTGTAAATATAGTACTCATATATGAAATGCTCAAAAACTAAAGAAGATTTAAATTAAAATAGAACAAATAAGGTACAGAGCAATCAAAGATATTTGCAATTGACCTCTGCCCTCCACATCTGTCTACTGGTGAGCACACTGTGCACACATGTGCATGTCTATGTGTACACTGAACACATGCACACACACAAGAAAAGCTGAGTGAATAAGGGACAACTGGAAATCCACCAAACATTTGAGGGGATGATTCGTCTTAGAAATTACAAGCCTGTCCACAGAGGCCTGTGATGGTTCATTACCTCAAAGGCCAGAGTTCTAGTATCAATCCATACAATAGCTGTAAGAAAACCTGACTGCTTTACTCAATTTTTGAGATTGTAAGAGTAAATATAACATAAATTACATTGCTCTTTGGTAGCACTTAAATGAGTATTCTTCAATTTAAGAGAACACTGCTCTTTGTATTTTTAAATTTTTCATAATCTTCCCTTGAGGTTTTTAGTTGTTCTATGTTATCTTCCAGGTCTGATATTCTTTGTTCTGCTTCCTCCATTCTGCTTCTGAGGCTTTTTCCATTCCTTTCCTCTTGATTGGATGAGTGTTTAATTTCCTTTTTCTTTTCCTCTTCTGATTTCTTTAGTATTTCTACTTCTTTTTGGAGCTTCTCAATCTCTTCCTGTAGCTCTTTGCTTCGCTGGTCGGTTTCCTTATCTTTTTCAGCATGGGATCTTTTCAGTGTTTCTATTTCCTTCCGGAGCTTGTCATTCTCTCTCTCTAGGTCCTTCTTGAGTTCTTCATTCTCTTTTCTCAGCTCTTTGATTTGTTCTTTATAATCTTGTAGTTCTTTAAATATGTTCCCAATTGTGTTTCTGATGTCTGTGTCCTGGGGCATCCCCAGAGGGATCCCACTGCAGGAGTCTTCCATAGGGTTTGGTAGACCTTGGTGCAGGATTATCCTGCCCCTTTCCAGTGTTGTCTCTTCTTCATGTTCCTGGCATATGGGCTTCTCCTTGCCTGTATTCCAATGTGAGTCCTAAATGCCTCTTCACTGTGTTGAAGGCTTGCTTTGCTTGCCTCCTTCAGATGCCTTCCTAATCCCAGTTTTGGGGGGGCGGGCTCTGGTCTCAGGAGATCTCAGATATCAAGAGTCACACAACCCTACCTTTAATACCACCTGGGAGGAAAACTCCACCCCCCACAGCCACAAAAACCAATTAAGCCAAAGACAGCTGGATTAACGGAGCAACAATCAGCCTTGCTGAGGCACCCAGTTCCTACCTTCCTCTGGTCTCAGGAGATCTCAACACTGCTCTTTGTAACTCATCAACAAGGTGACATTTCATGTGAATAATAAGATGTCTGTTCTCCATACAGGAAGGTGAATCACATTCAATCTACACTTCTCTCTTTTCACCTGTCGTCTTACAAAAGCTGTATTTACATACCATGCCCAAACCACAGTATCATCTTCTGGACACATTGCAAGCTAGCTTTTTGTCTAGGTTTTTAGTCATTTGAGGTATATAAAACCCTTTCAAATCCTGGTTAAGTTTGAACTAATTACAACTGATTTGACAGCGATTTTTGTGAGTTAACCTACCCTAATCACTGAAATTATGAAACAGTGAGGAATAAATTCATGTACAGCAAAAAAAGAAAAAAAAAATCGGCAGAGTCCTGAACTGAACTCATCCATTAAAGAAGAAAGAAAAAAATTCCCTTCAACATTTCCAAGTCCCCACGAGGCCACAGGCAAGCTATTAAACAAAACACAGAAATGATAGAGAAACCTTGTTTGAGTGGGTGTTAGCAGATGTTAGCCAAGCAAATACTTAAAAAAATATAAAATAAAAATAAAGGGTGTTCTACTAATGTTTTTACGAGACAATTAATACAGACCCAAGATGGCTACCAGCCCACAGTAAAGGCAGCAGGCCTGTAGATCTATTTGTTGAAACGGTGCAGTAAGAAGGGCCAGGAGCCAAACATGGGTTTTGCCAAAACAGTCCTTATGCTACCATTTATAGATGCTGCCTGGGAACCAGGCATCAGGCTAAGATTTTCATGTGCCAACTTTCATTTAAACCTCAAACAACCCTTGTGACTATGAGGTATTATCATTATTTCTCTTACTTTGCAGATGAGGAATCTTTTTTTTTTTTTTTGTGTTTAGAAAGTTAGTATCTAAGCTCACTATCCTGTGTGTGTTAATTGAGAATTTAAGTCTCAAATTTGAAGTCCATCTCTTCAATACTCTGTTTCTTCTGGGTGTTTCACCTTGGCTGATTTTTCCTCCTAGGAAATAATTATGTGCAGATGAAATAAATGCTTGAGTTATTAGACCCTAAATAATCATTTGTTTGTGGAAACATCTGTCTCACTTGGCAAATATTTGAGGTTTAGATATAACTTCATACTTTGGTCTAGAGTAACAAAAACTTTCAGAATTACGAAACTTTGAGGATCAAAAAAGACCACCTACTGAGGGTTCCTGCCATTTATAATAGACAGAGCCCCTCCCTGGAAATTTCCATGAGAGCAGTCCTCTTCTCATAGCTGGGTGCTTTTCTCCAAAAGACCACGCCCCCTTCCTCCACTAACTTCAGCTCTTGCCGATTTTTGATTTTTGCAACAATGGAGAAGAATGGAAAAAGTATCTAAGATCTTTTTATAAGGAATGAAAATACTGAAAAATTGGACTGCTGACAACTTAGTATTGACCATTTCAGATGACAGCTGTAGTGCCCATCCATAAAGATTGGCCAAAACAAATCTTAACTTTAAAAGCAGCTATTGGGTTTGTTATCCAAGTTACTAATGGAACCAAACTAAATAATGATTGTTTTTCATATTTCATTAGTGTCTTTTAATCTCTGAGTTCTTGTCAAAGACTTTAACCAATTTCTTTAGAATTCCTATAGTTTAATGTTTCTAATTGTAACTATGATTAGTAATACAAGTACAAAAGAAGGGAGACTCGGGCTGGAGAGATGGCCTAGCGGTTAAGAGCACCGACTGCTCTTGCAGAGGACCCGGGTTCAGTCCCCAGCACCCCCATGGCGGCTGAGAACCGTCTGTAACTCCAATTCCAGGAGAACTCCAGTTCCAGGGGAATCCGACACCCTCTTCTGACCTCCACGGCATTGCACGACATGGGTGCACAAACCTACATGCAGACAGTACACTCATACACATATAAAAATAAATAAAATTAAAAAAAAAAAGAAGGGAGAATCAAGTTTGAGGACTTCAGAATGATACTGCTATCCTCAGCATCAAGAGGAGATGCAGCTTTCTACAGTTTGCAGACACAAACATGCAGCCAACGCATTCCTCCAGGTTGGTCATCACAAGATCACTTCATCTTCTGTTCTCTTTTGAAGGAGATGATCTGTTACTCAGACAGCCCAAGATCATGAAATGTTTTAAGCTGTTCCTAGATCTTACCTCTGTACTGAGATTTCTATAAGGAAGACTGTCCTGAGTTCTCCATCTCATTTGGAAATTTCTAGTAAACCTTTTCAATGACTAACCTCTATTTCTCTTTGCACATGAACTCAGACATTTTCCAGCTTGC
The DNA here is from genome assembly GCA_009823505.1 of Rhizomys pruinosus. Taxonomy (NCBI): domain Eukaryota; kingdom Metazoa; phylum Chordata; class Mammalia; order Rodentia; family Spalacidae; genus Rhizomys; species Rhizomys pruinosus. Next base: position 3,180,574 of record VZQC01002896.1, read on the forward strand.
CTCTCCTTTGATGATTTTCCATGGAGATATGAACGCACATCGTATCTACTGACAGCTGATGTTTTGCTACAATCTTCAGACTATAAATTTACAGACTTGTATTTTCTTAGGTACTTTTTCTTTTTGGTTGTTGCTTTTTATTTTTTAAGTAAATGTTTATAGTTAATAAACTGTGCAAAATAATAGGTTTCAATATGACATTTTCATACATATATGCCAATGTTCTCTGTTTTTATTGCTCCATTTATCTGATAAAATACTTAATTTCTTTCAAGGACTATAGTTTTTAGTCAGCCCCAATATTCCTCCAAATATTGGCACACAGACCATTAGAATCAGAAAGACTGTTTCGGGAGATCTGGTACTCACTCTGGAAGCTGAAGAAGACAAGAGCTTCAACGAAGGAAATAAGTCACTGGGTAGACTCTTAGATGAACTGTGAATCTGAGAAGATGCTGGAGAAAGCTGTCAAACGGCACTGGGAATTTAAAGGACAGCAGTGTCTGCCTCTTGTCAACTTCCAAAAGACAGGAAGCCAATTCCAAATGAATTACATTCAGATATTGTTCTTTAAATTAATTACTTTTAAGGAGCATATTTATATATTTAAATGTGCTCAAATTGAGTGTTTCTATTTGCAGAAACATAGAAAGAATACATTGATTTATGGGAGAACAATTTAAGGATCAATGTAAGTAAATTTAAAATTGCTAATTAAAAGAAAAGATGGAAAGAAACAAATTGGAAGAATTCAACAGCCCAATGAGTTTTTTTTTTAATTCACTATTCTTTCGTGTGTTAAAACTTATTCTTGTTATTAAATTAGATGCTGGGATTTTTATTCTAGGTTGGATTTTTCAGTAAGCATAGAATGGATTTATGAATAGATGAGTTTCCAAAGACATAAAAGATTGGAAAAGAAGTCACACTAGTGAAGCAGTGACTAATATGTACATGGAGACCTCAGAGTGCTTCTGGAAAAACAGCCTTTTGAATTAGCAAAGTCCATGCTAATAGCTTCTGATCTTGTTCTAGTAAACCTCTAGAGATTTAAAATCTTTTATTCAAGGTTATATGTATTTCCAGTTTTAAGTAAAGCTGTACTGTTGATGACATGCTCCATGCTACCCAGACTTTATGGAAAGCACATGAATGAAGACCCTGAGTCAAGGGTAGCCTCTAGTCATAAAACACAACCATGCAAGATGGTTATGGACAAGTCTGATGTACAACCATGAAATTTTCATCTTTTTAAACAAAATCTCTAGACAATTATCAATTAAAGGAATAGAGATAATTTAAAAGTGGGGGGTAAAGTGGCTGAAGCACTGGGTAGACTGCTTACTGTGCATGCATGGGGACCAGAATTTGGATGTCTAGAATTCATGTAAAAAGCTAGGTAGGTGTGGTAGCTCATCTGTAATCCCAGAGCAGAGGGCCTGGGACAGGGAATCTACAGAGCAAGCTACTCAGCCAGACTAGCCCAAATGGTTGAGCTCCAGGTTCTGACAGAGTCCTATCTCCATATACAGGGTGGAGAGCAATTGAGAAAGACACCTACCATTGACCTGTGTCTCCACATACACACATGCACTTGCACAAATGTGTACCTACACTCATGTGAACACATATACACTCCCTCCCGACAAACAGACATACACACACCTTTTTGAGAAATCGGGCATCCTATTTAACAATCTGAAACCTGCATATCTTTCTATGAGCAACTGTAATGACAACGGATGATCTAGATTTCTTTTCAGGCAGACTAAACATTTTATTTTTATAACTGCAATGATATAAAACTGAATGCTCCTTTCCCACTACCCTTCCCCAATACCCATTAAAAAAAGAGAGCCAGAAAACCAGTCATGGTGGTATGTGCTTGCAATCGTAGGGCTTGGGTGGCAGAGACAACCTGGGGCTCCCTGGCCAGTCAGCCTGGCTTAATCAGAGCCTGCCAAGTAGGGAGACCCTGTTTCAAAAGTCAAGGTGGAGGACACCAGAGGAATGAGACAGGCAGTTGACTTCTGGCTTCCACATGCACACACACACACACACACACACACACACATGCTTATCCCCTTCACATGTATCCACATCCATGCAAAACACACAGAAGAGATAGCCATAAAGATACTTTTTGTTAAGACATGGGAATTACATTACCATGCACATGCAATTGAGTGTGCTGTTGTGCTTCTCCAGCTGCGTTGGTAGCCACACATGTATATCTGCCAGCATCTTCCAACAGAGCCTTGGCAATTTGTAGAACTCGACCAGAAGACTGTATCTAATTGGAAGCAGAAAGCATGGCAGCATTTTGTGCTTGAACTTGAAAACATTTGCTGAGATAGAAAATTTCACTTAAATGTATAATAATCTATTTATATTTCCATGCCAATATCTTAATTAACTCGATATATGAGAGCAAGAGCACTTCATTATGCATAAGAAAAATAAATTTATTTGCTCAGAAAAACTTATTCTTATTCACTGGAAGACACAAAATAAAATAACCCAAGGCTAGCCTGCTGGTATAGTCATAAACGTCCACTGAATAAAAGACTTTCGCACTGGACTATGAAGTATGTGATGAAAATTTAAGCTCTCTGAAAAAAACATGACCTCATTTACGTAACACTTCATAAAGAGTTTTAAGACAACAATCACTTTTGATGAAATTGTCACAGGGACCAGAAAAACTTATATATAAAATATGAATAAAGACAATGCTGTTAAATTCTTTTTCCTTATTTTGCCTTTAAATCCATTACAACTTAGTCTCCACCATTTTGAAGTTGCCAAATCACAGGTTATTCTTTAAAGCTGACTATTCCAAGTTCACCAACAATGTCCAATCACACTGCACAGTATTAAGTGTGCACCTTCTCTCTCACCATCCATGGTGTTGAGTGTCCTCGACCACCTGATTCTTAATGGTCTATATTCACTGGGCATTAAAGATAGAGTATTCTAGATTATTCTTCAGTACTTATTCTCTGATAGTTATTCAGATATTACTTTATAAAGCTGCTTCTTCTGTCTCACAAACAGGAAACTTGACTCCTGAGTTTTCCACCAAACCCATGGCTTTGGCGAAAAACTTGAATTTACAGTTTCGGCCTTGACTTGTCTCCCGAGCTCTGCACTCAGAGTTCCAAATCAGGTTAGTGCATTAAGTACAACCTGCCCAGATCTAAGCACAAATCATTTCCATGTATCCTTAAAACTGACTTTTCCTTGCACATTCCCAGTCAATGGCACCCTGACGTTTCCAGGCATCTGGGTTTTGGAACCCACTTTGACTTCTATTAATTACACCACAGCATGTTTCTCAGATGCCCTGTTTTCCATTTCCACAGCCACTGTGGGATTATAATGGCTTAACTGATGTTCCAGTGTCTCCAGTCTCCCCCATTGTTAATCTATCCTGCACACTGTTGCCAGAATAATTTATTTAAAATGGAAATTTGATCCTTTCACTAGTCTTCTTGTAGACCTCTTTCATGGCTCCCCACCTTGCCCAGAAGGAAATCTGAACTCAACAAAGCCCTCCAGGCTCCCCACATTCCAACCCCAAATGGTCTCTCCATGGTCCTAAGTGAATTCCCACTTAACCTATTTCCCAGTCATGCAGTACTAAACACACTAAGCAACACAGTATGCATTTATTTTCAACTCTAGATTGCTGCAACTGGACTTTAATATCACAATTTATTAAGACTCTGAAATAGGTTGATCTTTTCTTCTTCCTCTTTATTCCTTGGATTAACTTATCTCTCCCCAAGGCTTGAAATATTAGCAATGTGCCAATAACTCTAGCCAGATCTCTGTTGAGCTCTACAACAATATTCAATGACCTACTGACATCTTCACAGTCTCTACTAGTGAGTCTCAAAGTCATGTGAACTCTAGAAGTCTGAAATTAAATCACAGTACTTTACTTCCAGAGTATCCTTTCTCATGGTTGGGTCAATATTTATTATCCATGTAGTTAGGTTGCTCAGACTCCTAGTTTTCCTTACATAGCTCTCTCTTATCTTTCATAAATCCTGAATAATTTGACTAATAAATAACTCTCAGAGCCATCAAAGTATCCTCTTTTCTATGGGTAGAATATGGTTACAAATTTCTTATCCGTCTCCTACAGAAATGTAAATTTGTCCTGATTGGTTTCACATATCTACTCTTGACTCTCCAATCTATTTTTCAGAAGGAACAACAGTAACTTCATTCACGCACCTTATACGGTGATTTGACCAAGAGTGAACCATATAGATGACAGCATTTGCCATCTAGCTGAGGTTGGCTCTAGGCTATACCATCTAGGTATGTCTATGTGTACTCTGGGATATTTGTATAGTCATGGAAGTGCCGACTGATGCCTCACCATGTATCCTCATTATGAAATGGTACATAACTATATTTAAAATTAAACCTGATGGTGTCACTCCTATCCTAAAATTCTTTACTGAACAGCTGGGTGTGGTGGTACACAGCTTTAATCCCAGCACTAGCATTAGGGAGACAGAGGCAGATGGTTCTCTTGTGGGTTCAAGGGCAGCCTGGTCTACTTAGTGAGTTCCAGACTGGTTGGGGCTACAGGGAGACCTTGTCTCAAAAAAAAAAAAAAAAGGAGAGAGAGAGAGAGCAAAAATCAAAACAAAACAAACACCCCTCCCCCCAAGAAAACTATTTCCCCTGCGTCTACTGCCTTATCAGAAAGAAAATCCTAAGTCTTGTACAACTGCTTCTTACTGACTCTCCAGTACTGGTGCCCTTGATCCCAGCTCTCCTTCTCCTCTCTTCCTCACACTCCTCTCTTGCTTTCAGATCCCTAACATGTTCTCCTGTAACTCATTTGCCTGTGCGCATAGTTTCTGCAATGTTCAATTTTTGTCTGTTCAATTGTTGTGTGTTCTTCAGGCTTTCCCGTCATTTCCCAGTGCTCAAGGCCTTTCCTCGGGTCATCATCTTCTCTCTGTCTAGAGTCTCTCTTTAAAGTAGTCATTACAATTTTCAGTTCCTTTTGTATCACTACCTGGTAATCTTGGTCTCTCCAAGATAAGGAATCATTTACCAGCACTGTATCCAAAGTCTGTATAATCAAATTTTCTCTAACACAAAGGTGTAAGATAAGTTCCATTGGATTTAGAGTAGGAATAATAAATAAACAGATCTCTATCATTTCTACTGGGAAAAGGACTCATATTGAAAATTTACAACTAAAACTTATGCCATCATTTGTCAACTTGATTCTACTAGCAAAGTATATTAATTCTGTTCTGTTCTGTTTGTTTGTTTTTCTTTTGGTCTTTTGGAGAAATTCTGTATTTTTCTGACACAGCAGGAAACCAGGGCCTTGTGCTATGCAGGAAGCCTACCACTGAACAGCATCTGCAGCCTTTTCTGTCTGTCGTTACTTTGAAAGAAGGTCTCACTAAGTTATCTAGGGCACCTTTGAACCTGGCATTTAGCCCAGGTAGTTCTTAACTTATAATCTTCCTGCCTCAGCCTCTCCAAGCAGCTGGGAATACAAGCCTATACCACCAGACCTGGTTAATTTTGATGTCTAAATCCATCAATTTGATTATCCAGGGTAGAAAATCTGGCATTCATTTATCTGTTTATTCACTAATTCTTCAAATATGTACCAGGACATAGTTAAATGCCAGAGACCACAGTCAACACGTGATTCAGAAATTACTTTTATTCATTCATAACATACCAGTTTTTTGAGCATTAAAGCCAGCAAAAATTAAAATAATGGAAAAAACAATCACTATACTAAAATATGTATCAGTAAGGTTATTTAATTCCATTAAAAAAACTAAAGAAAACATATTTTAACAAAATTTATGCAAAATGTGTCCATAGGAAAATGTATAATTAAGAAAGAATGTCATGGTAACATTAGCAGGACCTACACGGCTGTCTTAATTTGGGCTCAGTAACTTATACTTACTCTGAGGTTTCCTTGGGCAGTGTTCACAGGCTGGTCATCTTTCAACCATGTAAGGGATGGGTTTGGAATGCCATTGGCTATGCACTGCAAGGTGACTGGCTTATATTTTACCACGGTTTTCTCAGAATGGTCCAAGGACTTGATCATTGGAGGAACTAAACGGAAAGAAGGGAGGGGAAGAATGAAAACTATAGTCAGGGGTCTTATCCCTTTCTAAGTACATTGTGACCACCCATGTCTACACAGGCAGCACAAACTGGACTCGATGGATTATAAAAAAATAAAAGGCCATGAAGTTGGGGGATGAATTTAAGAGGAGTTAGGCAGAGAATGGGTGTATTTGATGATACTGAGCAAAACACATCATATGCATGTATGACATTTTCAAAAGGTCAATAAAATATGTATAAGGCTTTAAAGATATGAATGAGACTTGAAACTGTAAAATTTAGGGAAAAAACTCAATTTTAACAATGAACTAACTCCATCTTGCAATTAATTTATTATTTTTTAGCAATTTAAATATTACCACATTTTTTTTTTTTTTTGTCTTTTTGAGACAGGGTCTCCCTGTAGCTCCAGCTGTCCTGGAACTCACTCTGTAGACCAGGCTGGCCTTGAACTCACAAAGATCCGCTTGCCTCTGCCTCCCAAGTGCTAGGATTAAAGGCACACGCCACCGCGCCCGGCGACCACATTCTTTATTAGGGGTCTCTTCTTCAAAGACTCTGCATATGGTTACTGCACTGTAACATCTATGTTTGATTTACACCCATTGGCATGTCTTCCCAACTAGTAATGATCTTTGCTTTCTCTGGCATGATCTCATTAAACCAGTGTGAGATTCCATTAGTATTTATGCCACATGACTTTGTCCCCAGTAAAGCTGACTGAACCTGAGGTCAGAAGTTGACTGAAGCTTGGTCCGCCAGATTCTCTCTCAGGAATCCATATTTGTGACTGAAGAAAAGAATTACATATAGTCCATCTTGGGGCATGGGCAAAAAACTTAAAAACAAATCTGGAGAGATAGAGAGAAGAATGAAGCTGACAGTCACAGGAAGTCCCCTGGTGGGGTCTAGCTGGCCTGCCAGCTCTGGTTCAAGCCTCTTCCATCTCAAAGTCCCCTGGTGGGGTCCAGCTGGCCTGCCAGCTTCTGGTTCAAGTCTCTTCCTTCTCAAAGTCCCCTGGTGGGGTCCAGCTGGCCTGCCAGCTTCTGGTTCAAGTCTCTTCCTTCTCAAGTTCTGCTGGCAAGTGAGAGACACAATGTCCTGGCAGAAACCTTCTCCTGTCATTAGATTCACGGTCATAACCCTGATGTGCCAGCTCTGTGAATGCACTTCCAGTGCCTGGATCCTACGATTACATTCTAAGCCTCAATTTCTGGAAAATACTCAGCTTATAACCACTTCTATTTTGGGTAAATCCTCACATGCTGACACAGCCCCTTTACTTGGAAGTCACTGCCTACCTCTTCCATCTTGTTCTGTCTCTCTCCTCAGACTCTGACATGATGGAGAAGACACTTCCTAACATTTAATTTCTGTCTAAACTTATTCACATGATACTTGGGGCGTATAACTGTGTCAGTAAAATAATGGAAATCTTCCATTGTTTGACGAAACTCATGCTTTTTATATGACTTTCCACACTCAAGACTTCTCCAGAATGTCCTGCATAGGCTCCAAGTATTTTGACATTCTGTCCCCAGTTGGTGGTGCTGTTTTGAGAGGTTTTAAGAGGTGCTAGCTGGAGGAAGCACATCACTGGGGGACAGACAGGCTTTGAGCATTCTTAAGCCTTGCCATACCCTACTCTCTCTGTTCCCTGTGCCTGCTTGAATATGTAACTGCTCAGCTTTCTGCTTCAGCCACTTCTGCCTCTTTGCCTCCCTGCTATGATGGACTCTAACCCTCTAAAGTGTAAGCTCAAATAAATTCTTCCTTCTATAGATTGCCTTGGTCATGGTGTTTTATCACAGCAACAGAAAAGTTCCTAATACAAAAGTCTGTACCAGAAGTGGGACATTGCTGCAAAGAACCTGATCCTGTGGAATTTTTTTTTTCCTTTTTTAATTTGGACTAGAAAAGCTATTGAATGCTGTTAAGCAGAGCTTAACAGGCCATTCTAGTAGAAGCCTAGAAGTAGTGCTGAGAGCAAAGGAATCCCAGAGAGAAATAAAGACTTAAACAGCAACTGGGATATTTTGGCAAAGCATCTGGTTGCCATCTGCCCGGAGCCTACGAGCTTGCCTGAGGCAAAGTTTAAAAGTAATGCACTAATTTCTTTAGTGGAAGAAATTTCAAGACAACCAAATGTAAAAATCAATGGTGTGGCTCTTAATGGTAAATATTATGCAGATCTACAGTGGAAAAAGAACAAGTGGAACAGAAAGAAATGCAGAATGTTCAGTTTGGAGAGCACTAGGAAGCTTAACAAGGTTGGAGCCCAGGCACTGAAGGAGAAGCTCTCTTTGATAAGGAGAGTAATGTCTTTAAGGAGAGGCCTCTGGGTTTGCACTGGAACAAAGGAAGGAATGCCTTTAAGGCAAGATCACATCCAGCTGAGTCTCCACCTTGTGAAAGGAAAAAGCTTGAGGAGGGTCTGGGTTCCTAGAAGACTGCCATGCACTGAAGCTGCTAAGGTAGATGAAGTAGGCCAGAGTTGATCCCAGGCTGGCAGCTGAACTGGACAACGCCCTGCAGGTGGTGCTGGCTTTAGAGGCATGTAAGATGCGAGGGGTCATCGTTTTTCCTCCACAGTTTCAGCAAGCCACTGAGACCAGGCAGCATCCAGCAGGGACAACCCTGCATAAAGATTGCGCTGACAGGCCAGGAGGCCCTGAAAGGAAATGGCGTGAAGCTGAAGCCTAGTTAGCACAAGAGACCCCAAGATGTTGAAGATGCTAGAGCCAGGAAACATCTGCCAGGGAGAGCTGCACACAAGAAGTAGTGCCAGCCCAGGAGAGAGATGCTGTTGCATGCAGCAAAGCAGGAGGGGCTGAGCTATCTAATCCCACTGGAACTAAAGTCCCAGAAGTCAGATATGGATGGAGATACCAGATTTGGTGTTTACCCTGTTGGTTTTGGATCTTGTTTTGGTCTGATAGTTCTTCTGTATGCCCTCATTCCTCCCTTTAAGAATGGAAATGGGTGTTCAGAGCCACTGTATTTTAGAAGTATGTAATTTGTCTTTGATTTTGCAAAGGTTTATGGTTGAGATTGCTTTCAGTCTGGGAAGTGACTTTGGACTCTGGACTTCTGAATAGTGTTGAGACTTGATAAAGATTATGGGGACTTTTGAAGGGGGACTAAATGCATTTTGCATTTTACATGGTCATGAGAGACTCCAAGTAATTGGACATTTTGTTCCCAGCTTGTGGTGTTGTTTAGGGAGATTTTAGGAGGGGCTTTCTGGAGACAGACCATCACTGGCAGCCAGCTTAGACTTCTTAAGCCTTGCTAGATTTCCAGTCTCTCTGTTTCCTGGGCCTGTTTGAAGATGTGATCACCAAGCTCTCTGCTCCAGCCACCTCTGCTGTCATGCCTTCCCCACCATTATGGAATCTAACCCTCTGAACTGTAAGCTCAAATTAACTCTTCCTTCTATAAGTTGCCTTGATCATAGTATTTTATCACCTCAACAGAACAGTAACTAATGCACTCTCCACTTTGAATTAGATGATGAAATAAAGCATGGGTTAGTCTGAAACTCAACAAGCCCAGTGCTTCTTCACCATACCATGGACAGTCACTTCAAATTCTTTCTTGTGCTTTCCAGCAGTGTTTGTTGCCACACACTGGTAAAGGCCTGTGTCTGACACTTGAGCCTGAGCAATAACCAGCTTTTGTCCATTCAGTAAGATCTTGAATCCATCCCTTTCATCAATTGAAATCAATTGACCATCCTTGAGCCACCTATAGAGAATGGCAAAAAGAAATTTGGATATGTGTTACAAATAAGCAATACCTTAGACAATATGTACATGCTATATTTATTCTCTGTGGCATATTTGCATAGTCTCCTAGTTAATTACTCTGAAAAACAGTGAATGGAGAAGGGAAGGAAAAAGGAAACATCTAGTCTAACACAGAAGTTGGAATACTGTTGGAACCCAATAGCTGTTAAATGAGGTCCTTTTTCTAATAATTTTAGGTTATGGAAAGAGACAAATGATACTAAAAGTTATTCACTTTAATATTTAAATAACTTTGACCAGGGAAATGCTGATGATCTTGCAATATTTTTTAAATAAAACACTGATATCATATAGCCTTATATTTTTGTGTTTTAGTGAGATATAAGTTTCTATTTAGTTTTATAATCATTTGTGAACATTTAGTCAACTATTTTTTTGCATATCCCATATCATTTGCAAATGAAAATTAGATATTTAATAAATGGTTTGTGAATGAAGGAATGAGCCAAAAGTGCCAAGAATATTAGGATGCTAGTGCCCTCCATTTATCTAAGATTTCTCTATTCTTCTTTGTGTAGTCATCTGTTAAATGTCTCAGTGCCTCAGGGAAATCTAAAATAATGCTTAATAACCTCTACTGCTCAACTGGACATGCAATTTCTAAAATGATATAAAAGCTTTTTTCTAGATGTGCCCTTTGAGTACCAAGTAAGAGGTGCCTTGTAGATAGATCATGTCTTTTAAAATCAGAATATAACTTTGTACTTCTACTCTTCAGCTCAAGATCTCTTTAAAAACACTATATTAAGAAGTGAGAGGTATTTAGAAGACATACCAAAACCCTTACATGATAGCTGGTGGGGGAGACCCTGTGACTTGACAATCTAGCTCCAGTAAGTTATTCACCATCACAAAGAAATAGGATGTTTCATCTCCTCCTTCAACCACTGGTGGCACTAGGGGAAAAAAAAAAAGTAGGATATAAAGGAATCTTCACAAGAAACACACTTCCACATCAAGCAATACCAAGTAGTAGCTTAGATAGTTGAGAATTGGGGGCTGGAGAGATGGTTCAGTAGTTAAGAGCACCGACTGCTCTTGCAGCTGACCCGGGTTCGATTCCCAGCACCCACATGGTGGCTAAGAACCATCTTTAACTCCAGTTCCAGGGGAATCTGATGCCCTCTTCTGACCTCTGCGGCATTGCATGACATGGGTGCACCAACCTACATGCAGACAGTACACTCATACACATAAAAAAAAATAATAAGTAAATAAAAATTTTTAAAAAATGACATTTAAAAAAAGAAAGTTGAGAATTATCATAGGCATTTAATACTCAAAGGGGATTTGAAGTGTACTGTAAATGCATTTACAGTAAGTACTTTCTAGGATGAATGTACTTTTGACATATCAAAATCAGTGGCATATTTATAAGAGATTTAGATCATAGTACTGGGTGATAAATCTAGCACTTGAATAGACTTGAACGGTCCACTCCACCTTAATTTAGATTGCTTTCTTCTTTTTTTATTTATTTATTTTTTTTATTTTATTTATTTCCGTATGTGTATGAATGTATTGTCTGCATGCAAGTCTGTGCACCCGTGACGTGCATTACTGCGGCGGAGGTCAGAAGAGGGTCTCGGATTCTCCTGGAATTGGAGTTTCAGACAGCTCTCGGCCGCCATGTGGGTGCTGGGGATCGAACCCGGGTCCTCTGCAAGAGCGGTCGGCGCTCTTAACCGCTAGGCCATCGCTCCAGCCCCAGATTGCTTTCTTCTTATGTGATCAAAAAGCACTTAATAATCAGGTTGCGCTGGGAATCTGACAAGCCGGGAAATGGCATCCTTACTTACGTAAGACATCAACTTCATATTTGACTTCCTTTTCACCTGCCACACTGGTAGCCACACATATGTACTGTCCCCTATCACTTTCTAGGGCACTCAAGATTTCGAGTTTCTTTCCACCGGCTTCTATGTGGATGTTGTCACTGGTTTTCACAGGTACACCATCTTTTAACCAAGTAAGAACTGGAGGGGGATTGCCAGCAGCTTTACACTCCAGAGTCAGCGAATGAGCAACAACGACTTGCTTATTTGAAGGAGTGGCCAAGTCACCTTCAATTATTGGAGGAACTAAGCAAAATAAATAAATAAAGAAATAAATAATAAAGATGGTATTTCAGGCAATTCTTTTTCCATTCATAAAATAACATTTTTAAGTAAACAAAAGTAGTCCCCCACCCATATATTAACTTCCCCCATGATCATTTCCTTCTAAGCTGTTGAGGGATAAATTGCTAGGTTCAGCTGACCTGCAACTGTTCTAATTATTCTTCCAGGCTCATGCAGGGCAAATAACTGAAAATGATCTTAATCCTAACAACTGCTTAACCTTATCCATAAGAACCAAATGGTCTACATGTTCCAAGTTCCTCGGGCAAAGACTGGTTGATGAACTAAAGTTCCTTAACCATAGCTTTTGTAAATATTTTCCCAAAGCATAACAAATTCTTTCAATTCTAATCTATATACATTGAAAAAAAACCCACCAACTTTATGAGTGAATAAATGAGATGCTGTCAACATATTAGAAGGCAACGGTAGAAAGATACTCAGTTAAGGCATCCATTTTTCCTTACCATAGATCTCAACGTTAAATGATTTTTCAGCAGTTCCAGCAACATTGGAAACACGGCACATATATATTGCTGAATCAGAGACCTGTGCTCGAGGAATATGAAGAAACTGTCCCTTATCAATATAAAGCCCTTGTGAGTTGGACATGACTAGCTGGCCGTCCTTATACCAAGTAATAACAGGCATTGGAAGTCCCCGTGTTTCACATTCCAACTTGATTATGCTGTTGATCAATGCTGATATTTCTGTGGTAACGTTTCCTCCTTTAATACTAGGTGGAACTACGAAAGATTTCAGAACAAATACAGCTTTAACACTGAAATTAAATGTTATAGTTATCTAAATTATAAGTTTAATATAAATATATGCTAATGACAGGAAGTCTGTGATTTATCTGTAGATAGTTGCCTGCCTGTTCAAAATAATATCTGTCATCTTCCTTTTGGGTTCCAGTTTTCAGTAAAAACAGTAAGTCACAGACTCAGCTCTAGGAGCTTATTTAAGTCCAATAGACTATATTAGAGTCACCAAGAAAGTTAGCTTCAACAAACAAAGCAAACCAAAATAAAGCCTCACTTAAAGTAAACATATTAAGTTTTAAAATCATGCCAAGGGAACAAAAACGTCAGATGCGGTACAATTGCATGCCTTCCTCCCAGGAAATATGCTGAAAGTCTACCTCTGAGTGTTTTCAGAAGCAGCTACTGGAAGCAGCTGTTTTTCTGAACTGCCAGGAGTCCATTCATTCAGCCATTCTCCTCTAATTGGCTACATGTGTCTCTTCTACCAGCCAGTGACCTCATGCCTGGCCTCTCATGCCACTGAGGACTGTGCTTTTGGAAAAATAACTCAAGTGGCTCAAGCTGAGTTCTGATTTCCTATAATCCCAATGATTTTAGAGAAATCAAACAAGGGCTGGAGAGATGGCTCTGCAGTTAAGGGCATGTGGCAATTCTTGCAGAAGACCTGGGTTCAATTCCCAGAACCCACATGGCAGATAACAACAGACAGTAACTCCAGTTCCTGGGGAATTCCACACCCTCTTCTGACCTCAGGCATTGCATGACATGGGTGCAAGTACATACATTCAGGCAATATAGTCATACACATAAAATAAATATAAGAAACAAAATATTTTTAAAAGATATCCAATGGCAGGTGTCTAAGTTTGAGACTTAACATAATTTTAATAAACATTTAATAAACATTCACATTTTAGAATAGAATATTCTGTATAATGCTTTTCTCAAGGTTAGCCCAGGGCTCTGGGGATTGAGAGGGAGATCAGCAATGTGTGGTGACTGTCATCACATCACATCACATCACACACCACATCACACCTGCAGTATCTGGTGTGCACATGACTTACTACTAATGTTATTGTCCTTGATAACCCAAGTAAAGCAGCTATTCCTTTCCTCCTATACCCAGCCATATGATATTTTTATGTATATGAGTGTATCATTTGCATGTGTGTAAATGCACCCGTGTAGTGCAATGCCCACAGAGTCAGAAGAAGGCATTGGATTCCCTTAGAACTGGAATTGTGGATGGTTGTTAGCTACCATGTGTATGCTGGGAATCAGACCCAAGTCCTCTATAAGAGGGCTGAAGTATCATCTAAAGGAAGAAACACCAACAGACTAAGAAATCATTACAATATTCCCAACTCAAAAAAGGGCAAGTCTAAAAAAATTAGAATGTGGAAAAATGGGATGCTTCACCATAATAGAATTAATCTATAAGAATTATAAAGAGCCAGGTGTAGTGGGACACCTTTAATCTCAACACTCACAAGGCAGAGGCAGGAAGATCTCTGTGACATGGAAGCAAGCCTGGTCTACATAGTGAGTTTTGGGCTAGCTGGAGCTACAAGGAGATCCTGTCTCAAAAAAATTATAAATAAAGATGAATCTATAACAAAGTAAATTTCTAGGTTGCTTACTTATGCAGCAAAAAAGTCATTCACCAATGCTGATTAATTAAAATAGGTATGACTGCAGAAGCTTGAAGAAATGCATTCAGAGAAAATCAATTTGCTAAAGATCATCAGCATTTTTCAGTAAGAATAACTGAAGAGTCAGTGACTCTGGGAGCAACACTGCCAGCTAACTTTAAGGGCTCTTTCTCCTGTCAAATACTCTTGCCTTTGACAAACTGATGAAATTCACCAATGCTAAGTTGTTCCAGTTTATCTGAGGAGTCAGTGCCAAATTTGAAGAAAGTGATTTAGCCTCTAACTACAATCTACCTGGAACAAGCATAGGCAAAAATATTCTCAGTATTCTCAGGGAGGTTAGAAAGAACATTAACTGAGGTATAATCTGCTAAGATTTGCCACAACTGATAATGATAAAACATAGGTGGAATGAGGAAGAATTAAGCTTTTGAAAATGTAAGTTATTAAAATGTATTGAAAGTCTGTGTTTGCAGAGTATTACCTCTTAGCAAGTGCTCGTATAAAACAGGTATTAATGGTGATATATCTGTTCTACTGGGATGAACAGCACCAGTCCCATGATTTTTTTCTTAGACATAGAACTGAACATCCTGATTTACTGAGAAGTTGCATGCCTTAGTAGTGATAAAGTTTTGAATCAATTTGTTTCTAAATGAGAAAAATCATTCTTGAAAACTGTCACTAAATGATGAAGAATTTTAGAATGAATTTTGATACAATTGGCATTTTTAAATGGATTCAACTTAAAATTACAATATAAAATAGTAAATGCATGCAAAATTAACACTTTATGTTACTTGGGATTCAGTTCTTTGAATACCAAGTAACAAAGCTATTTAACACATTCATTATGCTGTAAAAAAATTAAACTAGAAGTGATATCATTCACCCACAAGTTTGAGTTATATCTCTTGAGCCCAAACTACAGTTCTACTAAATTTTGATACTACATGTAAAACACTATGCATATTCATGATCCATTTATCACTGAAACAGAACCTTCCATCTAGCCCTCAACTAGAATTGTCTGTGTAATAGCATGAATCCTTACATAGGATTCCTATGAATCCTCACCACTCATCAAAGAACAGATGGAGACTATTAACAAAGTTTCACAATTGGTCAAACACAGAGAAAAAGTGACTCTGAGTCACCCAGACCTAAGTGATAACACCTACACTGTGACCTCTAACCTAAGGCACATCATAGATAAGGGGGCAGGGGAGAATGTAAGAGCCAGAGGGACAAGGTACCTGCTGCTAGTTAATGCACTGTAGACACGACAGGGAGGCCACACTAACAAAATCTCCACACTACAGTAGCCTAATGAGATTTGCATCATGCCAAAACCAGTTGACATGCTGAGGTGGATGAAGGAAATTTTACTGGGTCCCACCTCATGATGAAGGCCTACAGGCAATCAGTGGATGCAGAGTTAGAATCAGTTTTCTCTAGAGTTTTGCTTCCTGAGAGATCATTTAATCCCAAGAAGGCAGCTCTAAGCACAGATACATATGAACATCAATAAATGGATTCAGTATATGACATATATGTATATTTATAAACACATGTATATATATAATGATAACAAAAGCAGAGGACATCTATAAATGCTTTCCAAGAAATGAATATGTTCAGTTAAAATAATGTGATTATGAAATAGCAATGACATTAAAGAGAAATATCTGTGTGAAAACACATTTTCAAAAATGCAATACATAAAATCTCATTATAATCACCATTAACAGATGAGTACTTATGATCAATAAAGATGGTAAGGAATATAACTCAGGTCCATTTAAATAAAATTGTATTCCCTATTACTCTGAATTAATTTTTTTTTTGGTCTTTTTGAGACAGGGTCTCCATGTAGCCCCAGCTGGCCTGGAACTCACTCTGTAGACCAGGTTGGTCTTGAACTCACAAAGATCCACCTGCTTCTGCCTCCCAAGTGCTAGGATCAAAGGCATGTACCACCACGCTAGGCTTATGATCTGAAATAATTTTATCCTTCCCAATAGTGTGTTTTATTTTTTAAAGCTACAATTTTAAAAATTGCCACAACATGGAATGTCATCAATAAAGGAATTCTGTAGAAATACTTTTCTATATTGTTAGGTAGATGTCTATTTTATCTCACAATATGCAAAGCCTAAAACATTTACTCCCTTGCCTTTTATAAAAGTTTGTCATTCTCTTCTATAGATAATACAAATTCAAGTCACCACTGGTTGAAGTTTAAGTCTGAATGCCTAAAACACCAGACTGCTAATAACTTAGATTATAAAACAACGAGACCAAATAAATCTCTACCTCCCGTGCATGTTTGAGAAAAGCATATTATTTGTGTCAAAGGTGATCTATTTTGGTAGCTTACATTAATGAAATCGAGTAAAATTACTTAAAGAACATTTGCAATGGAGAGTAGAATCTAACATATCATCCATTGTTTAAGCTTACAAAATGAATAAAAGCGTCACTTCCCCTTTTCATTTTAATTTTGCAGAGTACTATTTTCTTCTGTTTGGAGGAGGAAGGTACAGATGAAGATTATGAATATTTGGTACTACATTAAAATGCACCATGAAGACAGAATTCAGATTCTCATACAATTTCTGAATGCTCTCAACCCTGTGAAAGTCAATCACAGGTCTCTGTTTAGGACTTTGTCTCAGAACTTTCATTAATTAATTTGGAAGTCTACCCAAAGCTCTTTTAATGGGGGCTGGAGAGATGGCTCAGTGGTTAAGAGCACTGGCTGCCTTGAAGAGGACCTGCACTCAAATTCCAGCACCCTCATGGCAGCTAACCGCCATCCCAACTCTAGTTCCCCGGGATCTGACGCCCTCTTCTGACCTCTGTTTGCATTGCAAGACACAGGTGCACTTATGCAGGCGATATACTCTTACACATAAAATAAAAATAATAAATAAGGCAATAAAAGCTCTTTTAAGTTTTTCCTTCTTTCTGATACTTTTCCCTCTCTCCTCCATCTCTTTGATGTTTCTTTTTTTTCTCAAAAGTGAGACTTCTATTGTCAGTTTTCTGAATAAATACATTCATCACCCAAGAAACAGCTCATGATCCCACAGAAGTTTAAATAACCAAAATTTCCTTGCAGCTGCATCCAACTGCTGAGAAGGCAATTTTTAGAGCAAACTTTTAGAATTCTCTAGAAATTAAATTTCCTTTACATTTTGGTTTTGGCCAAATGCTGGTTTCTAAACATGGATCTTTTCTACTAAAACATATATAAACACACCATATTTCTTTCTACAGGTATCTTATGCTTC
Source organism: Rhizomys pruinosus (assembly GCA_009823505.1). NCBI lineage: Eukaryota > Metazoa > Chordata > Mammalia > Rodentia > Spalacidae > Rhizomys > Rhizomys pruinosus. The sequence continues at coordinate 3,198,359 of VZQC01002896.1, forward strand.
TTGCAAGCAACTTAAAGATCCTGCTAATGTGATTCCTTTAGTATACACTGTATTCTATTCATCAATCCTTGGCATATAAAACATTATCATTTGAGGCTTGTACATTCATTTGTAATGTTGGCTTCCTTGATAAAGTTGTTCATTTTCCTTTTAAGCTGCCATACTACTGATATCACAGATCAGTAAATGAGCAAACATTACTAAGCTTCTTAACTATCTACTTAGCAGTAAAAATGATTCAACTGAGGAGATCCACTATGTTCTTCTTCTTTCTTTAGCTACAATGGTCATTTCAATTGTTGGTGCACTGACTCACTTGCTTCACCCTCATATGAAGATATGATTATGTAAGGAAAACAATCAACTTTAGCAGGAAATACACTCTTGATGTGAAATGTATATATACTCCTTCACAGTTATCTGAAGTACGGCATCTATTTTTTTCTGTCTATTTTTAGAATGTAAGAATTTTCACAAGTGAATAAACATAAGCTAGCAATTGCCCACTGAAGATACAGTGCAGCTTGCTAAAGATGGAATAGCATTATTTCCTGGATTACGATTCTCAGAGCTTCAAAATGCTGCAATGCCTTTCATGTCAGACAATCCCAGAAGCTCTCTGTTCTGGGTGCCTAAGGGCATCACACAGAGTGATCTGAAGTGAATGAATCCAAGTCGCACAGTGTTATTGAAGCATCAAAGTATATTTATCACAGGGAAACAATTACATCCCACCTGGCTCTGGTAGGATGCCAATGGCAGTAACAACACTTGTTTAACTAGGCTTTTGTGCAGCTAATCTTTCAGTAATGATACTCTTTTTTTAAAGGATGTGTCTTTTCATGACTGATTTTTTTAGTAGCCTTCCATTTATAAACCTAAATGATTTAAAACCTGAATTAAATATGTTTGTTGACTTAGAAGAGATATTAAAACTTTACAAGACTCTAAAATTCTAAAAAAGAGATTTGAAATACAGCTAATTTAGGTAAATTTGAGCCAGTTCTGGTAGCACACACCTATATCCCAGCACTTAGGAGACAGAGGAAGAAAGACCAATATGGGTTTGAGGCGACTTGGGTTAAGAGTTAAATACTGTCAGAAAGGAAGGAGGGAAGGAAGGAAGGAAGGAAGGAAGGAAGGAAGGAAGGAAGGAAGGAAGGAAGGAAGGATGGGAGGGAGGGAGGGAGGGAGGGAGGGAGGGAGGGAAAGAAGGGAGGGAAAGAAGGGAGGGGAAAGGGATGGAGGGAAGAAGGGAGAAAAAAGGAGAGAAAGGGGAGGAGAAACAAAAGAAGGGAGAAAGAAAAGGAAAGAAAGAGAAGAAAAGAAACAAGCAAAGCTATATGTCATATCTATAATATATACTATAGACGCAAAGTTTTTTGGGGGGATCTTTTCGAGACAGGGTCTCCCTGTAGCCCCAGCTGTCCTGGAACTCACTCTATAGACCAGGCTGACCTTGAACTCACAAAGATCTGCCTGCCTCTGCCTCCCAAGTGCTAGGATCAAAGGTGTGCGCCACCATGCCCAGCTGACACAAAGTTTTAAAGCAAGGCTGTTGCTAAATAAACGATAATAAATGAATAACAAATATTGAGGTCTTACTATAAAACAAATCTAAAATATCTATCATATTATCCTCATCGTAACACTATTAAAGGTAGTATTATTATTTTCATCAAGGAAACTGAAGCTCAGAGGGGTGAAGACATTGATTTTGGTCACAAACCTGGTAAGTGACAGGGACTGGGTCTGAATACAAGTCTGTCTGTCTCTAAGCTAACATTCTTATTAATGACTGAAATTGCTGCTCAATCAAAATAGGAGGCTTTTTTATTTTGGTATTTTTGAGACAGGGTCTCCCTTTAGTCCAAGCTGTGGCCTGGAGCTTGCTCTGTAGAGCAGGCTGGCCTTGAACTCACAGAGATCCACCTGCCTCTGCCCCCTGAGTACTGGGATTAAAGGCATGCAAAGCCACCATGCCTGGCACTAAAGACGGTTCTTAGGTGCCATGTGGGTGCTGGGAATCAAACCCAGTTCCTCTGCAAGAGCAGTCAGTGCTCTTAACCACTGAGCTATCTCTCCAGCCTGCGAGGCATTTTTTTAAACCAAAATAAGTAATATATCTGAAATACAATTTTAGCATATAATCATAAACTTTTCACCAGATTTCTTCTATGAATTCTGCATACCACATTTGATACCTGGTTCACATTTTACTCTTATAGCACATCTCGGGTTGGCCTAGCCTCTCAAGAGCCACATGTGACTACTGGCTACTGTAATAGACTGGCACTATACCATTCATTCATTTAGCTGATGCAACTTTGAGCTGCTGTACACCAGACAGCAAAGAAAGTAGCATGTGAAACAAAGGCTGTTAGGAAGGTGAGATTTCTTAGAAAGAAATGGCTAAAACTTGTAATTAAGCAAATGTCAGACAGTGCTAAGTGATATGAAGAAAATGAATTATATCTATATATCTATATCTATATATCTATATCTATATATCTATATCTATATCTATATATATCTATATCTATCTATCTATCTATCTATCTATCTATCTATCTATCTATCTATCTATCTATCTATATAAATGAATTAGTGCAATATAACTGAAAGAGACCAGGTAACTGCCTAGGATTGGAGGACCCCGTGGAGAGGCAACATTCTGAGGTGTCTAAAGCTGTGTTTGAGCATCATGCACCATATGGAAGAGGGGATGGAGGCTGCAGTGAGCACTGCTAGCTTACCTAGTTCTAGTGTGCTCTGTAGTGTTGATCATGTGCCCATGCTATAACATTTGTGTGTCTGCTTAATGCTTCAGCCATAAAAAGACTTTGATAGTTACTTACTTTGGTTGTTGAAAATTTTAGTGAAAATGAAGCCTATATTATTTCTAATATGGGGAAAGATAGCACTTAAAATATTACACACAATCAGAATAAAGACCAGGAAGAATGAAATATAACAACTGAATTTCTTGAATACCATTAACTTCTGCATATTTGATACGTCTCTATACATTTTTACAAGTTTGATTTTTTGCCAGTTTTCCAGGGGCATAGATGTTTTGTTTATGCTTCTACTAACCAATTCTTTACTATATCAAAATCATGAACCCACTGCATTAAATCCATAGCATTAAAACTGAATGTAATTACATATAGGTAAGCTCCTCCTTCTCTTGGACTGAGTAGCAGTCCAAAGTATTCAATGTGGAAGTAAAGCACAATGAACATGTAGTTTTCAAATTATAATGAGAGTGGAAAATGAAAAATAATTGAGAACAGTCACACTCACCATGGACGGTCAGTTTCATGTCCTTGGTTTGCTTGCCTGCTGCGTTGGACACAGCACACAGGTAGCGCCCCTTGTCACTTCTTCGAGCATTCTTCAGATGTAAAATCTGCCCTCTGTCTAAAAGCTCAACATTAGAATCTCCCAAAAATAAGGGCCTAAGAAGAAGATAATTTTATTCCATTGGTCAATTTAAATTTTCTCATGTTTCCTCTCTTATTAGTCATAACCAGAATTATTAGGTAATATGGAGTTAAACCAGGAGTCCAAAGTTGACCACAGAATGCACTGATTAGGCCTCTCACTGAGAATAAAATTATTAAGCCACTTTACTAAAGGAATTAGACAACTATCACTGCAAGATGAAGAGTTTTTCCATTTTCACCTTAAATTATTTAATATTATTAGAAATCAAGTATGATTTTATTTGTTTCATTCACCCATTCATAATTATTCTTTTTATTTATTTTGGATTATTTGGCTTACGGCCAAATTTCTATTGGTATCTGGAAAGGCAAAGCTCAGAGTTTGATGTTACATTTTAGGAACTTCAGGCCAGGCAATTTAATTAAGCCACTCTCATTAAGATATTAAGAACAGGATTCACAAGGGAATGCATAAGTGTTATTTACTAAAGATGGTGCATCAACATCTTTAAAAGCTTTAGAACCATAAATATTGAGAGGCATTTATGCAGAGAAGCTCATATCAGTTTGCCACAGAAGTCTCTTTCTACTGTGCAGTGTTATCTACCATTGGAAAAATAGAGTCGGCAGCAGCTTTACTGTAATATAAGAAAATTCTTGGCTAGTTAAATCTATGATATATTAAAATAATTGCTTTAAAATCCCTTAATCTTTTCTCATAGGAAGACTTACAGCCATATTTTCTTTAAATATGTAATGACTTAGCCACCTAATAAATTGCTAAATGCACTGCTGTTTTGATAAGCCAAAATCCAGTTTGCATGATAAATGAAAAGCACTAATTTTCTAAATTATTAGCCTCAGTATTCTTTTCTAAGATTTATTTTTTTGCTTTCAATTATGTATAAGTGTGTGTGCATGTGTGTGTGTGTGCATGCATGTGCATGCGTGTGTGTGTGTGTGTGCGCATATCTGTATGTGGATATGAGCATGATCATGTAGGTGCCCACAGAGATCAGATGGGATCCCCAGAGCTGGAGCCAAAGGTGGTGGTTGTGAGCCGCCAGACATGGGTGCTGAGAACAGAACTTGGGTGATCTACAAGAGCACTATAGGTTCCTAATCTCTAAGTCATCTCTCTACCCCAGCCTTAACTATTCTTTGCTATAACATTGCCTATAAAGCTCTCAAAAGTTACAAATACCATAATTTTTGTGCATTTTAAGATTTCCAAAGAAGTTAATACTTGTTGTTATGTTACTTTAATATATGAAAATTTGACACTTGCATTGTTAATTTTAAAAGATACATAAAATTTAAACAAGTAATCCTAAGTATTACTAAAAGAACTCTGGGTCTATTACTGCTACTATAAGTGTTGTCTCTGGCTTCCTGTCATTACATAATATATTCCCCAATAAATCTAAAGTTTAATACAAAATGACGCTTGCAATTCCTCTACTTTTCTTTTCACGTTATTGCAATATCTATGGAGACAATTTTGGAACCAGTGCCTTTCTCTTCCTCTTTTCCTTTGCTACAGTCTTTCATAATCTCACAGTGCCATGTTGACCATCTACTCTCCTAATCTCAGACTGTAGCCACCACAGTGTTGCAGCAAATTTCACCGAATGAGCCTTCTGTTTCCATGCCTTGTAGAATAAAGATGCAATTACTACAAGTCAGCATCTGAGCACTCTGATCATATACATAGCACCAAACTGCTTCTAAGTATGCTAATTTACCTTCTCTCGCTCAGAGTATACTGTGTCCTGATTTCCTATACTCTGCTAACACTTTATATTCTCAAATGTTTGCTTTTCATTCGATGACCTATGATAAACAAATATTTTGTTTATGGTCATCAAATTATTGCTGTAGTGCTTATTGTGTAATTATATTTTACTGTTCATGCCCCTGATATGTCTTTCTATTTATCTTTCTTGCTGCTTTCTGGGAAGTTTAAATATAATCCTGTATTTTATACATGGCGAATTTCATTCTTTACTACTGAGTCCTAGACATCTACTCCTTAGACATGGCAGTTACAGAAGCTGTGGCCACACTGTGAGATTTATGAGCTTTGTTATCCAAAACTGAAAGATACCACATGCCTTTAGGATGGCTTTGAGAAACAAGATTTCCCCTTCATGCTCACATAATAATGTTCTATGACTTAAAGTGATGAAGAAGGAGGCAAGCCACATGCATTTACACATTTGTTTCCTATCAATTAGACTATTGAAAATTAGAGAAAAAACACTCACTTGCTATCCTTGAACCAGTGAATGACAGGGAAGGGAGTGCCTTTGACCTGGCATTGCAGAGTGATGTTGTGGTTGAGAACAACCGAGGCTTCATTTGAGGAACTGGCACCTATTATGGTGGGTGGAACTTGAACAGAGACATTTTATCATTAAAATCTATGATCTGGGGAAGAAGCACGTGGTCAATGGCTATCATAGTATTTCAATAATATTTTAATGCCATAAAATAGAACATCCCACGATGTTTCTCAAATCATACCCGTGTGCTCAAATTTAATATTTAGTAATTTTAAATCTAACATTTAACATAAATATAGGAATATCTACATGAAATTTTGTTAGCAGAAAAATTACCTACAAGAAGTATGATGGGGGGCTGGAGAGATAGCCTAGCGGTTAAGAGCACTGACGCTCTTGCAGAGGACCCGGGTTCGATCCCCAGCACCCACATGGCGGCTGAGAACCGTCTGTAACTCCAATTCCAGGAGAACTCCAGTTCCAGGGGAATCCGAGACCCTCTTCTGACCTCCGCGGCATTGCACGACACGGGTGCACAGACCTGCATGCAGACAGTACATTCATACACATACAAAAATAAATAATAATAAGAAGTATGATGGAACAGAATTCATCCGGAAGCATAGTGCAAAAGTCACATAAATGAGTAGTGCAGTCCATAGGGTACAATGCATTATTGCTTTGCATTTAAGATAATGAATGGACAACATCAATCTTACAGGATTCAAATTCCATATAACATGCCATGTCTACCTTAGTCTGTTTTAAAGGATACCTATAAAAAACTGTTATGAGCTATGACTTGAAAAATATAGTCAGAATTTATGCTTGGAATTATTGAACATATTAAAAAGATACTGTGCATTTTCCTTGTCATCTAACCTCTCCTCCACATCATGTTCCATGGTTTGGTGTTCATCTTCAGAAAATTACCAGCTACTAAAGGTTTCAGAAGAGAAGAGGTACAACATGAAAAGATTTGTATGTTAAGACCTCATTGGTTGCTGAGTGAATAATGGATTAGAGTGGTAAGTAGTGGGGACAGACAGACAGACAGACAGACAGCAAGAGTGCTATTATAAATGACAATGTACCTTCACAGTAGAATGGAAAGAGGTAGATAATCTAGCAGGAAGTAGACAGCAGAACATAGGTGGGTTTCAGGAATTCTGGAAAAGCAAGGGCATCAATGGAGATGCAGATCACTCAAAGGACAGCTCTAAGTTTCTTGGAACAGATACTCATTGCAGTCTCTCTTTCTGACATGGGATTAAGGCATTCAGTAACACACAGAGAAGATATTCAAGTCAAGATGCTAAGGAAAGTTGGATATGGTGGTAAACACCTTGTAATCCCAGCATTCAGAAAGCTGAGGCAGGAGGATTGGAAGTTTAAGCTCAGCCTGAATTACTAATGAAGCTGAAACACAAAGAAGTAAATCAAAATATATAAAAAGATACTAAGATGAAGTGCTCAAAGAAGTCTCTCACCAGCAGACAGATGGAATAAAGAAAAAATCCTGAGGCTAGTGGTAAGAAAGATTCCTGAGCTTAAGTGGCCTGTAGTTAAATGTAATATTGTAATTTAGGGGAGAAAGAAATGTAAAGTGACTTCAGGCTTTGGGGAGAGTAAGGAGAAGGCTTATTTTTGTATTTATGAATGCTAATTTTTATGAATATATCACTCTAAGCCACACTCCCACTACAAACTCAAAAATTACATGACTATTTTGATGAACAAAATACTGAAAAGGGAGAAAAACATTTTTCACAAAGTTAACATAAAGCATCAAATATAATTTCACTAAGTAAAATGTTAACTTCACAGCAGCCTTGAGTGACTGCCCACTCGAGGGGCTCCCTGCTCTCGGAGCCCCTTCCCTGCTCTCAGACTGCTCTTCCCTTAATTACAACCAGGCCCTTTTCTGCTACAATAACTAATTAGAATGCTGGGAAAATGGATAAATGACCTTTTCGTGTTCAAGTGCACACTACTGGCTTTAGGAAATGTCTCAGGCATAATCACATTGCACTCTGAATCTCATAACTAAGCTGCCGATGTACAGAGTGACTTCTATAGGTAACTTCTTCCTAGAGAACTGTTTCCTACCCACCTACTTGAACAACTGACAATTCCTTTTTAATATGCATTGTGTCACTTCTTTTTATTTATTTATTTATTTATTTTTAATTTTTTTTCTTTTTATTTATTTATGTGTATGAATGTACTGTCTTGTGTGTAGGTCTGTGCACCCGTGTCGTGCAATGCCGCGGAGGTCAGAAGCGGGTCTCGGCATCCCCTGGAACTGGAGTTCTCCTGGAATTGGAGTTCTCACTATGTAGCTCAATTTGGCCTCAAGCTCACAGAGATCCACCTGCCTTTGTCTCCCAAGAGCTAGGAATAAAGACATGTGTCACCATTCCAGCTCAGACTGTACCACTTTGAAGTATATGATAATTGAATTGCATGACTCCAAGCCATTTTTGTATTATAAAGAACAAAACTTTCTTACCATATGGTGCTAGTTAATCAAAATTAAAAATAATAGCAAAGTGAAACAAATGATGTTTGTTTGGTAATTTATTTTTTAATGTATCTAAGTTGTGGTTCATATATATATATAATATATATATAATTATATTATATATTGTATATATACATATATATATATTTAAAGCAGTTTTCTGCCGGGTGTGGTGGTGCACACCTTTAATCCTAGCACTTGGGAGGCAGAGGCAGGCGGATCTTTTTGAGTTCAAGGCCAGCCTGGTATACAGAGTGAGTTCCAGGACAGCTGGGGCTACAGGGAGACCCTGTCTCAAAAATAAATAAATAAATAAATAAATAAATAAATAAATAAATAGCGGTTTTCCTTACCTAGCACATCAATACTAAAGTACTTCTGAGAAGTGCCTGCAATATTGATGGCTTTGCAGAAATATCTTCCTGCATCCTCTGCAGAGGCTTTGAAGAGCTTTAGAATTTTCCCATTGTTGACAATCTGAACGGCGCTGCTTTCAGTCACCTGCAAGATAAAATACTGTTATTCCCAATGCTAATAAAAATGAATAATAGAAATATCAAAATGTTTATTATCACTAAGAAGAAATTCATCTCTGAAGCATTCCTTTCATTGCAGAGACAAGGAATTGGACATATCTGGACATCTCTAGTTACCTCAGTGTCATCTTTATACCACATAATGACAGGTGATGGAGTTCCTTCTACTTCACAGTAGAGACTGGCCAGCTGGTTTACCAACACAGACACATTTGTCACGTGTTCTTTATCTTTAATTACAGGAGGAACTGCAAAAAGAGTGGAGTCAGGACTAGACAGTCTGGTAATAAATATTATTTTCCAGTTGTTTTTCAAAATCCTTTAGAAACAAAATTCTAAGATAGGTGATGGTTAGAAAGGCTGATCACATGCAAGCAAATGACTTCTTATAAAATGAAAAGTCTTAGCTAAAGCACTTATAAATAAAGACACCCATGAAATATTTTACTTTATGTCAGGGTTCTGAATTCAGGGTGAAATACAGTATAAATCTAAGGAAGGACATATTGAGAGAATTTGAGTTTTCATTTAAGTCACATTTAGGTTTCATTTAAATCACTTAGTTGATGTCTGGATAGTGCAGTGTTCATGGAAGCCAATAGTCAGCAGATTTTAAAATCCACACATCCTTTTACTTATGCAAAATGACACATGCATAATATTTTAACAAACATTTACTTAATTGTAAACAAATGGTAACAACTTAAATACTCATCATTAGTAAAGGAAGATTAAATAAATCCTATAAACCATGGAGTTGGAAGTGATAATAAAGATATTACATAATTCCCAAGACAGATGGCTCAATGAAACTGACTAGCTGTGAAGAGTAGATATATTTTACTATATGTGTCCTTTTCATAGGTAACAATGGGGTTAAATATTACAGATTTCATATTTATGTGTGCCTAAAAAAATCTTTGAGAAAGTCTCCCCCCCCCCACACGCACAGTTATGTGTGCTAAACTAAGTGTTTTCCTCTAAAGAGGCTGAGGCTCAGCTTAGGATCTATTATTTGAATTTTGAATGATGGAAAGTCGCAAAAATGGAATACAATTTTGAATCAAACAAATAAATGCAACCAAACTACCAGCCCTTCATGTGATAATGCTGTATTAACATTAGCATCATTATATTGTTAAAATAAATTAAATATGTTAAAACTAGAAACAGCCCCCTTCTCCATTACTTGGTTTCAGCATCTTCATTTCTATTTACCATGCACTTTGAGGTTATATTTCCTTTCTGTGGTTCCAGCTTCATTGGTAGCCACACAGATGTAATCGCCATTGTTGTGTGGTGTAACAGAATTGATCGCCAACAGTCTGCCCTCTTCCAAGATGGAAACACCAGGTTCCTTCCCTGTCACCTCTTTGCCATTGTGTAGCCATTTGATGGTTGGTTTAGGGGTGCCTAAATAGGAAGTTAAAGCCTTCTTATAACAAAATTAGAAATCATTATTAAACATCAAACACACTAAGAATAGACAAACTTTCTGCTATGGCTATAACTTGTATCCTTAGGGCTGGTGCCCCTTTTAAGAACCCTTTACTGGCATGGAACTGTGAAGAGACTATGGTTAGTTCACGACTGTAATTCCTGACTATTCTTGAGACCTATGACTTCTAGAATAAAGTTGATCCAACTTGTTTTATAAAAAAAATTCATAATAAGCAAAGCATTTTCCTTGGTAAATTCAGTTGTGTTAATCAAATTGATAATAGTGAGGATAAGAATGATATAAACAGAGTAATTGCCATTACAGGAATAGACCATTAAGTCTGCCCAACCAAACAGAGCACAAAATGAATCATAAGAATTCTATGTTCTATGGTTTAGATTTGAAAAAGCCTATTTAGTAAATATGAAGAACTTCCACTGCCTACATGGCTAAATTCTTAAAAAGAAGTTGATAATGCAATGAAAAAAATTATGTTTGTTTATGACCAACATAGTAAATGGAAGTAATGTCTTCATAGGTAAAAATGACTAAATGATATTAGAATATATAATAAAGACTGCCCAGTGTCTTTCCACAAGGGTATGTCAAAAAACCATCTCTCTGAAGTCATACTCTGGGTGCCAAGTACACAGTTAGGGCATTCCCTCTTCTACAAGGCATTCATTCAGACAGGAAACAAGATGGTAAAGAAAGCCCAGAGTTTCAAGGAAAGGAATGGCTTAAAAATCCACTGAGATACATGTCGCATGTGCCTGCTCCTGTGATTACCACTGAGCATAGACCTAGAGAAAGAGGGTTTTCAAAAGTACAGACAGGGGGATCATCCTAATTTATACCCCTTACTAGTTGACCCTAATAGGGAATCTTTTGAACAGCTCTACTATCATATGCTAAAAAGATACTTTTCCAAAAAGAATGAAATGCAAAGTAACAGGAGGGACATGAACTACCTGGAAAACATCTTAAGTTACACAAGTTTTGAAGACCGAGACACCTTTCTATTGAAAAGAATAAAATACTTTAGAGGGAAAATATCTGTTCACAGACTTGCTATTTGAACCAGGAGAATTTCTATTATGTGCAGACTTGATAAAAATGATTGGCTGGTGGGATTTTAATAAAGATGGTTGCCTTGGGTGCAACACAGAATCCTAGAAGTATATCACGTCACTATGACCTTCTCTCCATGCCTGTATCTGAGTGTTACCCACCTTTTGCAGGACATGGGAATGTGATGGGTTGATTGGCCAGTCTTTCTTGGAATGGAGTGTTAAAAGGAGGTTCCACATCTTCCACTGTAGGTGGTTCTGTTATAAAAACAAATGCATTATCTCAGGTTTTTCTTATACAATTTCAAATTCTTTGAAGGCGTTGGAAAGGTGTTGCTCTTGATTCTTCCTGAGTCATATTTGCAGTTATCTAAACTTTCTACCTTGATGTTAAAATCCCCATGAAAAATGTATTTAGTGTTCTCACATTCCCGTTTGATTGTCTTATTCTTCAATGAAGGCAATATTACTCATCTAGTTCTTTTTCTGTCTCCTTTCTTCTGACCTGCCCCTCTGTTCAGTCACATGCTACAGGTGTTCATACATCTGTATCTTCCCTTACATCTTCAGATCTCTGCTCATGTCAAACCTTTACACTTACCTACTTTAATACCCTCCCCGCCCCTTTTTTTTTAAATTGGGACTCTATTTCCAAACACAGTCTCTTTCAGATTAATGTTCTATACCATCTGAGATACTCTCTCTAGAACACAAACCAATGTTTGCAACATTGTGCCTCTCAGATTTGTGAGAATGTGATAGAAATGTTTGACTCTCCCTTTGGATTCTACCAAAAGCACTAGATAAGTTTTGTTGAGAGAATGAATGAACTGGATGAGCTCTCCACTCATCCCCAGCAAAGTGTAGAATGCCAAGCATTAAGTACTAAGTGCTATGTTAATTAATAAACTTGCTATTCTTTCTCTTGCCTTTGCACTGGTATCCCTTTGAGAGGATAAGTCTGACAAGTTTTATTGGCCGGTCCCTGTCAGTCAGTGTGATCTCACTTCCTTAGAGAATTCCTGCCTGGCGAGTGGACCCAAAGCTGCCAACTCTCAGGATTCTCTCCATTTTGATTTTCTCCTCTACACTCTTCCTGACCACTTGCTTCTTTCTCAGTTTGTTTTCTGTCTACTCACGCTAGAACAGCTCATGAAAGCAGAGGCTTCAATGTTGTCAGTACTGTATCACCATAGCCTAGGATATAACAGACACCTCACTCAAGATTAATATGTTTCTTGTAAGACATTTGGCCACTACATAAAACATCTTTGGAGTGAACAGATAGGCTCTTTGCCAAACCCATGTAAAACATCTCTGAACATCTGGAGAAATGGATCATCTAGATTTGGTCATCTAGAACCTACCCCAAGACTTACAAGGACATTTCAAAGTTTATACTTTATAGTTGGATATTAAAAATAACTGTTCCACATATATATGGGTATAAATACTGAATATTTCATAAATTATAATAACTAGGGGCAAACTTCTCAGGACATGTCATTAAGTCTCATGGCATTAACTAAAAGCCTCCTGTATAAGATTAAAATTCATGGCTATCTGCAGAATAGAAAAAAGTAACATGCTTAAGCTAATCAGTAAATAAAGAACTGTTGTTAATTTTTGATCCACTCCTGACTTGTACTGGAGTCCCAATTACAGCTATTAGATTAAATGGACCCAAATGTTCTCCATGTATCCCTGTATTATACAAGTGAAAACTCTGACATTTCTTTTCCACATAACAAGATAATTTGGCTCAGGAAAAGCTGGATTCTATCTCCTTGAACCAGTGGTATGCAGCAGTACAGAGGGAGACAGTCTGAAAGGGTGTAGTAAACCCCTTTAGCTCGGTTCTTGTTTATAGCTATGTGATACAACTCCTGCCTGCTGGAAAACCATAAATCAAGATTTAGTGGTCCAAGAAACAAGAGCAGCTGCTCTGATTGTAGGGACAATTACAAAAACAGAGGGGTGAGGAATACATCTCCTCCCCCTAGGATGCAATTCTGCCCTACAGTTAAATAAAAAGCATTGGTGAATAAAGGCTTCAGTGCCAGCTCTGGGCTGCCCTACCAGGAGCTGTTGGCCAGGGAGGCTTTATAAGCTCCCCAAACAAAGGCCATTTGCCTATAACTTTGGGTGCACCTAGGAAATGGATAGTAAACCCTACTGCTGAATATATGGTGTGATATGAGCATGACAAAAAAGTTATGCACTGCAAATCAATGGCTGATCTTCATGGTGTCAGTGAGCACTATGCAAACCACTGGCAGGAAATGGTCTCTACAGACTTTTTGCGCTACACTTTTACATCCCAAAGAAGATGTAGTGCAATAGTGGCACCCTGATAAATGTACGCCCAGAAAGAAAAAAAAATCCCAATTCAATTGGTGGCCCACTCCCTGGTGGGGGGGTGACACTGTGTGAGTTGGTGCCTCCTAATGTCAGGAGACTCTCTTGACCACATTAGAAAACTATTGGCATCCCTTTGTCAAAGAGTTATAATGCTCCAACCAAGATATTATCCAAGCATATGTGTCTGTGCCCATAGACTAACTTGTTATAACCTTTAATATTTGTTACTATTTGTGCTTTACTACTAGAATTAAAAGGAGACTGCTAAATGAACCACCAGTTGGTTACAAACCAACTTGGACAGTCCCAAGAGTTTGCTGTGTCGCTTAAGAGGAAAAATCCTGGATCTTCTATCTCTCACTCTCTTTTATCCTCCCCTCCAAAGCCCAGGGACTCTTGTGGAAAAGTTTGGCACATAAAACTGTAAGGTCCACAGAGGAGGAATGAATTGGGAGATCATAGCAAAAACAGACTCCTTTTTTTTTTCTTTTTATTTGATCATCATGTTTGTGTAAGCAAACCTCTTCAATGGGACTTGGGGACCCTGGGTTCTACAAAAACTAGACTCATATGTTAACTAACTGGGTTTATATGGACACTCCTTACGTTTATTACCTGCGTGTACTTAACTGGTCAAATAAAACATAAGAAGAAAAAATGGAAAGAAATATATTTTGATATTCTAAATGTCAAGATAAGGCCAGCAATATAGGTGTCATGAACCACAATCTTCCAGGGATCGTTTGAGGTCAGGTGTGAAATCCCACTCATTCCAACCAGCTCCAGCTCCAGTTTCTCCCAAACCAGAGATGCCAAGTGGGACCTTATCTAAGATTGCTTCTAGTAGACACACCAGTGACTTCAGTTTCAAAGTAAACATAAACACTTCATGCAGGCTTGGCAATAATATGGGTTCGTTTGCTTCTGGAATTTTAAAGCTAAGGAGTCACACAAATTATAATATATAGAAATATTCCTAAAGAGATCCAAGATGACACAATCTACATGGAGACCAGAGCTTTTCTTCCACTCCACACCCTACCAGACATATGTTTCTCTATGTCAAAACCCACCTTGGACATGTAGTATGATCTCTGTTTCATCACTGCCTGCTATGTTAGTGGCAACACAGGTGTATGTGCCTGCGTCTGACAGCACAGCCTGCTCGATGCTTAGTGTTCCATCTAGATTGCTGGAACTCTGCATTCCATCCAGCAGCACAGTTTTTCCACTCTTACGCCAGGTGATTACGGGAGGAGGAGACCCGTGAGCATTGCATGGGATGTCCACTCTTTGGCTGACTTGGACTTTCATATGTGTAGGGCCACGTTGTATTTTTGGAGGAACTGGAATTCACAACTGAGTATCAATAAGCCAATTTTTAAAAGTTCCTATATTTTCTCACTCTAAATAGAATTCCTTACCAAGAATACCTTACATGAAAAGATTAGACTAATCACATATCAGCAGTGCAATCTAGAGCAGGTCAATAAACTTCTTGAGGCTTATTTCTTTAATAATCTGGGAAAAATAAACTACAGATACCAAAGCAGCACACTAAGAATTATAGGAAATAACAAATATAATACTTGGTTCCAAATGTGATAAATAGTAAGCATTTAACAATGGTGAGTTTCCTTTAGTTTGTAAGTAATGTTAATTTTGAAACCTTCTCAAAAGGCAATTGAGATACCCTCCATAAACTCAGAGCAACACACAAAGCATTTCTCTCCATATAGTCAATTGGTCTACTTTTTGTGGAAGATTGGAGGAAAAAAAGTAAAAACAAAAACAAAACAAAACAAAAAACCCAGAAAACTTCTCTTATAGTATTTTCTTAATTTCCAAAAAGAAAACTATGCACAGTTTACATCTTACATATTATTTAGAAAATGTAATGGTGTACTAGAAAGAAATTCTTACATTGTGCAGTCTAGAGTCACATAAGGATCTAATTAGAATTCAGGATTATACAATTTTTTGAAAGCTCATTCTTCTGTCCTTTCCCATTAACTTCGTGAACATTTCATAAGGATTGTCAGTCACAAAAACCCTTATGAGTTTAATACTACTACCATTATCATTTTGTAAAAACAGAGAACTAAAGATAGGAGAAGTTAGGTAATATGCCTAGTGCCCAAGAACTGGTAAATGATGGAATCTTCTTCTGAGGTCAAACCTCAGAAGACAATGATTTCCTCTGATATTTCATACTTGGTGACTAGACAGCACCTGGCATAGGGATAGATACTCATTGTACTGCATGAATAATGTGGTGGGCTGTGGTAAACTGGAAGAATAAAATATATCAGAGAAGTGTGAAGTAGTCAGATAATACAAGAAAGCAGAATTTTCTCAGTTGCTGGATTCTTTAAATGTTAAATATAACTATTTAAAAACTATTTGAGACAGGGGTGGTGGCATATGCCTTTAACCCCAACACTCAGGAGGCAGAGGCAGATGGACCTTTGTGAGATTGAGGTCAGCCTGGTCTACATAGCAAGTTTCAGGCCAGCAAGGGCTATAAGGAGACCCCATCTCAAAGCAAAACAAAACAACAAGCTTCCCTGCAAGCCAGTGAACAGACCTTCTACTGACCAACATTTCAAAACTCACCATGGACACTTAGTTTAACAGACTGAGTCACATTTCCAGCGATATTCGTGGCAACACAAAAATACATCCCACTATCTGAAATTCGAGTCTCGCTGATCTTCATTGAGCCCGAAGGAAGAAACGTGTGTCTAAGAGGAAAACCCACATGTCAGACCATACATCAAAAGGCAAACAAGGCTTGCACAGCTTCATCCAATGTGAAATTACTGCTCTTTGGAAACTGGTCTCCCCTCTGTAACAAATATCTAAGGATGATAAAAAGCTGGTATTTCTAGGATCATCTTTTGTATTCTGTATGTGTACTAACAAGCACAAATCAGCTTTCTTTTATCTTATAATCTAACCTAATTACCTAAATCATCAAATAATTGTACATCTTTCTGTTTTAGTACATGCAGCTATATAGAACGAATGTGTATCTTACTAAGATTGAACATTTTTCTTCTTAAGTTTTTATTAGCATGTATAATTAAACATAATAATGGATTTTATTTTGGCATAATTTAGTCTGATATTTCCCCCTGCTCCTCTCTTCTAGCTCAGTCTCACTTTCACTGATCTGTTTTTTCTTTACCTCTATCTATCTATCTATCTATCTATCTATCTATCTATCTATCTATCTATCTATCATCTATCATCTATCATCTATCTATCTATCTATCAATTGATCTATAATCTATCTATCTATCTTTTTGTCTTTTTGAGACAGATCTCCCTGTAGCCCCAGCTGGCCTGGAACTTGATATATAGACCAGGCTGGCCTTGCTTCCCAAGTGCTGGGATTAAAGGGGTGCACCACCATGTGATAAACTGGAAGAATAAAATACATCAGAGAAGTGCAAAGTAGTCAAATAATACGAGAAAGCAGAATTTCACTGATTTTTCTCTCATTTTCCCAATTAATTCCCCTTCTAGTTTCATGCACATGTGTGTGTGTGTGTATGTGTGTGTGTGTGTGTGTGTGTGTGTCTGCCTCAATAAGGGTTTCTCACAGAAACATAGACATGCAATTTTATGTATTTTTCACTTGAAAAATTTCAGTAAGATATTTCTTTCTACCAAATATTAAAATTATGTAGTCATTCTTTTTCCTCACCCCTTGGTAAAGAAAGTACACTCATGTGAAATCAGACCTTTACAGCTATATAGCAACAATTCTAAAAATAATTCTTCAAGCTTTAATTCTTGTTACACCTGCAACTTCTAGTTTGCTGCTGAGTTAAACAGAAATTCAGACCTAGAGATGGGGGGTATGCAAATGTACATTATCTCACATAACTGTCTCAGGTAACGATCATCTCACTGTATGATAAGGGGACATGAAATTCAAAGAGGTCCCTTGAAAAACATTGCCTGAGGTTGGGGTAAGCTTGAAGTGACAGAGATAAGTTTAAACTTATACCTGTGTGGCAACAAAGGCTGTGCTCCAAAAGTTCCGGCATTCTTCTTAGTATGTTACTTAGTCTATAAATTACATCATCTCAATGGGCCTTTATTTATAGAAGGCTTAATCAAAAAGACTTACAAAACCATCTAATGAAAGTCAGGTCCTAGACATTATAGTACTTATTGTGTTTTATTGCTTCTCCGGGAGTCACAGAGTTCCGTGTGCTATACACAGGGGGCTAATAGAGATTGACATGCAAATCTGTTCCATTTCAATAACTACCTTGTAAAATGCACCAGCAGGGACTGTGGGGAAGCTATCTTAGCATTTATTGCCTGGGGAAATGGTTTGCAAGATACATATACTTCAGATGTGCATGTGAATTAGTTCAATTTTAAGGTATGCTTTTAAATTTTAAGTATTTTTACTTTATGTGTATGAATGTGTTGTCTGCATGTATGGAAGTGTACCCATGTTGTGCAAAGCCTGCAGAGGTCAGAAGAATGTCCTGGAACTAGAGTTACCAATGGGTGTTAGCTGTTATGTAGGTGCTGGGAATCAAACCCAAGTCCTCTGGAAGAACAGCAAGTGCTCTTAAGCTTTGAGCCATCACTCCAGCCTCAAGTTTTGTCTTGATAAAATCACAACAGGCATGGTCCCAGTCACCCTAGATCTCCTACCTTGGAGAAAAGGGAGAGATGAGCTGGGTTTCTTTGGCCCAAGTAATGATGGGTGGGGGTGAGCTCTTCACTTCACAGGGCAGTGTTGCCTCCTCCCCAGCCAGGACAGAGATCTTCACAGGCTTGTCTTGGGACAGTCCTCTTTGGTCTCCAAATACTCTGGGCCTTACTAAAATAAACATGGGATTTTGAAGGGAAAACGGTACCATGAAAACAAAGTAGTTTCATTTACATTAAAATGCAACCTTCTAATGCTCTCAAGTAATTTACAAGATGTTTATTCCCAAATTTCAGGGTATATCTAAAACTTCCCATTAATAATTTTACAGGGAGAGCAAAAAGGAAAACAAGGAACAAGCTTTGCTTCTCAGTAATTTCTTTCAGCACACCACAAAAAGGTCAAGGAAATGCCCTTCAGTCAGCTCAGGCACATAGCAGAGGCTTGGCTTCACCAGGAGATTTTAAGTGATGGTTTTTGCTGAAAAGGGCTGGCTGTAACAGCATTCGTCATGGGAAAACACCATAAGATCCTTCAAAAAGATTATACAACTACTTTTCTTAAAATCAGAATCTAAGTAGAGGCAACTTTGATGGGCAGTAAAAAAAACGTATGGATGTTTGATTATTTAAACAATATCAACTTGAGAAGGAGCTTCACTTTGGAGATACTACCTTTGGGTCTGCTCTTGGGAAGAAACTGAGTTCTGGCGCAGGCAGGTAATTTCAAGGGAAAACCTGCTTCGGTGACTCTTACCATAGACAGTCAGCTGAACTTTTCTCTTGGCATAGCCGGCCGCATTGGTGGCTGTGCAGACATATTCCCCGCTCTCTTCACCTCCCGGTGACACCACATACAGACTTCCGTCGGCTCCTTCCAAAAACTTAGCACTATCCATTGGAATGAGTTCTCCTTTCTACAAACACAGCAAGACCCAAGAGAATTTTAAAAAGAAGGCAATGAAGGAATAGCTTTATATTCATAGAGGAAAGAGAAAAATATCTCCAAAAGTAAAAAAAAAAAACCTCTAGATTTAGAAAATGTCAATTAAAGGGAATTATTTATAAGAAAAATTAGACAATGTACTAAAAGTAAGATCCCCCTCATACCAAACCACGTCTCCTTTATTGTAGAGCTACTTAAAAAAAAAACAAAGAGAATAACTAGAGTGGAGGGGGCAGGTGCATCAGAATGAGCACTGTGCATGCTAAGTGGGGCTCTGTTGTGTCTTATACGAATTAACCATTTTATAACTCACACAGTCTTATACACAGGAACTACTATAACCTCCATTTTCTACAGAAATGCTGATAGAAGAAATTAGCCAAGATCTCAAATCCAGTCAGGGGAGAGCTGGGCTGAAAACCCAGGCATTAGGTCCTTGAGCCCAAATTCTTAACTTCTCTGTTTGGTCATGGCACAAAAGCTACCTTGAAGATTTTATTTTTGCATTTTCCTTGTATGTATTACATTGCTGTGAGGCGCCTGATAGGCTGCAACTTGGGTCTTATCTTTAACACTGTACTATTTGTGTAGAATATAAAATCCTTATCCTTTTATTTATGGACAGATGTTATCACTAACATTTATTTCATAGATATTTTATTTCATAGATATTTTATTTCATAGATATTCAGATGGATGAAATTAGCTAGATGATAAACCACTTTTTTTTTCTTTTGGTCTTTTCAAGACAGGGTCTCCCTGTAGCCCCAGCTGTCCTGAAACACACTCTGTAGGCCAGGCTGGCCTTGAACTCACAAAGATCCGCCTGCCTCTGCCTCCCAAGTGCTAAGATTAAAGGCGTGTGCCACCACGCCCGGCTCAATAAACCACTTTTATACAAATAGTTCATTCTGTTATTCTGCCATCATTTTATTTTACTTTATATCTACAGGACAAATTAATTTACTGAAAATATGCCACCCTACTGGTTGTTTAGAAAAGGAATAAACTTCCTCAGAAAATGGGAGTTGCTTCACTACAAGAATACTAGTGAGAGCTAGACAACGTGACAGGAACATGGAGAGGAATCCAGGAACCTGTTTGGGTATCTTACAATCTTCAGCCATACACGAAATCCATGCAGCAATACCACTGGGACCATAAATTGTCTTTGGTGCCAATGTCTTGATATCTGAGCCATATTAGCAACCCAATAATAAACACTCCTATAGCAATGGCTTGCGAGTTCCAGAAGCTGTTCTATGTACTTTGGAGCAGACCCTCTTTACCCCTTTCCGCCTCCATTGGCCCTCTTGGGCTCAGTGGAGCACTAGTGGACAGCTCCACACAGCGGCAGGCCGTCAAACTTCTTAGTCTCATCCTTTTACAGTAAAGTTAGTCAGAGATACAGGGGTGTTAGAGCCTCTGAGAGGAGAATGTCCTGTATCAGTGTCCTACTTCCTGCCCACCAGAGGGATCCTTCTTAGATGCATCGATCTGGTCTCTGGGAGGGTACCCAGCGCACTGAAGCTTCTCAGCACAGCCACAGAGGACAGCAGCTCAGTGAAACCCTGTCTTAGCTTCCTGACCTTCTGACCCTCACTCCCTCACTTTTCTGTTCAAGCCTCCAAAGATCGCTTTGCAAGACTCCTCACGCATTACATCTCAGAGAATGCCACCAGATGTACCATTTACCTTGGACCAGATGATAGATGGCTTGGGAATCCCACTTGCTTTGCATGGTAAAGTTATTGGAATGCCTTCAATCGTGCTGAGCACTTGCTGCCCATGCTGTATGGTTGGCAGAACTGGAGAGGAGAGCAGGATTCGGAATCTGAGCACTTGTTCTTTCATGTAGCATTGTATATTTAAACCCGAACATTTTCAATACACACTTAACATTCATGAGTGGAAGCAATTTAATACTTCAGTATTTTTTTCTGATAGAAATATAGAATAATCTCTGTACAGGTGTGTGCAACAAAGAAAATGCAATAGCTATTATCTGGACAGATTTAATAAAAACTTAAAACCAAATGGTAAGTAATATCTAAAAAACGATATCCCCAATGAAAACATGAAAGAACTGAGAAGAAAGTTAATTATTTTCTGAAAACCCAAGATAGATTATATACTAGCAGTTGTACATATATCTGTGGAACATGTCTCTTTGATCACTGTCTACCGTCTCCTGAGTTCCAGTGAGTTGATGTAACTCCACCTCCAAATAAATGAGTTGTTTAATCACCACATATTAAATATATCTGCCTATAATCAAGAACCATTCAGTGGTTTACTAAATTCAATGAAGAAAAAGAGGATGCTGTCTTAAAAGAAATTCAGTAAATCTTGAAAGATCTTGGTAATTAATATTTAAAATTTTAAACTAGAGAGGGCTGTGTTTTTTAGTAAGAACAGCATACATTTGCCTTCAGAAAGCAAGCAAAAAATTAATGTCACAAGAGTAGAGAGAAAAGGAAAGGGGAAATGCACTCCATCCCCTTCTGTTCCTACCACTCCGAACCAACACAGACAGAAACTATCAACACAATATACTCAAGATTACAATTTGATGAAAGCTTCTAAGCACAAATATCTTCAAACAGTAGGAACACAGTGAAAGTCCAATACGTTCCAGATCTCTCTGTTGCATCCTATGGGAAGATGAGGTTTGAACTCCTCCCCAGAGCTCAATCTCTCATCATGTCTCCTGCTTAAAATCAGAATTTTCCAGAATTGCCATACTACCCTTTAATAGATGTTTTCTAGAGCAAGAGACACCAGAAACTTTAGCCCAAAAATTCCTTGGAAGGCTTAAATTAAGTATATTATAGACTCATATTTTCCAATGGCTGGCATTATTCTTCAGCTAATTTCTTCTTAAAGAATTGGCAGAGAATCTTCAGCCCTAAACAAGAACACCAGGCTCCTCATGAAAGCAAGGAATTTAATTTCCAGAATCATGATGGAATATGAAACTCTCAAACATGCTGTCAATTTGTGGCAATATGAAGGAATAAGTCATTTTCTTAAACCCACACGAAGCTTAACAGCAATAAAGAGAAGTGGCAAATGTTGGCCAGTTTTGAAATTTGATAACATCAGGGTATGGAAGAATAGCTTCTTTCCAGATTGAGAATCTGCGTAAATTAATATGACAATTAAATTTTGTTATTTTCATCTGCGTGTATATTTACACCCACTTATTCCTTATTTCTTTCTTTGAAGAATTAGTAGAGTGTCTTCCATGGGCATTCTTGGAACTGGAGATGCAGGATGATAAAGAATGAACTCATTAACACGAAACAGAAGTATGAATCACCGTGCTTTGTACAGTGCTAGGTTTAGTTGGTGCCTAATCTTTGGGCTGATTCTTTAACATTCTTGACTAAATTTGTTGCTTATTTGGGACTAAAATCAACAACCAATTGTAGTGCAATGACACCTTAACTTTTAATTATGAAAACTTCTGTGTCCTGGCAAACTAGGTCAGTGGGTTTTCTCTCTTCTAGCCCCTCTGATCTAACAGATACACAAATAATCCTTCATCCAAGTGAAAATGCGGCCTCCAGCTTTCTCAAGGTAACTGTAGACAATCACTTGCACTTAAGGAGGTGAAACAAAGGCAGTTGAGAGTAAGATCCTTAAACCAGTCCCTGGCACCCTCCAGGAAATTTATCCTCTGTTCTTTAAAAATAGCTGCACAACAATCTTCAATCTGCCATTATGCTTTCACCTTTAAGCTACAACTAAGAGTTATTTTAGAATTCTTCAAATCTCTCAAGAACATGTTGGGTGATGTCAGTAAATATTGGCATATGCCTAATAAAAGCGGGACAGGAACAGGCACACAGAAGATGAGTTTTGGTCACTAATATTTTCAGCAGAGAAAACAAAATTTGTAAGCTTGTAGATTCTCCAATTCATGTTCTAAGTATTGAGTCAACTAATAAAGCTAAGGGTCCTGAGCTCATTTGTTTCCTGAGACATTCAGCTCTGCGTGCAAAGCAATTTTTAATACTACATTATAAAAACGATGTTTCAAGCTTTTAAAAATAAATATAAAAATGTTATAATTGCTTAAACTATGAAGCTATCCATTATTTGAGTTTTTTAACCTAGTAACTGTTACTCACAAGTGGAGAATAGATTGCCTCTGGATTTTCTTATTTGTGACCTTTATGTTTTTTAACACGAAGAGAAGATTGTTTGGAGCACATGAGGTGACCTTTAGAAAAGCTTAGGTCATTTTTAACTCAAACACAGAGGGGCCATTAGTAAGGATATGTTTGTTACACAATCCAAAAGAAAAAAAAATCAATTTTGGATAAGGCAATTTGGATGGTGCATTAAGTTCAGATTGCCTAAAATTAAAATGTATTTTTAAACATGATTCTCTGAGAGCTGAGTTCACTTTTTGTCAATTAAAAAAACCACTTACAAAAGCCCTTGGCCAGACAGGCCTGGTGACTCCCCAGAATGTCTTTTTGTGTACATAGGAAAGAGAAATCTGGAAACAGCATTAACAATGGGGAGATTGTTCAGAAATATAAAATAACAATTAAGAACAAGCTCTATTTCTTGTAATTAGAGGAACAGAGTTATGTGATTAAAACCCATGAACCCTGTCTCGAACAAGACTTGGAAGCAATTACATCAAGCCGCTCTCTTACCATGCACAGCCACAGAGGTCGTTTTGTTATTGGTTCCAGCAACATTGCTGGCTACACAAGTATATTCCCCTCCGTCCTGAAGCCGAACTCTTTCAATATGGAGGCTCCCGTCGCTGCGCACAGTTATATAAGGATTTTGAACCAACTTAAAGAATTAATAAAAAAAATTAATTAAAAGGCAAGAATTTGTCTAAGCCAAAACAAGATTGGTTTGGTTTTCCCAAATGGCTTATTAGATAGCTTATAAAACAAGAAGTTTTAGCATCCTTGGATTAAATAGATGATGTATGAAAAATGTTACCAAGACTATATCAGTTATATTCAATCCTGATGTCCCTCAAAGTGATGCCACTAGTTATCAGAGTTATCCATGTCCCCGAGAAAGGAATGGCAGAGACGCCACCTGCTTCATGTTGCTTTAAATTCTGTCACTTCGGACTCAAATTTCACTAGTAGGCTTTTCTTAGGGATGAGATTATTCTTTTTCAAGAAGGCTGTCTGACAAGGAACAACCTCTTCAGTGTTTTTGTCCTGGTACATAGGCATTTACTCAAGCCAAGGGAGAATGACTTAATTTCAGCACCCATCCTTGTCAGCTGGCATGCTTCAACAGCAGTGGACACAGGATGGTTGAGAAATCATGTCAGAGAAGACTGGTAATATTTTAGCATAGAAGTGATGACTTTTATTTTGTTTTATTTATTTATTTTTTGGTCTTTTCGAGACAGGGTCTCCCTGTAGCCCCAGCTGTCCTGGAAAGAAGTGACGACTTTTAAATCTGTGCCGTTTACGCATGTTAATGCTCAACAGGCTTCATTCTATAAAGATATTTGTGTTTCCTTGAGGTGTACGAATTTTCCTCAGGTTTTTGTGGAAACATTAAAGAGCTTATAATTTCCTACATGGAGTCATGTTTTCTTCTAATGATTACTTCTAGATGACAATGAGTCCAAGTACTCTGAAAATGGAAGGGCCAATGTACTGAATTAGATGAAAATGTATTTCAATAGATCGTACATTTACAGAAAATTTTCATAGAACTGAAAAACTGTCCACATTCTTTCCTAATGAGAATTTAAGCACTACAAATCAGTGATGGACTGCGGATCCATCTCTATAAATAGTTCATCATAAAAGTCTTTGAAAATTTATCATACTAAAGATTAATATACAAAATAAAAGATTTCAGAGGGATAGGAATACTGCATAATGTCCCACCAAGAAGGGCAGAAAATATTTAAATGCTATGAAAATATTACTAGCTTCAGTTTTCACATATTCTAAAGGCAGTTTATTAATGATATTAAAATGTAATGTGAAATTGTAAAAAATAAACCACCAATTATTTCTAACATTTTTAATTTCTAAATAATATGAATGGCATAAACTTGATAACAAAAACAGAGACGTTCTTAGGGCTGGAGAGATGGCTCAGTGGTTAAGAGCATATACTACTCTTGCAGAGACTTCCAGCACCCATGGGAGGCAGTTCACAATTCCCTGTAACTCTATTTCTGGGGAATCCTTTTCTGGATTCCACTGGCATCTGTATTAACCCTAACCCTAACATCCCCACACAAATATACACATAATTAATCACAAAATAAATCTTTGAAGGAAGAAAAGGTCTGGTATGCTTACAACAATGTTTATGAACTTGATATTTCCTACTGAAGAAAATAAATATTAACGCATGCATTTGAAGAGTTCTTACCATGGCTAAGTTCTTCATCCACCGGCGTTCAGGAATGGGATTTCCAGCCAGTAGAGTACAAGGCAAAGTAAGCTGCTGTCCTTCAATAACATTGGCCACGGAAGGACTGATTCCAATAAGTGGGACAACTGATCAGAGAGAGAACTTTTAACTTAGTTTCATTTTTAAAAAGGCAAATTACATGACAAGCATGATGTCTACAAATTATGTTGTAAAAACTGGAATTTTCAGGAACAATATTTTAAAATAGTAATAGGAATGGACTTGAATGTAGGAACAGTTCCATCTATAGAAGGAATGGAGGGCCACACTCCTCCCGAATTGAATGTTGGCCCAGCATCATAATCAAATTAAACCCTCCTTTAAAAGTAAAAATTAAATAAGGGCTGGAGAGATGGCTCAACAGTTAAGAGCACCGACTGCTCTTGCAGAGGACCTGGGTTTGATTCCCAGCACCCACATGGTGGCTGAGTACCATCTTTAACTCCAGTTCCAGGGGAATACAAACAAACAAACAAACAAACAAACAAACAAAAAAGAAGGAATAGGAAGAAATGGATAAGTAAAAGCATGGAAGCACTGAAGGTGAAAGACGAATGTCTACACAGGCAAGGCCAGCAATATCAAGGCAAGATTCTCACAGTGTACAGAACAGAAATGGAGAGAGACTGAGTGTGTGTGTGATGGAGATGTGGAATCATCAGAAGGAAATATTTATCTGAAATGGAATAAACTAGATATGGCAGGAGCAACCAGGGACCTGTTATAAAGGCTCAAGAAAATGAAATGAGGTGAGCTTGCTGGGCTGGAACAGTGAATAAGTACTGTCAGTGGTGCTTCTTAGAAACCAATCAGAATGCACCACAGACTAGCACATGATCCTTAAAAGAGTTTACTTGAAAACTCAGGTACACAGGCAAATAAAGGAAGACACAGACACTTCTGTAAAAGGGTGTTTATGAGAACCCTGGAGGACACCTACTAGCACAGTAAATGCTAGAGTAATTTAAACTATATAGTACTAAGGCAAAAAGTAATTCCAAGGGACATAGGTTATAAACTCAAGATGTGAACAAACGAGTAGTGTCATCAGTGCAAAGAGACTAGTCAATAAAAATGTTGAATCAAATATCTCACCACTTGTGGCTGGGGAGATGGCTCAGCAGTTAACAACACTGGCTGCTCTTACAGAGGACCTGGATTCAATTCCCAGCACCCACATGGCAGTTAACAACTGTCTGTAACTCCAGTTCCAGGGATTCTGATACTCTGCTCTTACCTCTGCTGGCATTTCACAACACAGGTGCATTTATATACATGCAGGCAATATAGTCATACACATAAAATAAAATAATAATAGAGAAAAACTTCTACAAATATCTCACCACTTGGAAATGAACTGTATTCAAGTCTTACTTTACTTCATACACAAACATAATTCTATATAGACTAAAGTTATAAATGTAAAAGAGATTACTAAAAACACTATTCATAACCAGAGCATGGTAGCACACAAGAATCCCAGCATTCAGGAGGCAGAGGCCAGTGAATCTCTGTGAGATCAAGGCCAGCTTGTTCAACATAGAGAGTTCTAGGCCAGCTAAGGTTACTGGGAGATGCTGTCTCAAAAAAACAAAAACAAAAAACAAAAAACAAATAACAACAAAAGAAACAATAGCAACAACAACCTCCCCCCCGAAATTCTCCATAAAACAAAACAAAAACACCATTCCTGTGTGTGTGTGTATGTGTGTGTGTGTGTGTTCAAATAAATATAAATAGACCAACAATCAATACAACTTGAGGAATATGAAGCAGATGATTGCTGAGCTATTTGCAGTTCTAACAATGTATAAAATAGGAAGTGGCTTAGGGAGAGAAGCCTCTGGTTGGTTTCAGAATAAATAAAAAATGTCACATGCAATGAATGGGTGATGTTACCAAAGGGGTCTGACAATTTTGAAGAACATGACATCCAGACATTTAATTGCTCTTACCAAGCCCGGTCACTGTTATTGTTGCCTGTGATTGGATCTTTCCAAACTGGTTCTCAGCTTCACAAAGGTAAGTTCCTTTATCACTTGCCCATAAGTCTAAAAAGAAGAGCTTATTTGTTCATTCAATACCATTGCGAACCTTGAAAATATGCCAGACACAGTGCTGATGGAAATCATGGAACCACCTTCTAGTCAGTCCCTTCTAGGGAAGCAGACACAGAAATCTAAGCTACAGTTCAGTAGCAAATGCTCTAGGATGTTCATACACTGAGGTGCACAGAGAGAGGAGGGACCGAATGTACATCAAGCCAGAGATTCAGAGCAGAGGTAATACCTCAGCTATACTTCAGAGACTAGGTGGATAACAGGACGAGCAATCCAATACTAATGAGTTTCAAAGCAAAAGCATAGCTACACACACACACGCACACACACACACACACACACACACACACACACACAAAGTGAAATTCTACTAGCTGGTTAACAAATTGCAGATGCTCTGCTCACCCAGCTTCTCACCCACCTTCCTTCATCTGAAGAAAGAGCACAAGAAAATGCTGAGAGGTGTCAGGCACGTCTGCTACTCAAATGTGCTGATGTCATTATGGGTGTTCTCATGCATTTTAATTTACTAAATATACATAATAAATATGCACAGTTCTTTGCACCTCAATAAAACTGGAAAAAAAAATCAAGGTCTGTTCAAAGAATAATAGAAAGCTAGGCCACGCTGGGGCATCTTTGCTATTTGTAGCTGGGATTATTTATTTGCCCCAGTAATTGGCAGAACTGGCATTTAGGGGACAAAAACTAGAGAAACATGAAGCAGATTCAGAGTGGGTATGAACTTTGAGGGCCTGAAAATATATGGATTTGATAAATATGTGTAAGTATATAAGCCTAATTCTGGCTTAAGTAGAAGACAGAACTTTAACAATGCCTGTTAACTGATTTAAAAAGATCACCTGATCCCATATGATATTAATCTACATTTTTGAGCTGTGGGATTAATGGTGGGGCTGTATGAATATAGATGAAAACTGTAAACATACAGCCAGGGATCCATATATTGAAAGACATTATTTTAATAAAAATTGCTTTGCCTCATTTTTCTTTGTACTGCATTTTGGATATTAACATAATTTTTAGCATGTAGGTAGAACAAATGTTCAGAATTATTTTCCAAGATCCTGAACAGCATTATAGAACAGTTGTAATTAAAGACAGAATCAGAGCAGTCATGGTAGGCATTTCTTAGTTAAAAATTAGATGCTATCAGGGCTGGAAAGGGACTCAGAAGGAAAGAGCACTGGTTGTTGTTTCAGAGGACCCTGATTTGGTTCCCAGCACATGCATGATGGCTAACGATGGTCTAGAACTCCAGTTCCAGGGTATATGATGTCCTCTTCTTCCTATTCAGCATTAGACACACGTGGCACATTTACACACATACAGCACAATACTCACACCTAAAATAGAAATGAACAGTTGTGTGGTATCTTCAGGAAGCTAAAGCTAAAGCATTATAAAAACTGTAGTTCTTGTCTTATGAGAAAGCAGGAAGCCAAGAGAAGATTTTAGTCATATACATACTAACACTCAAGTATGTTCAGTTTAATCTTCTAGCAATATATACCTATGTACATATTGGCATATAAGACAGCCTGGCACTGGGTACACGCCTCTCATCTGACATTCAGAAGGCTGAGGCAAGAAGATCAAGCATCTAAGGCCAGCCTGAACTACAAATGAGACCTGGTCTCAAAACAAACAAACAAACAAAAACAAACAAACGCCAAACCAAACCCAAATGAAAAATATGTATTTGAGGTCTCCTTTAACCTACTTGAAATGAAGAGAGCCCCTGTTCGTAGTTGGCTGATGGCACTAACTGAAAACGATCTGGAGAAAATTGGCATGTTGTCCCATCTACGCCATTTGACCTTTGGTTCTGGATAGCCCTGAACATAACAAGGCAATGTCACATTTGAGCCAATTTCCACAGACACATCAGCAGGTTCTTGTATAAAAACCGGAGGTGCTGGAAGATACAAAACACAAAAATGTCACTGGTATAAAAGAGAGACCCGTTAAACAGAAACCCATATTAAGTCATCAGAAGATTGAATTTCAAATAAATCACTTCATAAAATACTATAAATGTCCCCTGCAGCTATTCCTGTCTGGTACAGAAATGCAGATGTAGGTTTTGTTTGTTATTTGTTTGCTTTGCTTTATGAATGGACATTTAGAAGCTCGTATTTCCTTAAAGTTGCAGGTGATATAAAGATCATCTTAAAGAGAACTATTATAGAAATTTCTTTTCAATCTTATGTTATACGGCTCAGACCTTACAACTCTTTTAAATAAGTTGGCCTTGTAATCTGGTATGATCCTCTCAGAATTTTTCAAAATCCCCTTGGCTGAATTTTTAAACCAACCAAAGATTTTCTTTACTAATTCCTTACTGACAGGCTAACAATGTTTATTGCTAAATAACAGCCACTCTGCATAATTCTGATAACTAAGGAAACTGAGAGAAAAAGAAATATATCAGAGGTACACTTAGGAAAGCTATGAGGAGGGTGCTCTCAGTAACTGCTTAGAGATGAGGCTCTCAGTATGTTCTAAAAACTTGGGAATAATGATGTTTATTTTAAGACACTGGTCAAGGAAAATGCACGGGTGTTATTGAAACCAATGGGAGGAACCTGTTCATAAAAGATTCCAAGCACAGTGCATTATGTGACATCCTTAAAATCTGGTTAGCAAAGGCAACCAGATCACTTTCTGGTTTTTGTCAAGCCATTTCTATACTTTAAGCAATCATCAAAATCTTTTTTTTTTGTTGTTTTGTTTTTTGGTCTTTTTGAGACAGGGTCTCCCTGTAGCCTATGCTGTCCTGGAACTCACTCTGCAGACCAGGTTGGCCTTGAACTCACAAAGATCCTCCAGAGGGTTAGGATTAAAGCCGTGTGCCACCACACTTGGCAAAATCTACTTTTATAGATGAAGAAACTGAAAATTAGTTAATTTGCTAATTGTTATACAGCACTGAAAAAGTAAGATAGGATTTAAAACTATTTTCTAGCTCAGGGTCACAAGCATTTGTCATTATACCATCCTCTCCTCCTCTTCTTCTACAATGTTCTAGTAACTATGCAGAACCATACCCATTAGCAGGCTCATAAAAAATGACTGTGGAGGGCTGGAGAGACAATTCAAAAGTTAACAATGCACGCTGCTCTCACAGAGGACCTGGGTTTAGTTCTCAGAACCCACTTGGTGGCTCACAACAGTCTGTAACTCCAGTTCTAGCTGGAGTTACAGACTGTACTCTCTGGGCACCAAGGACACACATGGTGCTCATACATACAGGTAGGAAAACACTCATGCACATGCAAATAAATAACTTTTTTTAAGTTTAAGAGAAATTTTATTCTTTCAAGAATTTCATACAATGAATTTTGATTATTTTCAAACCTCCTCCCTATCTCCACTCTCCCCCTAATACCCCCAACCCCAACTTTGTGTCTTCTATTTGCATATGAAAACCCCTTTCATCTTGTATAACACCTCTGAGCTGAATCCCAGAGAAATCATTTCATTAGAGCCTCAGTGGTCCATAATTCTTACATTCAGGTCCCATTCTCTTTCCTTTGTATGTGGTTTTGGGTCAGGATATGCCCAGGTTTCTTAGAACGGGGATTTTCACTCTTGAGTTCTGTTTCTCTTACACACTGCTTAGAAATGTCAAGTAGAATGGGCTGGAGAGATGGCCTAGCAGTTATGAGCACCGACCGCTCTTGCAGAGGACCCGGGTTCGATCCCCAGCACCCACATGGCGGCTGAGAACCTTCTGAAACTCCAATTCCAGGAGAACTCCAGTTCCAGGGGAATCCGACGCCCTCTTCTGACCTCCTCGGCATTGCACGACTCGGGTGCACAAACCTACATGCAGACAGTACATTCATATACATACAGAAATAAAATTAAAAAAAAAAAAAAGAAATGTCAAGTAGGGATTTCTCTTTTTCTCACTGGTCAGAAACACTTGTTTCTCTTCATTAAAGTTAGTTGTTTACAGCCCTTGCACCAAGTTACACTGGCTGTTTCAGGTCCTCATTCGGCACAGTCACGCCACTGCATACCATGGTGCTCTCAACAGGCTGATTCCCTTCAGGGATTTACCGTGGGTAAAAGCAGAAGCTAGGTTCTCACAGCAGACAGCAATTAGCCCGCAGGCTTTCAATCCAAGATTTTCTGAGTGGCAGTTGGGATGGTTTATAACTTCACATGACAGTTTTACACCCGTCCTCTAGTTTATTTTCTGAAATCTGTAGACTACTCAGATTCCTAATATTGCTGAAGATTGCAGCCAGGTCTTGACAGACACTGGCCAGTGACTATAGTTGGTGGACCACAGGTGCCACATGGGTGTGCAACCAGGTATCCCCACCATGACAGGTGGGCAGCCAGGATGGCTCCACCCCTGCCTGTGTAAGTAAGTAGGCCAGTTCTGCCCTGCTGGTGTGCTAGGCTTTGTGTTGCCAGCACGGCTCCCCAGTCATTATCCTTCTAACTTTCCAAGTCCTGAGTGCAGAATTTCGAGCTCACTACAATGCCCAGAGTCAAGTTACAAACTCCTGTGCCAGGACTCAAAGTCACCACCACTTCTCTGGCTCCACCATCATTATTTAATTTCTTAATATTCTGGGCTCAGAATTGTGAGATAAATATAGAAACATCAATGGTCAGGTGAATATTTGTCATGTGTGATAAAGTTCCTCACATGATCCACTGGACACACCCAGTCTCTCAGGAGCCTGCCCGTCCTGGGCCCTGAGCCCGACTGACTGCCTGGGGCGTGCCTCATCTCATTCCATGCCATATGTCTCCTTCTCCTACATAAATGTTTTAAATGGCTGCAGAGATCACGTTCTGCCTTATCCCCCTTCTGCAGCTTAGATGTCCAGCTGTCTTCTAGCCAGTGTTAATGCTTCTTTGCCCCTTCAAATGAAGGACCACCTCTCACCCTGCAGCTCATTCCTGTTGCTTCCTACACAAATCCTGTCCTCTGGGCAGTCAGTCAGAGCCTCTCCAAATAAGAACCAACCTTTTGCATTTTAGTACTTGTGCTATCACTATTTCTACAAGTGTAATTTCTTTTTTTTTTTTCAATTCTCTTGGTTTATTTGTCTCTCCTGAACCCAGGCTAGATATCTTTTTTCTTTTCTTTTTATTGTTATTAGACTTTTTCCATATATCATACATCATTTCTTAATCCAATTTAGAGTCATTTCCCTTTCCATGGTCCCCACCCAACCTGAGTTCATGCACTCTGCCATACATGTCTTGCATCTTTTTCTGTCTTTTCAGAGATTTTTTTTCAAAGCAGAGGCTTATTGTTTTGGGGAGAACTTCACTGTTTCAGTCTTTTTTTCCCAGTTCTTTTGTTGTTGTTCTCTCCAACTTGTATTGCATATATACATACATATATGTACACATATACATACATAAATATATACATAGACACATACACATATCACCTAAATTAGAGAGTTTTCTTCAAGTGTCATTTATGATGCTGGAATACTGACAACCCTTTAATCCAGTTCCTAAGGACCCTACTCTATACATCTCTCTTCTCATCCAAGATAGACATGATAACTTCCATGTTTGAAATATGAGAGCTCACTCTTTCCTAGTCTTCTCCTTGTCTCTACAGCCAACCCATAATCTGACTATTTTCTTGTTTCCAACAACAGTTTATATTTATAACCATATTTTTATCTTTACCTAAGTGCTGGTCACACAGTACATGGTAGACTGTACGTAGCCAGTGGATAACTGGAAATGATTATTGAATTGATATAAAAAACAGTAATAATTCAAACAGTGTGTTTCTGTGTGTATATGACAGTGACAACCTTGACTCGTATCATTTCTGAAGAGTACATGAAAATATAAAAAAGCTCCTTTTTATATAAAATTTAAGTTAAAGACCACAATTGAAAATGACGTTTTGAACAGAAAGTGGTATATCTGTGTCTAGATTTCTTTCTTAATTCACAGATTCATGAATTCAATTTATAAAAATTAATAGACAAATGAACATATTTTATTTTTTTAAACTTTTTTAAATTTTATTTATTTCCGTATGTGTATGAATGTACTGTCTGCATGCAAGTTTGTGCACCCGTGTCATGCAATGCCCGCAGAGGTCAGAAGAGGGTGTCGGATTCCCCTGGAACTGGAGATCTCCTGGAATTGGAGTTTCAGACAGTTCTCGGCCACCATGTGGGTGCTGGGGATCGAACCCGGGTCCTCTGTAAGAGCGGTTGGCGCTCTTAACCGCTAGGCTATCTCTCCAGCCCAAATGAACATATTTTAAATATAATTTGTGAAGTAGCTCTTTGCTTGCTTATATTATCTTTAGGCCCTATTCTAAAATAAGAAACTTTCTGGGTATAGTAGTGCACACCTTTAGTCTGAGTACTCAGGAAGCAGAAACAGAAAGATTTCTGAGTTCAAGGGAGGCTGGCCTCATCTACATAGCAAGTTTTAGGACAGTGAGGACTATATAGGCAAATAGAGAAAAAAAATGAAAGAATGAAATAAGAGAGAAGGAAGGAAGGAAGGAAGGAAGGAAGGAAGGAAGGAAGGAAGGAAGGAAGGAAGGAAGGAAGGAAGGAAGGAAGGAAGGTGGGTGAAAACAAAAGTTTTAAAATATGAAGCTTTTCTGTTTAGTCTAAAAGTCTCAAGATGTGCTAGGCTCAGAGCTTGGGCAGATGAATGTAGCAATAAGTAGAAAATAATTTTCAAAATAGCAAACAAGATGTGTAGAAGTCTGAAATCCACCAAGTACTAGGGGAAGGGAGGGATCACTTTATGGACACATTGAAACATTCATGTCAATGAAAATAGAGGTAAGCTAGGGTGTTTAAAAGTAACAGGAAAGGAGAATCTCATGAAAAACAAAAGCAAAAACAAAAACAAAAACACCTGGAGTCATGTGCACAAAAGGCAGTGAGGATTGGAAGTCTCCCACCATGAAGCAGCTTAAGAACAGTCTGACGGAGATGCACGCAGCATCAGTCAGCAACATATGTGCCGGTCTCAGAACAAAAGGCAAATGAGAGAAGCAGGCCGGGCGTAAGCAGCCAACACACTGTCTGTCCACCACAAACAAACTTCGTAAAAGGAGTGGCCCTAACTGAGCCAAGAAGCCGCTCAAAGCCTTCCTCTCCTGCATGTGGCCAGTAAAGCCTCTAAGGGTGGGTGGTGGACAGACGGATAAAACTTGAGAGGAGAGCGGCGTGTCTAGAGGAGGCTGTGTGACTCAGAAAAGGCACGAGAGCCCACTGCAGGGTTCCAGAAATCATTTTACCTCCCTCCCCACTTTAAATATCTCTAAAGAACAAAAAGAGAATAGTATTCCCTATCTTTATTAATGGTGTACTATATCATAACTACCTAAATATTAGCTAGCATTAAATATGAAGATGAAAGCTACTTTTATAAAATCTTTGTTATGGAATTTGTCTCCTTGCTAATGTATCCATGTTAATTTCAATACTGGCCTCTTGATTCAGTCTCTTAACGTAAGGCTACGAGCATGTGTGTGGTACATTGAACTCTGCATAGGGCTAATACCACAGCACAGCTTATTGACCTTCTGGGTAGTATGGCTGTGCAGACTCATTATTTTAAAACTAAAAATTCACAAACAAATTGTCCATCTTGCTCTAAAAACTATTCCAAACTCTTCTAGTGTTCCTCAAGACAGTTAAATATATATTCCCTCTGGGCAACTCTTGCATTATGTCAGTCAGATTCTCTTTCCTAAAGTGACTAGACACATTGCTTTGGTTCTACCAAACCACAAAACACAAAACCACAGTCTTAGACTCAAACTCTATGTGGTGTGGAATGCTTAAACAAAAACTTGTTGCTAGGCCAGCTTTTTGTTTGATGTTTCCAATCCCCTCTTCTTCCAAATGACTTCACAATTCACTATCCTATTTACAAAGGATAAAAAGCATTGGTAACTTTCCCTGTTGACCTGAAATGTCCATAACTTAACGCCATGATAATGAGAAACAGAAAAAAGGACGCTCCCTACAAGAAGCTAGAACTCAAGAGTATATTAAAGTCTTTCTTTGTTATTTTTTGATCCACTATTGCTGCTGTGAGGTAACAAGCCCACAAAAACAATTTGAAAGCCCAACTAGCTACATGATATGGATAAAAGCATGTTTTCATTCTTAACTCATAAGCTGCATAATTTATGACCCATAATTTTGGAATGCAAGTGAATAATTTTATGTGCTACCAAGCTTAGTATTTAACTTTCTCCAAGCCTTTTCTAAAAAGAATTCAAGTAGAAACAATGAGTTTTATATTAAAAGCCCAATGCCTAATCTTAAATATTGTGTCATTCATTTTAGGTAGGCATTTTTGTATCACTTTTAAGACTCAATGAAACAAAATAACCACTTTATAGGTGAAGTTATATACTGAACCTATGTTGCACTTAGCCACATTATAAATAATAATTATCACATTGAGTGCACTTGAGCGATACTATCCCATCTCATCTTTTCAATATACCTGTAAAGTCACTGCTATTTATATTTATAAGATAAGGAAAGTCAAACCGTCAACTCATTTTCTCTCCAGTGCCTACCTTGTTAACCATTATACAAATTCTGGAGAAAATGTAAATTCCTGGGTGTTTGCTTTTAAATTTAGCAATGAAAAGCAGAGTTATCACCATGACTGTGATCTGTGTAGTTCTTGGCATGCACGTGATACATCTGTTAGTGCATGTAGCCATGGTCTTATGTGGACAGACAACTCTAATCACACCTTATGACTACTTTAAGAAGGATC
Organism: Rhizomys pruinosus; assembly: GCA_009823505.1. Lineage (NCBI taxonomy): Eukaryota > Metazoa > Chordata > Mammalia > Rodentia > Spalacidae > Rhizomys > Rhizomys pruinosus. Next base: position 3,234,933 of record VZQC01002896.1, read on the forward strand.
TTATCGAGACACTTAAGGTCTAACAGAAACATGAATGGCGCCAATTTCAATACTAAGTTACCTGGAAACTGTTAACAATGATCAAAGTCACAGTAAATAACTTGTTTCTGTTATTGGTTTGGTCAGAATTGGCAGAGGAGTCAAAATTGAGAAGCCCATTTTTTTGAAGGGCCATAGCAAGGGAAGATCTTAACTATGACAAAGCTAAATCAAACTCCAGTTAAGTTTACAGGGTGATGTTTAAATAGAAAATACTTGTTGGGAGGTTTCTTAATCCAATTGTGGTGGTTAATCTTCCCTGTCCGCTTTCCAAGCACCTGGGATAACTCACCTTTGAGCATGTTTTCAGAGCATTAACTAAGGAAGTAAAAACCACCCTGGATATGGGTGTCACCACTCCGTGGACTGGGGTCTAGGATTGAATCTTTAAAAGTAGAAAGCAAGCTGAGTTCCAGTATCTATCTGCCAGGGATTCTTGACTACAGACACACTGTGACTAGCCATCTCATGCTTCTTTCTGCCTGCCTTTCCTGCCCTGAAACTCTATACTCTCAACCTATGAACTAAATAAATCCTTCCCTTCCTTAAGTTGTTTTGTCATGTATTTTGTCACAGCCATGGAAGAAAGTAACTAACATCCCAGCACCAGACATCCTAGCACAGACAGCCCTATCCTTTGCATGGTGTATCACTGAAGAGTAGAGAGAATTAAGAAAGTTCAGACATGAACAGCGATTAAAAAGAAAACAGTCAGTAACCAAAGACACATGATGAGATTCTCAGAGTTTCTTAAACTGAGGAGTTAAAGGTATCATGTTCTTTTTCCTTGGAACAATTACTGACACAGTTTCTTTGTTTTCTAGAGCTGGAAAACTCCAAAAAACTGCTGTGTAAATGTGAAGTGTGTGCAGGTAAGAGGAGGAAACAGAATAAAAAGATGCTAGAAATTTAAATGTCTTGTGTTCTTTGAAAATAAGAATTCTGTATCTAATGACAGATTAAGGCTCCTTATTCAGGCTTTAATTTCCAAAACCATTAGTATGTTTGAGAATCTCCTGGTATACTTGGAGTTGTCCTCCATCCAGAGAGTGCAATCTTCTTTCCAAGGCATTTATTTCAACAGTAACAGTTCAGTTAGGGTTAAAGCACATCTTATACCATTCTGGACAGAATCTATAGTAACCTTTGGGCTAACTTCCAGCTTTTTAAATTCAAATTTCAGAGTGTATCAACCAAAAATGAAAGGCATGCAACAGAAAGCCTGGGGACAAGGGTCCTAATGGGTCTCTGGAGGAAAAAAATAGTGTCCATGAACAAAACACCAAGCATAGAGAACCATAATTTTCACTTAAAGGCCTAAGATAATAGAACTGAAATGTTCTATAAAGATACATTTGTTTAACTCTTGTTTAAAAACAGTTAGAGCATAAAAAAAATCATTGTATATAGTATAGATACCAGAAAGCACAATTTAATGAAATTCCATATTTTCTAAGTTTAAGAGATATAAATATTTAATTATCTGTTAAAATTGAGCTGCCATGCTCTCTTCACAATAGCAAAGATCTGGAAGCAACCCAAGTGTCCCTCAACAGAAGAGTGGATAGAGAAAATGTGGTACATCTACACAATAGAATTCTGTGCAGCCGTAAAGAAAGATGACATCATGAACTTTGCAGGTAAATGGATGGAACTAGAAGATATTATGCTAAGCGAAGTAACACAGTCCCAGAAAAACAAGTGAAGAATGGCATCCCTCATCTGTGGATGCTAGCACTAAGTACCTAGTTGTAAGGCAAAATGAACAGCATTAATTTTATATTTCTCTTTATCTGAAAACAACTGTGCTCTTGTGCTCTTATAATGTGAATCCCTTAATGGGCTCTAGAATTAACCTATCACTTATTTTCAGACATTGTAATTTTGATATATGGGTGGAGGGTATGTATGCATATTTTAGAGTAATATAAAATTAAAAGGGAAAAATGTGAAAAATAAAATAAAAATATACTTTGGAAGAAAAACATTGAGCTGCCACATTCTTTTCCATTCAAAGCAAGCTCTGATTCATTCCTGGCTTTACCACACTGTGTTGAAATAGACGAAGGAGAAAAAAATCAAACTCTTTGAGAACACAAATACACAAATACTGTTGTCATGTACACATCACACCTCTCATGTGACTGACATTATGTGTAGTTAGTACTTTGTTTCATACATTTGGGAGTAACTTCTAGTGAATTTTGAAAACTAAAGCAAAAGTACCATCAGTTACCTCTGCTGTCATCAACATCTCCAAATTATGGGCTAAGGCCAAAGTCTAATTTTTGGGCTCCAAATGTTAAGTCTTGGGGATATGATGGCAGTATAGATGAATCATGACAGGAAGATGGCAATAGACGATTTGTGCTGGTGAAGCCAGTGGTCTCTGAGGTCAGACAACTTGAGGTCAAATATCCAGGCTCTGTCTTGCCCTAGCTCTGGTAACCTGATCAGGTTGTTTAGCTTTTGTTGCAGAGGACTGTCCTCAGCCAGACAGACCGTGGACAGATGCCTTCTTCTCAAGCTTGTGTGCTCCTGCTTGTCTAGGATCATGGCAGTTAATGATGTTGACTTTACCACTCCACAAGAAAGGGGGTGGGGTAGGGAGAGTCAATCACCAACCAGTTGGCCCTAGTTGAAATAAGGAGAGGGGCAAAGGGTACATATACTAAAGCAATGGAGGGGAGGTTCTCTTGACATTTTGTGTAGCAGTGGGGCGGTCACCATCTGTGCTTGGATAAAAATGTTTCAGTGCAGCCTTAGGAGGATATACCAAATTCCTATAAGTAAACCCTCACCCACTGCTCTGTAAGTGAGCCCCAAAACTCATTGGTTTCCAAGACTGTAGTTTGGGTAAATTTTATGTCTGTTTGTCATAGGGACAACAGGAGGAGGGGGAGACGTTGTTTATGCCTCCTAGAAGAAATTTTAGCAACAGCTTTTATGTCTTTAGTATCTTTATTGTTAAAGTAGCATCTCCCTCTTAAGGTTGTTGTGAGATTTTAATGAGAGTCTGTAAACTGTTCTTGGCACAATAAATGATACATACCAAACTCCTAGGAATGGATAATTATGCTAATTATGTTGCTCATCTGAAATGCCCCTTCTAGTTGGGCCATTCTGATGAATATTTCTACTAAATTGCTTCACAGTGGTTCAACATGGAAAATAGCCCAGTTTCAGAAAAACAAAGTAGCCTATCGTTTCTCAGTGCTTACAGCCGACATCCAGAGTTACCCTGCCAGTTGCTCTTCCAGCATCATTGATGGCTACACAAGTATAATCTCCAGCATCCAGATCTTGTGTTTCTTGAATCTTCAAAAGTCCCAAGAGAGGGTCAATAATAAGGAATGTTGAGGGCCTCAGCTCAAGATCTCCTAAATCAAAAGAAGAGGAAGAACATCAAACTAATTATTTACATAGTTTACTCAGCAATTGGTTTGATTTCAAAACCTCTTAACAAAATTGAATGCAGTGTTTCAAATTCCAGTTGTGTCTCACACAAAATACTTTACTGTCTACAGTCTGGTTCTGTAAAGAACCGTATGCATAATTTCTTCCTTATATCTCTATAAATATCCCAGTAAGAGTGAGTTCTTAGAAGCAACATAGGAATCTGGGAAAGGCTGGCTGGAACAAAGGCTTTGTCAGGTTAGACTGGAATAAAGAAAGTGAAAGTCAAAGAGGTTTCTACAATTCCTGTGGCATGAGGCATTTCAGTGAGCCAGGAAGCTCTTAAGAGACCATAGGTATCCGCTTGACTTATCACCAAGGTTTTGGGTTGTTTGTTGAATGCTGTACATTAGATTGTCTCGTTAGAAGTCTAAGCTTGCTGAGAAATTTCTAAGAATGGCTTGACAGGAAGGAAGCCATTTGGAGGGGGCAGGGAAGGTGGGCTGGGAGAACAGAAAGAGGAGATCTGTTATATTAATCTCATGGATTACCTCAGCTAAAATTGTATTCATTAAAAATTTTAAATTTAGAATAATACAGTGTTTGGAGGAAGCAAACATTGGAACTAACCATATGAGAGGTAAAGCCAAACATTGAATTTGATCTCAATAAGAGGGCGGATTGAACCAAGAAAGACTAGTTATGTCTAGGTTACCTCTACATGTGGCGTCCCCCTACAGAGCCTCTAATTTCTTAAGAACTCTTATGATTGAAGCAGACAATGCCTCGACAAAGCCATTAAGGTAGATTATGCATCACCTGTACTTCCCTTCTCCCAGAGGGTCTCTTGAGTAAAAAAATAGCCTTAACAAGGATGACCAATATCAAAACATCCACACAGTACTGGAATTTTAATACAGTCTAGTGCACATCTTTTTCATTTGTTTTGTAAAGATTAATATAAAACACGTAAGGATCTTAAAATCTCCCTGAAGGTTTGATGACCAATGCTCTTAGGGTTTCATGGTTTTCTCAAAAAATCAAGTCTAAAAGGTATTTTCCAAAGTGTCACCCGTCAGCCATGTATCCTGAGACAGAAGAGCAAAGAAGCAGCTCTTTGCTTCAAATAGACAGAGTCTGGGACTTGGTGACTTTTTCTCTTAGAAAGAGAACATTGCAGACAGAACCAACCAATGGACTCCACCACACACAGATTTCTGAAGAGAAGAGGTTAAAGGGGTTTTAAATTTGAAAACAACAATCAAAAATTTACACTCTCTAACCAACTTTCAGAGCCCAAAACAAAGTATTTTCCAGCATTCCAAGAATTAGAACCCTCAGCCAGCCTTAGAAGTGCTACTACATAGCACTTATAAATGAAAGAAGCAGCTAGAGCTTTGTTTAAGTGCCTCTGGGAAATCTTAATAAATAAAAGCAGATGATGTTGACATAAACTTTCCTCCTACTAAGGGAGGATGCAGCACGACCTTGCTGTTCATCAAGAATTAAAATGTTTGAACTAAAATCCATTTAGATTTTTGTAATTTCCTCCTCTTTTTTAGTTTTCCTGTAGATGTCAGAGGATATCATCTGTGTCAGAAGATGAAATAAAGACCTTCTGCTAGTAGTTTTGTTCAAAATAAATATATTTGAAGAAGAGTAATCTTGAAACAAAATATAAATCGGGGATTACTGGTTCAATCAAATATATATTTGAGTACATTTTGATAGTCTTCTCTTGATTGATTCCCACTGAAAAGATACTTGTCAAATTGTTGAGAAGTCATAGAGGAAGACAGGCCTTTTCAGATGGATTTAGAATAAGGAGTGTTTTGTTTTAACATCTAATACAATTAGAAGAACATTATACATAGTAAAAATAATGAAATTTCCAGATAATCAATTCTAGGGTTCAACAATCATTTCTACCAAGGAAGAGTTCTTCTCTTGTTATTTAAATTCATCCCTGGTCCAAGGATGCAAAGACTTCAGACAGATCAGCATAAGAACTACTCAAATAGTTAATGGCAATTAACTTGTTACCAGAAATGTTTACCAGGTCATGGTGGCATACACCTTTAATCCCAGCACTTGGGAGGCAGAGGCAGGCAGACTGGATCTCTGTGAGATCAAGGCCAGCCTGGTCTACACAGCAAGGAGGGAGACCCTGTCTCAAAAAGACCAAAAAAGTGTTGTCCTATGGACTCTTCCTTCAATTTAGTTTTTAAAAATGACTGAGGACCCCCAATAAATTTTTATTTATACAGATTATATTTATTTGTATATAGGACAACAGAAATCAAATCAAGATGTTTAAAAACATATGCATAACTTATCATGATATTTTCACATAATAAATGTATTTTATAATGGTTCCCCAAAACACAGAAATTCAGCAGGGAAAATGGCATTCTTTACATTTTGGGAAATTTCCATAAGGTCTAATGTCTAGCTTAACAGGAGGCAGCTGAGTGCTTGGATTCTCTCATGCCTTCTCTTTACTGAACGTCACACATCACACAACCTCCAGAAACTCCACTACTTGCTTGTAAGACAATGAGAGTAAAAAAAGTCAAATAACATTTAGTATTAGTATGAAAATAATTTTGAATAAACGGATCCCTTCAAAGACTTATAAGCAACCCCAGAGTTTTCAAACTACATTTAAAGAACTATCAATCTCAATAAATAAATCCAATTTTATATTTTACCACAAATACCCTTTTTGTAAGATTCTAATAGTGTCTGATTTTTCCCAGAAAGCACTTTATATTGTTCATTTTAACAATGGAAGATCTAAAGTGTAGGAAAGCATGTCCTCACATGGGATTTCTTCCCACTGACACTCTGAATGGAATACAGGTTTTTTTTTTCTCCTTTCAGACACTACTTTATTCAAACAGAATTGCCTGAAGAAAGGCATTGAGGAAAAAAATGTACTAATTTTTAGCATGAAGGTAGGAACTCTTCTTCATCCCTATGGTTTCTATGAGGTAGGATTTTTCTCATCCCTCTAGAGGCTTCTTCCCAGCATACAAGAGCCCATCTGTCCCCACCCATCCATTTTAGGCCAGTCTACAGGAAGAATAACTTGTCTATTTTTTTCTTAGTGACCTTCACAAGCTATTGGAGGGACCGTGGGGAGCAAATTTTTCAGAAGAGTAGACCTAATTTGTATAAAAAAAAATTCAATGTATAGGAGAGAAATTAGCACGCCTCATTAGTTTTTGAGGCTTTAATGTCATCATAAACTACTGAACCATATTTAAAAACTGTCTCCATGAATGGCTTGTTGGATTTATTTAGCTAGAATTTGAATTTGAAGGTGGGTATTCACCTAACTGGCCACTTAAAGATTTAAGTATTTTAAATAAGTAAAATTAGTTCATGTTAATTGAAATAAATCTTACTGAGGAACAAATCCAGAAATACCTTCTTACCAAGAACAACATAAAACAAAAATCTTTTAATATAGAAAAGCATTAAAATGACATTTCTTCCTAGTTTCCTTTCCTGCTTCTGATTTATATTATTTCAAAAAAAGAATCTCTAGTATATATGTATAATTTAATAATACTATAGATAATTTTTTTTTTACATAAGGCCTTTCTCCTGTCACCTCATGTTCCCTAAGAGTTTGAACCCGAAGTGAATTTATTATTTTGTGATGATGACATCAACCTGGTGCCATGGAAACATCCATGCTTTAACAAACAGAATCACAACAATGGTGTTTTGTGCTATTTAGCATTTTTCATCTGAGGATTTAAAAGTATTTTGCAAACAGCATCCCAATAATCCTAGCAACCTCCCTGTTAGGGTATTTGCAATTACTTTAACTTAGAAGAACCAAAAAGCAAATAGAAGAAGTTTGCAGACAGATGTCAATTGTCACCATCCAAGCAGGGCCAAGCTCCACCGTGCCTAGTAGCACATTACTGTGTTTTTATTCTGGGAATCAGGGGTATAATCTTCACATTCCAACTACAGACATATTTCTATACTTGATACAAATATGTACCATTTTTGAAATTGACTAAAACATACATTTATCTTCTAATTTCCTGTAAACCTCAATGTATATCAGAGTGTCTTCACTTGAGCAGTTTTTAGAAAGCATCCTTGAGGATCTAGAAAAAGTTTGAATAATGTGAACTCTCATCTCCACGAAAAGAGAACTAAAGTCATCAAAGCTATTTTAATCATCAACTGAATATTCTTGGACAATTTTCTACAGGAAACAATCCTAAACTAACACAGAGAATGTTCAGCTGGATTAGCAAAGGCAGACTTTTCCTGCTTTGATTTTCACAGTCCTCTGTAATCCATACCAGATGGTAAATCCTGAAATTTAGAGTTCAGAATTCTGAACTATTGTCTCCAGTGAGATCATAAACACATTTTATAGGCCTGCCTAGTCACACACCAAAACAAAATTTGAGTAGATCATTTTTTAAGAAAAAAAAAGAAAACAAAGTCAAACATGAATATATTTAAGACATATTCAAAGTACCTTTGAACCATTTAACTTGAGGTGGAGGAACCCCAGAAGTTTTACATTCCATGACTGATGTATCCCCAAGGGCAATCAAGAGCTCACTCTGAACCACAGCCAACTTTGGAGCTTCTGAAAAATCACAAGGACACACAGTCAGCACCGAGACAGCACCACGTGGGTTTGCTCGTGTTTGCAGAATGAATCAACGGAAGTTACCAGGATTCACGTGCCTCCTTATATGCCTGTAAACGAAGAGACACACACACAATATGTGTGCACATAGACACATTTGATGAAAAGATCACATTAGGCAAAAATAAGGACTAAAGCCTAAAATAATTACTCTAAAACAAGATACACAAAATTAGGAAATTAATTGAAAGCTCCTTATGAAAAAAAGGTCTCAGGGCTGGAGAGATGGCTCAGTGGTTCGGAGTACTGGCTGCTTTCATAGAGGGCCAAACACCGTCGTCTGACTTCCACAGGCATTGCACAACATGGGTGCATTTACATGCATGCAAGCAATACATTCAAAGACATAAAATGAAATAAAAATAATAAAATAAAATATTTTTAAAAAGAGGTCTGTAAGAGGAAAAGAGCTCAGAACAATGAAAGCATCTTACAGCAACTATACTAAACGAATGGGAGACAGGGATAGTCGTGATTAAAACAGAGTCGAGAGAGATGATGATAGGATTGTCTTGTCAATATTAACATTGGCGTATAATACAACTGCAAATGGCTTTGTTAACACTTTCCATGTTAACACTTTTAAGGGTGTTTGTGTCTCAGTGAGATATTTGGAGTCTGTGACTAACATCTGCATCAGTGTTTACTTTTCTCGTGACACTCACAGAACATTCTCTAATACAATACTTACTCCCTTAGCTTTGTAACTCAGTGCTTTTCTTAGTCGTCTTTGCTTCAGTCCTTAAAGCATTAGCTCACTCACACATGTTCTCTTAACTAGACAGCTTAAGATTTACTTACTCCAGTTGAGGTTGCTTTAAACAGAACTAAGAGTCAGCGGCTCAAAGATCATACCCCTCCCCTACCTGGAAACCTCTAGCAATCTACACTATTTTCATAATCCCATAGTTTGGCTCTCAAGACTCAGAAACTGTTTTTCTTTTTTTAATCTTACCTTCTAGTACACTTGCTCGCTTATCACAAGGTGCAGAACTTCACTGATAGTCCCAAAGACAGCTCACTTTAATTTATTTCCCTGTTTTTGCTATGTGTCCTCTTCCTGAAATGCCCACAACTATTCAAATTCCACTCATTCTTTCAGTCTTAACTTAAATCCTATCTCCTTTGAGAAATCTTTCACATTCTCCAGTCAGAATTAATCTTCCCTTCTGCCAGCCTCTCCCTGTGGTACCTGTCTGCCGTCTGCTTCGTTTTATAGCTTTATGTGTCCAGTCCCATCACTACTGTGCCCTGGACTTTGTGTGTTTGTTTTCACACTCAGTCTCTAGCAGGGCATCTCGAATACTATAGGTGTTTGAGACATTAAACATGCCGCGAATTTTGGCTTTTAGGTTAATAAGACAAAATTAATTTCTGCAGTACAGAAGTGTGCTTTAATCACCTCTTCCACATTTGCATCCTTTGTTACTTTTCTACCCGTGTTCTATGAACATTCTAAATTTGATTATCTCTGAATTCGAGCCCATTTTCTTTTATGTAATTACTTCCCCTGTGCCTATCTTCTGATCACCTTTTCTAGGGTCTAATGACACATTTTTGTTCCCTCTATCATGTCACAGGCCAAGTCAAATTTTCTATCTGTGTCGTGGCTTTTCTAGGCTCTTCTCTCCACACAGCCAGTTTTTACTGTACTAATTCAACTGGATTCAAATTGAAGTCAATGCAATGGGTTGGTAGCTATAAATTTTTCATAATTCTCAAACTGACACTGAGCACACTGTGCTTTACTCTTTGTCAAAGACTAGGGAAGACCAAATTAAATATATATATATATATTCTATCAAATAATATCATGGAGTATGCTTTAATAAATGCTTTAAGTTTGGAGAGGAAATTGTAGATATAATGTGAACTAATATGATACAGTGTTTTGAAGTAGAAAACCATAAAACAATCTGAGGTAAGTGAGAGAAGACATAGAATATTCTTTATTATTCTTTTCAAAGGCAAGTATTCCTGAAAATAGATACACCACAGCACTACGGAGTTCTACAGACAGTCTGAAAGTGCTGAACAACCTGTTCACCTCCTTGTTTTCTGTTGACAAATGAGGCACTTCACTCCCTGAACAGTATTTGCTATAATAAATATATGAAATTCGTGATAAATTATAACATTGGGCATAACTCACTCCTATCATTAATTCTCAGAAAGTCTTTCTGTTTTTTAACAGGATATTTACTTTATTTTCTTTGCCTTTTAAACTGATTATACTTGCCAATGTATCTGAGGATAGAAGTCTGTTTATCTGTTCCAGCTGAATTGCTTGCCAGGCAACCATAGATTCCTGCATCTTTAGGAACTGCATTTTTGATAAATAAGGTGCCTTCTGGGGTCATCCTATACCTTTGGATTAAAAAAAAAAAACAGGAAAGAAATTGAAAATATTGTATTATTAGCAGTAGTACTAAGATATCTTACTTTCAAATATTTCAGAGTTATTGTCTTGCGTTGATTTCAGAAATCATTAAGAGCACCATTTTACAAGGAGACACATGATGACAATAAAGTAACAATACTAACTGTCCTAGTTTCATGTCCAGGTGCTATGGTTAAATGCTCTGTCGACTCAGGGATAAAGGGATTATTTGGTTTACAATTCCAGGTTATAGCCTGTCCTTGTGGGGAAGTCAAGGCAGGAACTCAGCACATCACATCCATAGCCAGGAGGAGAGAGGGAGGGAGGGAGGGAGGGAGGGAAGAGAGAGAGAGAGAGAGAGAGAGAGAGAGAGAGAGAGAGAGAGAATGCCCGTGGCTCAGCTCGCTTGTTTCACCCATAAAGGTCAGGACCAGCCCACAAAATGGTGCTGCCCATATTCGGAGTGGATCCTCCCACCTCCGTGAACTCAAGAAAAATCCTTCATAGGTATGCCCATGGGTCGACATGGTCAGGCACTCCTTCGCAGAGACTCTCTTCCCAGGTAATTCTAGACCTCAAGTTGACAACTAAAAACTAACCATCACAGGTACTGTGTATCCAGTAGTGTGGCTAAATGCCAGAGACTCTTACAGGGACTTTCTGCTAATTAATGTTTTCAATCTTCCTAATAGCTCAACGAGCTAGATAATATTAGTATCTTTATTTTGACAGATGTATGAGGTTACACAACTCATTCAGAGTTACTAAATGGAAGCACTGGATTTTGCAACCCAGGCAATCTTGTTCCTTCTTAGCCAAATGGTCCCTGTGGTGGTTTGAAGGAGAATGTCTCCCATAGGATCCAAGTATTTGGACATTTTGTCCCCAGTTGGTGGTGCCATTTTGGGACATTTGGGGGGGGGTGCAGCCTTGCCAGAGAAAGCATGTCAAGGGGCTGTGGGAGGCGGCTTGTGAAGGTCTTTACCCTTGTCAGATTTCCAGCTGCTCTCTGCTTGATGTGGCTGCTTGAAAATGTGACCACTTAGCTCTCTGCTCCAGCCCCCTCTGCCACCAGGCCTGCCCTGTCATTATGGACTCTAATTCCTCTGGAATCGTAAACCAAATAAACTCTCCCTTTTCTAAGCTGCCTTGGTCATAGTGTTTCATCACAGCAACAGAAAACTAACTGATACAGTTCCTCAACACAAAAACACGAGAGATGGAATGCGTTGGGTCGCCACCGCATCTATGATGGATGGGGCCAGGAACAGAATGTGGCTCAGCTTGCTGGAGCCTCCCTACGCCTGCCTCCTCATACCAAACGAGGAGAAATGGAGGACCGAGGACTCGAAGCTTTGTTGTTTCTGATCCAGGTTTTTCTTACTGTCTGGCTGAAAGGAAGCTGTCTTGAGCTTCTTATGTACAATGGCAGCAGCCGAGTTACCAGGAACCTTTGTAATCTGAGCTACTTTGTGTCTTCTGTCCCTCTCTCTCTCCCTCCCACTAAATCCATGATGACAATGCCTTTTATAGATTGGTTGCAACTGTATGCTACTTCCCTCCAAGTGTATTATCTCTTTTCAGTTCCTCAACTTAAACACTAACAAGTTATGGTGCCATGCTTATAACTAAATATTGGAAAGCCTTTGATCTTAGCTAGTGAAATTAAGGACTAATAATCGCAAATGTTTTAAAATCACTATTAATATTACTTTCAACATTTCCTAGCTTGTATGAAAAGTATAACGCTTTGGATTTCATCAAGTTTTAAGAATAGAGATTGGGTCACATTGACTCCAAAACTTTCATCAAGCTTTCTCATTTCATAAAAACAAAGAACATGATACAAACCCAGTACCTGTGTGAACCCATGATAAACATATCATTAACGGTCCAGGCAATCTTTGGTTTGGGATAACCTGTTGCAGAACACATGATGGAGACTTCAGATCCTCCTATGAAAGACTGATTTTTGGGCATCACAGTGACCTTTGGCTTTTCTGCAAATGAAAAGAAAGCTTTATGGCGGAATGCCCATGTATCTTGATATGAGAGGTATAAGCATTATCAAAAATTGTTTAAGCTTCCCGCTGTCTACAAATTATTATCTTCCTCACAGGAGACTCTCCCACACCATGGGTCTGGTACTATCAGTGAAGGAAAGAAATTCAAAGAAATGAATTCAAAAGAAGTGAACTCTTCTTTGAAAATGAAGTGAGCATCGTCCTGATGCCATGTTTTGGAGTCTCCCCTGGTTATTATGAGCTCATTTGCTGTCTTTCTTCCAACTGCTGGAATCCAGGTTTTGTCTGCTGACCTGAAACTTCCTATTAAACTTGTTTTCAAGGGGCTGGAAAGATGGCTCAGTGGTTAAGAACAATAGCTGCACTTCTCAAGGACCTGGGTTTGATTCCCCCAGCTAACAATGATCCATAACTCCAGTTCTAGGGAATCCAACTTCCTCTTCTGGCCTCCCCTGGCATTGCACACATGTGGTACACATACACATGTACTGGCCAAATACTCATACACATAGAAGAGAAATAATGAATTTTTTAAAAAAAACTTGTTTTCAAATAAGGTCTGTCTCCAAGTGGGGCCCTCGTTGAGCTCTTTTCAGAGAAGGTATGCAGGTTTGGAGGAGGAACAACTTCTGGTTATGTGTCTACTTTGTTTTGAACCAGTCTTTCTCTTTTGATCTTCTAAACTGTATCTATTGAGACCAGAGACCATGACTTTAAAGCTACCCTAATTCTGAAAAGACCAAAAAAAAAAAAAAAACCAAAAAACAAAAAAGCTACCCTAATTCTGTTGTCTTTTATGACATTTAGCATCTCTTGCAGATCCTCCAGCGGTGGGATCTGAATGACACTTAACACTGATGATGGATTGCAGGCCACCCCTCAGAGAACCTAGTTCTCAGTTATAGTAACTGCCAGCCCCTCTCAAGACACCACTGTAGTAATCATGTGACTCAGGCCTGCAGAATCACAGAACTCCAATATAACAAAAATGTCATTTACTCAAAAATTTCTATTTCATTCCACTTGTATGGACAGAAAAAAAAACTTTTGAAAATGAAATTTGAAGTCTGGAATTTATTGTCAAAAAGAAAACTGGGGTGCTGACATAGATCTAGTCAATCAATGTTGAAAGAAATTGCTATCAAAGAAATATTAAATAATTCTCTTAACATAAAATGCTCCAGTTGAATACATGAAAATAAACTCATTTCCACATTGCTTAAAACAGACAGATTCCATAAGTATTAGTAGAAATAAGTTAATTCAGTTAGGTTTGGCTGGTGTTGTTGCCTAAGGTTTTTAGTACATACCAGGCACTATGACAACTTGAGATACATTTAGAAACCAAATAGCTTTCCATTTCTGCTTTCTATTTAATTAGGATTTCACTCTAAATGAAATTGAGAGATTCAATTAGCAACCTATATCTGGATAGGTTTGTGGTATATCATTGTACTGTCTACTTTCTATAAGAGCAATGAGTCTAGGGACTCCCAAGTCACTGAGCGAGACAGAAATGAACCTGCTGGGTGCAGCAGCTCCCAGCAAAACCTAATTAGTGCCTAATCCTTAGCAGCTCACAATCCTCCTCCTCTTTTTCTGTTTATATTGCATTTTTTTCCAATTATCATCTAGTCTTTGAAGCCTAGGTTTGAAGGCCTTTCCAGCCTCTGAACTCAGTGGATAGCCTCATTATTAGTGAACACAGGGCTAGAGAAATGCATGAGGTCAAGGGCAGACCCACCATGGCCAGTGAGTGCACATTGTGATTCCATCTGGTCTCCATCAATTCTGAAATGCTGAAGATCTGCACATGCTCCAGGGGTACTGGAGACATCTTCAGGAGACAAGAGGGAGAAAAAAAGAGCAATTCGTGCTCTTTGGAATTTACTGGATACTCAAAATTACTTTGTCTCACCTTTCTAAAATAAAATATTTCTCAAGTCTAGCTCATGTTAACATGGGATTGCGGCAAAGATTCAGGCAGCTCTCAAGACTTTTGTCTTAACTTGGTGTTTTACAATAAAGTCTGCCAGAATTGGCCTGGCATGTCTCCCAGCAAGAATCCCACTGGTAGACTCTGTGGTTCAGATATCAAAGTAAAAATAATGTCAGTTACTCAAACCATGATACAGAGACTGAAGGGGTTATTGAGCAAATAAAGCCTGAATATATCGTGCTGCTCAGGGTCATGAAAGAAGTCTGTATATAATGCACATGTCATGATGTCATCCTGCAGGAGGTGAGAAATTTACCATTACCTTGGAAAGATGTTTCCTGCTGATAAGATCAGAAAGGACATGAACAAACACAGAGACCCGAGACTGGATTCTTACCAAGTAATAGCTGAATAAAGATAGTCGAAATTAACCAGCTTTTACTTAATTAGGTTAACAAAGATGTAATACTTGTACTATAACTGCTTCAACTGTGAATTTTTCAATCTATATAAGGAAGAATTCCCATTTTAACAAAGTAGCTGGAAAAGGACAAGGGATGGCATTGAAGAATCATAGTTTAACTCTGTCAGGGCAGTGATCTCATGTGCCACAAACCAACCAAATCCACATCTCCTGATTTATGCAGTAAAACCCATTTTAATGGGGGAAATATATTAAAGTTGGACTTAGAAGACCGAAGTCCAATGTATGGCAGAGTGCAGGGACTCAGGCGGGGTGGGGGGCATGGAAAGGGAAGCCATTCTAGATTCGATTGAGAAATGATGTATGACCTATGGAAAAAGTTTAATAATAAAAATTACTTATATTAAAAATAAAAGAAATGAAAAAAAAGAAATGTAAGTAAAAAAAAAAAAAAAGAAGAAGACAGAAGTCCAGTTTTTAGTTCTGGGATGGAGGAGTTTGTTTTTATTTGACCTTTTCAATATAATTTCACAGCCCTCACCATCATTACCAACTCAGCCAACAATCAGCATTATTGTCTTCTATAAAAGTTCACTATTTATTAACCAAAACAACGAGAACAAGAAGCTCTGGAACAAAGGACATTGCTATTTTATTTTTAAATGATAACAAAACCATAATATACAAGTTTTTATAATTTCTTACCAGTGATTTAAAATAATTTAACACATATACACGTACTTGATATAATAAATAATTTTTAAGACTTGAATGCATTATTATAAATGCTGATGAAAACAACCATATATTGATATAATTATACCATATTATTGATATAATAAATAATTTTTAAGACTTGTGAGTCTTAATGCATTATTATAAATGCTGATGAAAACAACCATATTTCCATTTACAGAGCTTAGGGAATTAAGACAAGAATTCTTATCTCCCTTAGAAATTGGGAAGATCATCTTTGTTCTAGGGGATGTGTGTCTTGTCAGCTGGGAATTGTTTGTTGTTCATAAGCCGCTGCTTGGAAATTCTCACAGACTATAACCTAAGGACTTTCTCTTCGAGGTGATTTAATCATCACTGACAAAGTAATCAGATAATGTTAATTCTTTTTAACCAAAGCAACTATGCACAAACTGCTTCCCACAGTAAGCATGTTTAGAGTATTTAGAAAAATTTCTCTGTTTTCATTTTTTCAGTTAGCATATATAATGAAGTACCTACTATGTTTTAGGCACTATAATTTAAAATTAAAAACAGTTCACTGGACTAGAAAGGTGTGCTAATTTTTTTTTAATCTCTCATGTCCAAAGTATTTAACTCCAGATACATTTTAAAGATTACAAAACTAAGGCTCAAAATTATTTGACAATTTTCCCAAAGTCTTTGAAAGATGAATATGGAATAAACACAGTTCTTGCTGACTTCATTGTCTGGCCATATTTTAATGTACCTTTTTTGAAGGATTATGCTGCATTGACTATGTCAGCATACAAAAATATTCAGAACAGTTCCTGCTCCCTAGAAGATTCTAGATAACTATTTGCTCTAATTATTAACATTGACTAAGTATGACATAACAAACAATATCATAATAAGATTCCCCTGTGTCTGGGTATGGCACACACATTTAAAAATCCAACTGATCACCACTATCTATTTAGATTATCCAACTGTTTATAGATAACATTTTACTTCCTAGGAAATTTAAGATTGTCTCTAGGTATTTAAGATTTATTAAGAATTTCAATAAAATTCGCTTTTCTGCTTTATTGACAGGGGAAAACATGCTTAAGCCCATATCACCTGGCACACAATTAAGACGTGATGAGAACAAGTGAGTCTGTGTTAAGATCACATAAATTTCCTACTTGATGAAGTAATTCTGGTCACTGGAGACTTACTTCATCAATCATCTTGAGAAATATTTTCCTTTTGTTATATTATTGTTGCCTCTGGTGACATGGACTAATTAATGACAGATATCCACCCTTCCTTAAAATCATAGAAACCATGCTAGAACAGCTAATGTTCAGAAAGAAACAACACGGGAACAGAAGTCTTTGGCCCTCAGAATTGCAAGAAGCAGCATGTCCTACAGCTGTCCACTCTTTGCTCTTTGCTGACTAAGAGCAGGTGAGACCAGGATTCTTGAGCTGCTCTGCAGCCTCAAGCTCCTCCTTGTAAGGGAGCTGCTGAGTCCATATGAAATTATTATTGCTTGCTGCCTCACAAAAGGAAACTGTCTGCTTCAAACAAGACTCTAAAATTCATACCATACATATAACTATCTCTAATCACTTATTCTAATAAAACTGAGTTACAAAAGCACTTGTAAGCTTAACAGCCACAAAAAAGACAAAAAAAAAATCACTTTAGCCTGTTCTAAAATTTTTCACAACTCACATTATAGAATTTTTAAGTTGAGGTGAGGTAATTAAAACAAAATTTTAAAATAACAGCTTTATAAATTTTTCATGATATAATTACCATATTTTATTATAAATTTGGGTTTTAAATGTAAACAGTAATGTCCTGGCTCATATTACAACTGGAAAAGAAAGCACTTCATAATGAGATCTAAAACTGCTGATGTGATTCAAATAAACCATTGAAATTAAGGAGGAAACAGGAAACATAAAGTCAGGAACCCAAGTGGTCACAGTTAAAACCTGTAGCCATCTTAATGACTTACATTTCTGAGAATATCATTGATTTAATTATGTTCTTGAATTCACTTTTCACTGAATTCACATGCCTTGAATTTTTAAAATAATTTGACAGCAAATCATGCTACATGAGAAATTGGAAGGTAATTATCCCTGAATTACTGTAACAAGTTTCTATCACATTGTAGAGATGGTAAAATGAATTTCACATAATTTCTCATGCTTCTTCAAAACCACTGTATTTGTTGCAGAAAAAGGTAACTTCAAACACATACACAATGGGTACCACTGACTAAGTTTGCTGAGAATTATAATTAGTGGCCATACCCCATTCTGACAAATGGATTTTGATTTTGGTTAATCTGCTTATTCAAAGCACGTTTTGAATTGTCTCAAATGCTACTTCCATTTATGATCAGGGAGGTTAATCCCCCCCCCCTCGGTGCTGGTTGCTAACTTGCACGCACAATGCTTGCATAATGAAAATGGCATAACCTCACTAAGCATGATACATGAGAGACAAATGTGGTTTCTCACTGAACTTCTTTATTTTCAAGTAGGAGAAACCAAATGCCTGGGGAGAAGGAAGGGCCCCAAAGACAGGCAATCAAATGCAGCCTTTCCAGCGTTGCTTGGTAGCACTTGCCTGTCATCCTAGCAAACAGGAGGCAGGGGCAGGGGGACTGAGAGTTTGACGCCAGCTTGGACTACACAGCAAGACCCTGTTTCAAAAAACAAGAAGTAGGATTCCCAACTGCTATTTCATCAATGGAAATGTAACTTGCTTATAACCGCTCCAAAATGGGATTTATATCCTAAATGACAATAATCTGAGGGAATTGTAGTCACTGTTTATTAATATGACAGTTGAAGTAAATTTCTTTTGCTGTTTCCGCCTTTATTCTTTCTCCAAAAACAGTAACAGCTGTACTGTCCAATATGGTAGCCACAAATCTAGCCACAGTAAGTACTTAAATTGAAGTTATCTAAAATTAATCACATTTTGAAACAAGTTGCACATTGTTCTACTTATTTCCACTGCTCAGTTGTTTCACGCAGCTAGTGGACAGCTGGAGAACAGGGAAGATAGGCAGTATTTCCATCCTTGTAGACAGTTCTGACAGACAACTATTAAATCTGAGGGAAGACAGAGAATCTATCGATCAACCAGTAGGTGGCGCATTGGCAACAAAACACAGGCAAAGGCCTAGACAAAAATCCATCTGGATAGTTACATGCTGAATAAAATAAATAAATAAATAAATAAATAAATAAATAAATAAATAAATAAATAAATAAATAAATAAATAAAGCTCCACACCCAAAACACCAATGTGGTTATGAACATTAGCTATTGAGAGAAGTGTGGTTGCTTCATAGACATACGATGATAAAATTAAGGCTAGATTCCTTTTTAATGACAGAATCTTTTTTAATTATTTTTTTATGTGTATGACTGTACTGTCTGCATGTAGGTTGGTACACTATGTCGTGCAATACCGCGGAGGTCAGAAGAGGGCGTTGGATTCCCCTGGAACTGGGAGTAAAAGACGGTTCTTAGCCGCCATGTGAGTGCTGGGAATTGAACCCGGCTCCTCTACAAGAGCAGTCGGTGCTCTTAACCACTGAGCCATCTCTCCAGCCCCCTTAATGATAGAATCTTAATGACAAATATGAATCAAGATGTCCTAAAATCTACAATTTCTATTTGCTAATTTGTTATAATTTAATGTTGCTTTGATATTCACTTTAACTCTTAGTGATCATTTATTTGTTAACCTTTCCATTTAAAACTATTAGCTTTTCTTTCCTTAAAAAAATATGAATTCAGGAGCCGTTGAAGGTGATTATTCCAAGTAGATCAAGACAGAAAACATGTTAGCCAAGGTGGATGGAATTTTATAAAATTTACTCCTATTTGTAAAAGCGTCAAAGAAATGATGGGTAGCAATGATTATTGCAACATCTGTCTTTAGTGGCTCTGTTTTCTGACAATTTTTTAAATCGTAGACTTTTCAAATAAGAGAGAAAGGCCAAAGGTGTGGTCTACATTATGAATTAGATTAAAAATGCTAGCTAATAAGAATCTACATTACTGCTCCATGGTATATTAGATCCCTTAAGTGATATATATATATATATCCTAATCTCTTTTCATTACATCTTCTATCAAAATTTCCTTACTGTATAAAAAGATCATTTCACACACATAAGCAAATATCACAGAATCAAAAGCATATGTAAGTGGAATTTCTTGACCTCTTAAAGGAAAACGTTTAAAATATGACGGTCTCTGATGATAGATGAGTTCATTTCCCACATTTGTTATCAGCGAAGTAGACACACAGGGTTGAAGAACACCCACACTGAGAGCCCAGCGTGAGGCCACAGCATCCCACCGTCCAGCTGTCACTGCACCATGCCCTCTCCCCCTTGTTCCAACTAGATCACAACTACAACCTTTGCTTTTCCCTTTTGCTCCAGGATAGGAGACCGTGTCTGGAAGCTTCTTTTCTCCTTTCTCCATCCTCATCCTCTCAGTACCACTGCAGCCACACACCCTGCCCCCTGGTTGTTTTGACATTTTACTGAGCCAGTGCCCAAAACTCCCCAATCTAAATGATTCCTTCATTGTAGAAAGAAAAGAAACCGTACCACCACGAGGCCGGCTTTCTGTGTTCTACTGGCCCTTAGTCAGCAAGCTCACATTTCCATGTTCTCATTCTTCCATGACTTGGCACATGTGCTTTCCTGACTTCCAACTGGCAAAGGCTGACTTACTGTTCAGGGAATACCACAGGCATCATCTCTCTGTGAAGCTCTTCTCAGTTTCTACCCCCCCACACACACTCCAGGCAGAATCAGTGGATTTAGGATACCTACTATAGTTCCTATCACGTAAATATTCTTTATTCCTTTATTACATTATGTTCACTGTTTTTTGTTGTGTGTTTATTTTTACTTATTTTTAATTATTAATTAATGGGGATTGAGCCGAGGGCCTTGCGTACACCAGGGAAGCTCTGCAGCTCAGTTCCACCACTAGTCCATGTTACTGGGTTTTGGAGGAGTAGAATGCTGTTTTCTTGTCATACACGTTTACAGCAAGGAGCACGTTGCCTGGTAGTTAACTTTTGGTAAATAAATTTATGAATAAGTGAACAGATAAATAAAACACCATCACTAACACACTCTGACAAAGCACTTCATATATTTCAGGATTTGCTGCATATGAATAAAAGTAGACCTACTAGATAACATGACTGAGGCTTTGTCTTGGAGCACAACAGGAACAAAGAGCATGCCATTATAATTATCCATCAGCTTTGCTATCTCACTAGCCAAATGCTCTTAATAGACCATGGCCTTCTTCAGATGCAGCAAGTGCATTCGCTTGTAGTATTAGGTCTAACACTGTCTTTATTTATATGAGTCAAATATCAGGGCTGGAGAGATAGCTTAGTGATTAAGAATGCTCACTGCTCTTACAGAGGACCCCAGTTTTGTTCCTAGAGCCCACATGGTGGCTAATGACTGTCTTTAATTCCAGTTCCAGGGTATCTAATGCCTTCTTTTGACCTCTACAGGCATTGCACAACATGGGTGCACCTACCCTACCCATATGCAGGCAATACATTCATACACATATAAATAAAATAAAAATAATAAATAGAAAAATTCAAATATCATACTCCCTTCCCCATAACAAAAGAGAAAGCTATTTATGTTAGTTCTTGCCATAAATATCTAATCTTATTTTTAACTCGACAATGTATAAAATAATTAGAAATTAATCAATACTGGGGGATTAAAATAAAAATAATTTTAGCGGACGTGACATAAATAGATTCCACACTCGGGGAAGTTCCTCCAGTGGACAGTTTTGTTTCTCGTGCTCTCCCATGCACATGCAATGTACACATCATTAGCATGTACACATTAGCATGTACACATTAGCATGTACACATTAGCATGTACAGGTAATATGTTGGGCACTCAGGGGAAAAATGAGTAACACTCAGCCTTGCTTCAAAGGAGCTGACGGTCCACCCATCTGACATTTTCCATTTGCTTTTTTTTTTTTTAACATTTTTTTTATTGCTGCTTTGTGAATTTCATACATCATTTTCCGATTCAGTTCAGGCATATTTCCCTTTCCCTTCCCCCCCACTCCCACCCCATCCCAGATCATGTACTCTTCCATATCTGTCCTGCATCTTTCTCTCAGTTTTTTTTCCATTTTTTAGCTATAAGTGATAATCCATGAGTACAAGCATCCGTCATGTAAAACCAATTTGCAGGTTGTTGTGCCCAAACCTCCACAGCCCCACCTTCCAGCGGGGGGTGAGGGGTGGTATGTTCAATCAAGTTGATCAAATGAGTGTCCAGACTACATTGCTGTAGTTTCACCATTCACCCCAATCACAGCCCTTACATTCTACCACGCCCCCTCTTCCGCAGATTGTTCCCTAGGCTTAGACCTGACGTTAACATGGGAAAGATGTATTGAGACCACACATGCAAGTGTACAGATGGCCTCTGGAACACCAGAGAGTGTTACCAAAGGCCACTAAACTAATAAAGCAAATACGGGTCTCCTTGAGTCAAACAAGACTCCACCGTTAGCACCAGCTACACCTCACCTGCCTGGAAATACTGTGCAGCAGAGGCAGCCATATGCCTTTATATCCCAAATTTAATTGGCTATTGGCTCTCTCCTCGGAGGAATAACCCATGGCTGATGCCACAAGCTTACATCCTCTACAGGTTAAGAGATGTTATAAGCCACAGTAAGACCCTGTCATATTTAACAGGAAAAAATGTAATTCGTGGATTAACATACCATCCAAACATATGTTTCTATACCAAAGTAACCTACCATAACTATTAGAGCTGTTTAAATACCTATATATCTAACTGCTTGTGCTTCATTAGTAGGATCGAAAGGTTATTCCTGGACAAACTGTCAGTCCATGAAAGGAAACAGCCAGAATTGACCAGAGTCCAAGACAACAGCTCCAGAGAGAGTGGACTGTTTTGCCTCTCATCCACCTGTGCCCCTTTTCTAAGCCTAGGGAACAATCATTTGCTTTTTGGGGTACTGTAGTCACCACACTCAATTTCCTTTAGAACTCCATTTGGCAGCTGCTCTACCATAACTGAAGCCAGGCTTTCACCAAATCATTGCAGTATAACTCCTCTACTCTATGAAGCACCAGAGGATGAAGTATAACTTTTCTATTCTATGAAGCATACACAGTACGGGATCTTCTTTTCTTTACTTGCTTTATAGGAGATGGGAGCCCATAGCTACCACTCACCTTTTCTGTTGTTGATAATAATTTGTTATTCTTATACATCTGTCCATATGCACAAGCTCCTCAGTCCTCCTTTTCCACTTTCCTCCACCTGCCTGCATTTTAGACCTCACAGAAGCATGTGCAGACACATTTCTGGACACATCAGGAACAATGAAATGACCTGTTTCAGATGTAGGCTATGTCACTGTGCTCATTATATCTTGGAGCCAATCACCAGCCCATAGCTTCATACTGACCAACTAACTAGTAACCACTAACTCTTCTTTCTTAGGGTAAAATATAGATAATAATGTGATCTTGTGGTTAATAAAATATATTTGAACTTTGTCCCTAATCCTACACAGAACTCCTAATATGCCAGGAATTTCCCTAGTGATAAGAATGTTTTTTGCATGCTATTGAAGTAGCTGGAACTTGGGGCTTCTAGACAGCATCTGGATGTGGGCTGTAGAAAGACTAAGGCTTGTTTAGATGCTAGAGCTTTCACCCTAGCTCCTGAGAAGAGAGCTGGGATGGAAATTGAACTCATCACCAACAGTAGGTGACTTGATCAGTCACAGCTTTATAAGAAGGGAACTTGCATAAAATATTGAACTACAAGGTTTGGACAACTTCTTGGTGAACCATCATGGTTCTGGGAAAGTGTCGTACCTGAGAAGGCATGGAAGCCCCAGGCTACCCAGCTCCTGCACACCTTGACCTAGGCACTCCTTCCATTTTGGTTCCCTGAGTTGCATGTGTAAGAGGATACTTCCACCCTACTAACACCACAACATGTGTCTCATGTGTATGAGAGTAGTTCCTGCCACCCTCCAACAGAGCAGTTCAATTCAATTCTATTTAAAGGCCAGTTCCACCACACTGCTGACGTAAATTAGTCATCCAGATATAAATTGAGGGTTAATACTCCCCTTCTTAAGCTGGGTTAGTTTGCTAAAGAAGCTCACAGAACTCAGAGAAACACAACCTACATGCTGAGATATGAGCACACAAAAGTGCAAGGGCCAGAAGTTTCTTCGCTCAGGACCCTAACAAACTTCTCACATGCATCTCTTCACCTGGCTGCTCCAGCACCCTTTATTAATGAAACAGCAAAAATGCAAAGTGATTCTTCTCTATCAGTGTTTTTCAGAATGTGTAAACAGTAATTATAAAATAATTACTTAATCTATATTTGTCATATTACTTAGTAACTGTAAGTAAATACTCCTTACTGACTTCTGTGAGCTGTTCCAATAAATAAACCCAAGGAGAGGTCACAGGAGCTTTCTGGCCTGTATCTGGTTAGTCAGAAGCACAGAAGACAAGGGCTGGAGAGACAGATAAGCAGTTAAAGGCACTTGCTGCCCTTCAGAGAAATGGGTTCAGTTCTCAACACCCATGTCAGGCAGCTCACAGCTGCCTGTAACTCCATCTCCTGGGGCTCTGACAACCTTTATGAGCCTCCTTGAGCATGGGCATACATGGGGCATAGACACACACACACACGCATACACAGACATATATATAATGTTTAAGTAATAATAATTAATATTAATAATAATGGGGCTGGAGAGATGGCTCGGCAGTTAAGAGCACTGACTGCTCTTGCAGAGGACCCAGGTTTAATTCCCAACACCTACATGGCAGGTAACATTCATCCTTAACTCAAGTTCCAGAGGATCTGATGACTTTTTGGGTCTCCTTGAACATTGCTCAACATGGGTACACTTACACACATGCAGACAATACATTCATACACGTAAAAAATAAGAACAATGAAGAAAAATGACAGGAGACCTGTGATTGGTGAAATGAGTGCTAGGACTGAACCCTTTATCTACAGATATAATGGTAACTTGAATTGGTGTCAGACCTGAGCATATTGCTGTCCAGAGATCTGAAGAGTTGATTATTGAGGAAGAAAACCCCTACACATTGTCAGACTGCTGTGAATGGAAACAGATCAGAGGAAATGATAACATCATTGCTGAATATTAGATGACAACACTGTATGCCAGGACTTGTCAGCACTTTTCAAATGTTAGCTAGAAGTTCTCTTTGAATAATGTAGTGGGTTGAAATGTCTGCTGATTCCTCATCTGTTCCATCTCCTTGTAACAGTCACCACATTGAGAAACGATAAGTATCTTTTCCCCGACCAGTGAACACATTCTAGTATTCAACCTCTCCAACATCTGGATAGCCCTCTGCTAGCTCTCTCATTGGGTTTGGTTTAGTGCTCATTTTAACATGAACCATTTCTTACTGAAAATTAAAATGTTTATAGTTTAAAGCTTCTTTGTGACAATTTTTATACACTTGAATATTCTTATCCAAATCTTTTTTCTTTTACGATCTAAATAAGTCTTTTTCTTTAACTTTTCTTTGTAAGTTCTATTTAAAGAGTCTTTAATATTTCTCTTTTAAGATTTAGATATATAATTTCTTCCATCTATAATTAAAGTTACTTAAAATCTTTATAGAGCATAGATGCCTTAGATGAAAGGCAAAAGAAAATGAAGCATGTGATTCACCATTCCACAATTTAATGCATGGAGTTGGAAAGTTTTGAAGCAGAAACTTAACCTAATTATGGAGAGAGTGGAGCACATTTAGCAGACAAAACTAATGTTGAACTTTTTATTCAAAAAACCCAAGTTATCAACTGAAATACTGCATTTGTTCCTGTAAAAGTCCTGCTCTTAAGAGCTTTCAAATATGAATTTTTGTTTAATTGCTTCATAGCACCTTTATGAGCATTTTCCTGTAATAGATAGTTGTTAAGTACCAAAGACATGTTTAAATGGATAGAATAACTTCTGACATTTTAAAGATATAAGGTAAACTCTCAAATAAGCTGTCTAATAACAAATGATCTTATCTGATCACAAAGAAAAGCCATCATTTCAATTCTAAGAGACTTCAGGTAAATTCCATTTTTTAAAGACTGATAGCGTTTTAAAAAATGCATGTAGGTGGTTCAGCGCCATTGTGTCTTTGTGCGGGGTGCTCCTGAAGCACAGGAGCCTGGAACTCGCTCCACACAGGTAGATTTTAGAGTAGATTGACTCTTGGGTTGCTGGAAAAGGGTCTAAACTCTAAACCCTTGTAGGGATTGGCTGTCTGGGTGGAGCTGCCCTTTGCATTTGCAGCAGGTGCCAGGTGGTATTGGTTCGGCATCATTGTGTCTTTGTGAGGGGTGCTCCTGAAGCACAGCATCCTGGAACTTACTCTAGACAGGTACCGGGGTATGGGCTAAGTCAGGCACAGGCAAACAAACAAAAAACCAAAAAAAAGAAACCCTCATGCCAGGGACACAGCAAAGGGATAACATGCGAAAGGTGCAGGATAATTCTGCACCAAGCTCTACCAACCCTGTAGGAGATAGCTACAGTGGGATCCCCCTGGAGGTGACCCAAGAAACAGATCTTAGAGGAGTAATTTCAGACCTCTGCAGAGAAATTAAAGAAAATAAAGAAGTCAGAGAACTAAAGAGAGAGAATGAAAAACTCAAAAAGGACCTAGAGGGATACTGTGCTGGATAGCTTTAGTGTCAACTTGACACACCTGGGTTGAGGGAGCCTCAATTGGGGAATTGGTTCCATTGGATTGGCCTGTGGCCACATCTGTGGAGTATTGTCTGATTGTCGAGCAGTGTGGGAGGGCCCAGCCCACAATGAGTGGTGCCACCCTGGGCAGGTTGTTGTGTACAGTATAAGAAGGCAGGCTGGGCACGAGCCAGGGGAGCAAGCCAGTAAACAGCATTCCTCCATGGCCTGTGCTTCAGCTCCTGCCTCCAGGTTCCTGCCCTGAGTTCCTACCTTGGAATCCCTGAGTGGTGAACTGTGACACAGGAGATGTAAGCTGAATAAACCCTTTCCTCCCCAAGTTGGTGTCAGTCAGAGTGTTTTGTCACAGCAATGGAAGACAAACTAGAACAGAAATTGGCAGTGGGGTATTGCTTGTGACAGACCTGACCTTGGTGTTTTGGGGAAGGATTGTG
Source organism: Rhizomys pruinosus (assembly GCA_009823505.1). NCBI lineage: Eukaryota > Metazoa > Chordata > Mammalia > Rodentia > Spalacidae > Rhizomys > Rhizomys pruinosus. The sequence continues at coordinate 3,261,812 of VZQC01002896.1, forward strand.
GAAGCATTTGGAACTTTGGGCTAGAAAAATCATTGAATGCCTAAAGATTGTTTTGTTGCTGTGGAGCTTGGCGCAGTTTTGCTGAAGGATTTGTAGAAGATGGAGGACTGGATTGTGAAGTTCCTAGTTTCAAAGGGGAACAGAGATCATCAGGACTATGTAATCTGTGGGTTCTGGTCATCTGGGGCTGAAAAATCAGCTGTAGAGAACCTGAAGCGAAATCTTTGTTGTACTGGGACAATTGATGCTGGTTAGCTGGGACTGAAAAATCAGCTGTAAGTAACAAGAGACCAGCATCACTGTGGTGAAATCTTCTGGGAAAATTTTTTTCAGGGTCAGCACACAGAAGCTATGTTCCAGAAGGGGCCTGAGCCTCCATGTCAAGGCAGAAGCAGGAATTGGTAGTGTGTAAGAGTCTCCTATATGGTTCAGGTGTTGAAAGCATGAAGGGGTTACAGAGAGCAGCTGAGGCCTGACACTATGAGAAGCCAGGAAAGGCCAGTGGTCAGAGTGCGGCCTTGGTTGCAGTGAAGACCCCAGGATTCTAGGGGTCAGGAAGAGAAGCTGAGGTTTTGTGTCAGGAGAGGTCAAAAGCAACCTCAGTTTCAGTGGCAACCCTTGCTTTTTGGAGATGCCAAGACCGTGGCACAACCACCAAGAGCAGCAGCAGGTGTGGAATGGAGTTGGCCTGGTCCTGCGAGATGAGCTGTGTGTGCCACAGATGGCAGAGTCAGAGAAGGGGAGCTGCCAAAACCATTTGGAGCCCAGAAGATCATGAGTGAGTCCCAGGTGTCCAGCCTTGAGCTACTTGCTGGACTTAGGTTTTGTTTGAGAGTGCCTGCTTCTTCCCTTTGAAATAAGACAGTAATTGTTTTGGATTTTACAGCAGCCCACAGTTAAGAGACTTTTAATGGACTGCGAACTTTTGAGTGTTTGGACATTTTAAGGACTGTGGGGCTTTTAAGGTTGTACTGTCTTAGGTCGTGATTAATGTTAAAATCATACTTTGGGGATAAGAACTGGAAAGGTGGTAGTTTAATAGTGATGTGTTTTGTGTGTCAAGTTGACAAGGGGTCAATTGTGCTGGATATCTTTAGTGTCAACTTGACACACCTGATGTGTTTTGTGTGTCAAGTTGACAAGGGGTCAATTGTGCTGGATATCTTTAGTGTCAACTTGACACATCTGGGTTGAGGGAGCCTCATTTGGGGAATTGGCTCCATTGGATTGACCTGTGGCCATATCTGTGGAGTATTGTCTGATTGTTGAGCAGTGTGGGAGGGCCCAACCCACAATGAGTGGTGCCACCCTGGGCAGGTTGTTGTGTACAGTATAAGAAGGCAGCTGGGCACCAGCCAGTGGAGCAAGCCAGTAAACAGCATTTCTACATTGGCCTGTGCTTCAGCTCTTGCCTCCAGGTTCCTGCCCTGAGTTCCTGCCTTGGGCTTCCTGAGTGATGAACTGTGACCCAGGAGATATAAGCTGAATAAACCCTTTCCACCCCAAGTTGGTGTCCTATGCTTAAGCTCCTGCCTCCAGGTTCCTGCCCTGAGTTCCTGTCTTGTGCTCCCTAAGTGATGAACTGTGACCCAGGAGATATAAGCTGAATAAACCCTTTCCTCCCCAAGTTGGTGTTGGTCAGTGTTTTGTCACAGCAATGGAAGACAAACTAGAACAGAAATAATGACAAACTTCAGAAAGAACTAAAGGAAGAGAATGACAAACTCCAGAAAGAAGAGGGAGAAAAAAAAAACCTCTCTGGAAGGGAGTAGAAACACTGAAAAAGGAAGCCAACCAGCGAAGTAAGGAGCACCAAGAAGAGACTGAGAAGCTCAAAAAGGAAATGAAAATACTAAAGAAATCACAGGATGAAATGAAAAAGGAAATAGAATACTCATCCAATCAAGAAGAAAGGAAAGGAAAAAGCCTCAGAAATAGAATGGAGGAAGCAAAACAAAGAATATCAGACCTGGAAGATAACACAGAGCAATTAAAAAGCTCAAATAAAAATTATGAAAAAATTTAAAATACGCGAAAGTGGAACAACCAGGAAATATGGGACACTATGAAAAGATCAAACCTCTGCATAGGAATAGAGGGAGGAGAAGAATCTCAAAGAGAATAGCATTGATCAGATCTTTAACAGAATAATAGATGAAAATTTCCCCAAATTAAAAATAGACAAACCCATACAAATACAAGAAGCACATAGGACTCCAAATAGACAAGATCAGAAAAGAAAATCCCCACACCATATCATAGTTAAAATGTTAGATGCCCAAAAGAAAGACAAAATTCTGAAAGCTACAAAAGAAAAACAAGTCACATACAAAGGGAAACCCATCAGAATTACAACTGACTTCTCAGCACAAACCATGAAAGCAAGAAGAACATGGAGCAAAGCATTTCCTGTGTTAAAGGACTATGGATGCCAACCCAGAATACTATACCCAGCAAAAATGTCAATTATACTTAAAGGAGAGAGAAAAATCTTCTATGACATAAACAAGATGATAGAGTACATGTCTGGAAAACCAACTTTTCATAAAATACTTGAAGCAATTCAAAGGGCAGAAGAAAGGAGGAACTATCCACAAGCACCTAAGAAAATAAACTAATAAAAACATAACCGCAGAAGTAGAATCGAAGACTAAAAATCCGAATGGATAATAAGGTGAAAGGAAGCAACATCCATCTTTCAATTATAACCTTAAATATTAATGGACTAAACTCCCCAATCAAAAAACATAGACTGGAAGAATGGAGTAGGAAACAAAATCCATCTATATGCTATCTACAAGAAGCCCATCTCAATTTCAAGGATAGGCACCAACTTCAAGTGAAGGGATGGAAAAAAATATTCCAAAATGGTACAAAAAAGAAAGCAGGTGTTGCTATTTTAATATGAGACAAAATAGACTTCAAAGCAAAAGAAATCAAAAGAGACAAAGAGGGCCATTACATCTTTATTAAAGGAACAATTGACGATGAAGATCTCACTATCATGAATATATATGCACCAAACGTTATAAAGAAAACTCTTCAGGATATCAAGGCACAGATTAACCCCAGTACACTAATAGTAGGGGACTTCAATACCCCACTGAGTCCTTTAGACAGATCAACAGGACAAAGGATAAACAGAGAGATATCTGAACTGAATGATACAATACACCAAATGGACTTCACAGACATCTATCGAATATTCTACCCAAACACAGAGAATACACTTTCTACTCAGCACCCCATGGAACATTCTCCAAAATAGACCATATACTGGGACACAGGAAAAAAAATCAACAAATACAAAAAGATTGAAATAATCTCATGCATTCTATCAGAACACAGTGCAATAAAATTCAATATCAACACCAGGATAAACCCTACAACCTACAAGAACACATGGAGAGTAAACAACACTCTCCTGAATAATGAATGGGTCAAGGAAGGAATAAAGAAAGAAATAAAAACATTCCTGGAACTGAATGACAATGATAATACAACACAGCAAAACCTATGGGACACTTTAAAAGCAGTTCTAAGAGAGTTTATAGCCCTAAGTGACTACATAAAAATAAAAAAAAAATAGAAAGAGCACAAGTGAATGATCTAACACTGCAGCTAAAGACACTTGAGAGACAACAACAAATGAACCCTAAACGCAGCAGACAAGAAGAAATAATAAAAATCAGAGCAGAGATCAATGAAATAGAAACAGAAAAAACAATACAAAAAAAATCAATGAATCCAAAAGTTGGTTCTTTGAAAGAATAAACAAGATAGACAGACCTCTAGCCCAGTTAACCAAAAGAAAGAAGGAACAACTCCAAATCAATAGAATCTGTGATGAAAGGGGAAATATCACAAGAGACAATGAAAAGATCCAGAAAATCATATGGGAATACTTCAAAAACCTATACTCTACTAAGTTTGAAAACCTAGAAGAAATGGATGAATATCTGAAATCTTGGGAATCACCAAAGCTCAACCAAGAAGAAATCAACAGCTTAAATAGACCCAATAATATATGAAGAAGTGAGAGTTAATAAAAGCCTCCCAACAAGAAAATGAAGCAGCCCAGATGGTTTATGGCAGAATGTCTGATAAAATATTTCAAAGACTTACAACGACATACGCATACTCAAGTTGTTTTAGAAGGATAGACAAAGGGAGGGAGTTCTTTCCGCCAGAATCCTTCTATGAAGCCAGCATCACCTCTAATACCAAACCAGGCAAAGAATAAACAAATGGAGAATATAGACGCTGCATGCGCCTTAAGGACACAGATGCAAAAAAGTTCTAAAAAAAAACTTGCAATTGCATACGGATACACATAAAGAAAGTCATCCCCCATGACCAATTGTGATTCATACCAGAAATTGCAGGGTGGGTCAACATAGGAAAATCAATAAATAATAGCATCAAGCATATAAATGGACTGAAGACAAAAACCATAAAAATCCATCTCAATTGATGCAAGAAAAGCCTTTGACAAAATCAGCATACTTCCTGCGTAAGAGTCCTTAGAGGGAATTGATTGGAGGATCAATCTCAATGTAATCAAAGCCATATACAGGAAACCCCAGGCCCAATATCATCGCCTAAATGGGGAAACGACAGAAGCATTCCCCCTTAAAGGTAGGAACTTGGCAAGGCTGCCCCCCCTGTCACCACGTGCCATTTCAATATAGTGCTTGACAACCTTGCAAATGTAAAGTGCAAGGAATAATGACGAAATGAAGAGTTACTAATTGGAAAAGAGGAAGTCAACTATCCCTATTTGCTGATGATAATGTGTTTACTAAGGGATGCTAAGAACTCCACCAGAAAAATTCCGTAGAAATGATTAAGAGCCTTCGGTAAAGTGGCAGGATACAAATAAATCTAGAAAAATCAGTAAAAAAAAAAAAACTTTAATAAGAACAAGCAACGGAAGAAGGAATACAGGAGACCTTCCCAAACACAATACACTCAAAAACAATAAAATACCTAGGAAAAAACCTCAACCAAAGACACCAGAGATCTCTCCAACAAAAATTTAACACCCCGAAGAAGGAATTGAGAAGAAATTGATCATCAGAAAGGAAAGACCTACATGCTCAGGATTTGGAAGAAAATAAACAGTAGTAAAAATGTCCAGATCTACCCAAACTCTTTGTACAAGTTTAAGCAATCCAAAGTAAATCCCCAGATTTTCTTCACAGGCTTGAAAAAATCTTAATGTCATTTGGAAAAACAAAGAGACCCCGATAGCCAAAGACACCCTGATTGAAAAGAGCAATATAGGGAGGATCTCTATACCAGACGCTGCCTGAGGGGTTGGTGTAGAGAAAGGCTATTGATTTTTCTAGTTTATTTTGTATCCTGCCACTTATTTTTTTTTGGATTTTACGCCTTTTTCTAGGAGTTTTCTGGTGAGTTCTTAGCATCCCTAAGTGAGCAATCATATCATCAGCAAAAGGATAGCTTTGACTTCTCTTTTCCTATTAGAATCCTTTAATTTCCTTTTTATTGCCTTATTGCCCTAGCAAGGGATTTAAAGCACTATGTTGAAAAGGAGTGGTGACAGGGGACATAGCTTGCCGAGTTCCTACCCTTAAGGGGAATGCTTCTGTCTTTCCCCATTTAGGATGATATTGGCTGTGGGTTTCTTGTATATGGCTTTGATTACATTAAGGTATGATCCCTCCAATCCAATTCCCTCTAGGACTTTAAACAGAACGCATGTTGGATTTTTGTCAAAGGCTTTGGTTCCGCGTCAATTGAGATGATGGTGTGGTTTTTGTCTCAGTCCGTTTATATGCTTGATGATATTTATTTGAGTTTGCCTATGTTGAACCATCCCTGCATCTCTGGTAGGAATCCAACTTGGTCAGGTGGATGATCTTCTTGAGGTGGGTCTGTATGCGATTTACCAGTATCTATTTAGAATTTTTGCATCTGTGTTCATTAGGAGAGATGGGTCTATAGTTTCTCCTTTTTAGTTGCATCTTTGCCTGGTTTTGGTATTAGGATGTGATGCTGGCTTCATAGAAGAATCTGGGAGAACTCCCTCCGTTTGTATCCTTCTAAACAACTTGAATATTAATGGTTGTAAGTCTTTTTGAAATATTTTATAGAATCTGCTGTGAAACCACTCCGTCAGCAAACCAGCTACACCTCATTTCTGCCTGGAAATATACTATGCAGCAGGGCAGCCCCATATTCTATTTATATCCCAAATCGAATTGGCTATTAGCTCTCTCCTTGGAGGAATAACCCCCACGGCTGATGCCACAAGCTTACATCACTCTAATGGTTAGGAGATGTTATAAACCACACGAAGACCCTGCCATACTTACAGAAGAAAATGTAAATCATGAATTAACAATCCCAAACTTGTGTCTATACCAAAGAAACCCTACCATACTATATAGTACTCGTTTTAATACTATATATATCTAATTGTGTGTGCTCATTAGTAGGATCGAAAGGCTATATATTATACTGTTTAAATACCTATATATCTAATTGCATGTGCTTCATTAGTAGGATCGAAAGGCTATATATTATACTGTTTAGTACCTAAATATCTAATTGCAAGTGCTTCATTATACGGTATCACAAGGTATGCCTGGACAATCTGGCAGGCCCATGAAAAAACAGCCAGAACTAGACTAGAAACCCCAAGATATACAAGCTCCAGAGAATAGTAGAGTGTTATTACTGTCTCATCCACTGTGCCCCTTTCTCCAAACCATGGGAAAAATTGCGGAAGAGGGGCCCCTGTGGTTAGAAATGTTACCAGGGCTTTTCATTGTGGGGTTATAAATGGTGTAATCTAAACACAGTAATAGACTACTAGTACACTACCATTTGTCAAATTGATTGACATAACAAGTTTTCATTTCCCTCCCTCGCTGGATGTGGAACCATAGAGCGTGTGGGTTGTGGCACAACTTGCTTGCAAACTGCGTTTAACATGAAGTATGCCTTGTACTCACAAATTACAACTTATGTTAAAAACAAAATGAAAACAAAACAAAACAAAAAAGCAGAGAAAGATGCAGAAAACTTACGGCAGAATGCATGATCTGGGATGGGTAGGGGTGGGGTGGGGGGAAGGGAAGGGGATATATGCCTGAACTGAATTGGAAAATGATGTATGAAATACACAAAGCATCAATTAAAAAAAAAAAAAGGGAGAACAAACGAAGTTGGGAGGAAAAAGTGTGGGGTGGGTGGGTAGGAATTAGAGGGGAGGGAATGAGGGGTGGATTCGATCAAAACACATATGCATGAATGAATATTAAAATGTTTTAAGAACAAAGAGTAAATACACGAAGGTTGAAGTTAATCAGAAGGGTCTTATAGATACCCTGTGGATAACCATATTTTATGCTTACATCAAGTGGTAGTGTTTGTTAATATAATTATGAAATATTTAAAATGTATTTAACTTTCAAAAGCAGTAAATTTATGGTGTGAGTTGATCTAGGTTTAATAAGAACTTCTAAGACTCAGAATATGGTGATAAAATTGGTGTCATGTCGATAGGTCTAAGCAAAGTATTATTGCCTACAAATAAATTTTAGGAAGAATTACCTTCTACATGCGTGGTGATGTGGGTATGTAATCCCAGCATGGGGGACAGGGAGACAGGAGGATACCTGAGGCTCATCAGCCAGCCAGCTTAGTATACTAGATGAGTTCCCAGGCCAGTGAGTGACCTTGTCTCAAAAATTTAGAAGCCTATAGTTTTTTGTTTGTTTGTTTGTTTTTTGAGGCAGGGTCTCCCTATAGCTCTGGCTGTCCTGGAACTCACTCTGTAGACCAGGCTGGTCTCGAACTCACAGAGATCCGCGTGCCTCTGCCTCTCAAGTGCTAGGATTAAAGGCGTGCGCCACAACGCCCGGCATTTATTTATTTCTGTATGTGTATCAATGTACTGTCTGCATGCAAGTCTGTGCACCCGTGTCGTGCAATGCCGCGGAGGTCAGAAGAGGGTCTCGGATTCCTCTGGAACTGGAATTCTCCTGGAATTGGAGTTTCAGACGGTTCTCAGCCGCCATGTGGGTGCTGGGGATCGAACCCGGGTCCTCTGTAAGAGCAGTCGGCGCTCTTAACCGCTAGGCCATCTCTCCAGCCCCAGAAGCCTATAGTTTTAAACAAAGCTACCATGGGGGTCAGGGAACAGTCACAAGTCAACGTGTCTGAATTTAACTTGCCACAATCTCAGGATGAGAGACAGCCTCAGAGACCATTATAAACAGCTGCAGGTCAGATACCGACAGAAGGAAAACACAGGCAGCATGAAGCCTGGCCCAGGCATGACGTTTATAAATAATTACTCAAATAACCAAAATTTTATTAAAATCCATATGTTGGGGGCTGGAGCGATGGCCTAGCAGTTAAGAGCACTGTCCGCTCTTGCAGAGGACCTGGGTTCGATCCCCAGCACCCACATGGTGGTTGAGAACCGTCTTTAACTCCAGTTCCAGGGGAATCCGACGCCTTCTTCTGACCTCTGCAGCATTGCACGACATGAGTGCACAAACCAACATGCAGACAGTACATTCATACACATAATAAATAAATAAGTAAATAAATAAATAAATAAATAAATAAATAAATAAATGAAATCCATATGGTGATCACCTTTAGTCATACACCTTGAACACACTTGATCTTGTCTGAAATCCATGATTGGAAAATTTTCAAACATTAAAGCCTCCAAGGACAATTTTTATATCCTTTTAACATTAGACATCTTTTAACAAGACTGGTAGGATTAATCATGACTGAGTAAAACTATCTAGTTGTTAGTGATATTTAAGTTTACAGCTTAGTCAGGTCTAGACAACTGATCATCCCCAAGCATTCTTTTTAAATTCATACCTAATTGTTTGGGTCAATGCTGTCACTTTTGCTTAGCACACTTGTAAGGACAGAAACTGAAGAAGGAAGAGGTAAAGACACAAGTATTGGGAAGTCACCACAGTACCTTGCACTGTGAGGAAGACCGAAGCTGCTGCTGATCCACCTTCACTGGAAGCCATACAACCATACTCCCCTGCATCGTCAACTTTCACATTCCTCAGCTCTAGAGAGAGATTGGCCAAAGTCCTAGTTCGTGCTGGATCCACCAGTCTGATATCTCTGCCATTCCTTTGCCAGGTTAGATTGTAATCCACAGCACTGATGACAAGACAGGTCAAAACTGCTCTTTCTCCAGGAGTGACTGTAACGTTACTAGGCACTTGGATGATCGGAGGGGGCTCTGTGTGAAATCAAAAGACTCAAATCAAAAGACCAAACCACAGCCATATTGGTCACTTATAGATATGACCTAAAAGCTTAAATGTGTGTTGAATGTCTTATAAGGAAGATAAACTACAACAGAAATTACATGCATTGTAGTCATATCCTCCAGATTATCATCTAGTTACAAGACATTTTAGAAAGCAATGTACCTAACACACCAATGTACACTGAAATTCAGATCTAAAAGTTATAAATTTGAGAGTTAAAACAGCATGGTAAAATGATGTGGATGGATTTAGGACTGTGGAATAAAGTAAGTTCTTCACTTGTTTTGATGGTCACATTTATTGATTCTTTACATTTAACAATAATTACTGAGTGCTTTAAGGAATATGATACCCAACAGATGAGACACATGGCAGGATACTGCAGTATCAGAGGGTCCCACTGTTATTAAGAAGAAATAGCACAGCACTAGAGTAAGACATTTACCCTTCTAGTAGGATGAGGAACGATTTCATCTAAGCAGACTTCATGAAATATAGAAACCGACCTTTAGCCAAAGCACAGACACAGAATTGGCACACAAAAGGCATCAAGTCAAGTGTTATTTCATACTGGTTCAAAACCCAAGTGATAACTAAACATTTAAGCAACATCTTTAGGGACAGTCACATAGCACAAGAATTAATTTTGAAGAAGACAAATTACCTTCTATAGGTCATTTTGACAAAGGTTTTCAAATGATCTTCTTTGATGATCTCTTAGAATATTTAATAAATCTGTAATAGATCATTGCTATTGCATGTGGGCAATCCACATGCCTATTTTAGTTAAATATGAAAGTATGCCATATATTCAGAATTAATCTGAGCCCCGTCTGATTTAAAACTACACACAAGTATGGCTAAATGGTACAGGCCCCAAATAAAGACTGGAAACAAATGGGCCCAGATGCAGTGCTTATCTCTGAGTGACAAAAATGTATTCATTCAGCCTTGTTTTCCATATATCTTTGAAAGAGAATACATTTTTTAAATATTTTAAATAAATATGAACTTTTGATCTGTTTTTAATACTTGAAAATCTCTTATCAAAATGTCTTATCAAAACATCTGGTAAATTCAGTGGAAAGAGTAGAAATGTTAGAAAACTTTGGAGTTTGGCTAGAATGGCACATAAAATATAGGACACCATTAAACTTGAATTTCAACAAATAATATTTTATATAAATCCACCTCATAAAACATTTGGGACACATGTGTGTAAAAAATTAACTAGAGAGCTTGTATTTTTGTTCATGTGTGGGACAGCAGTAATAGGATGCTTAGTTCTACCCATGCTTGGCTCTTTGACTTCGGAGAAGCCAATGTCCTGTCTTGTTTGTCTGTCTGAACAGTGAGATGATTAAATTAAATAACCTTAACAATTCCTGACACCATGGTTCTATGAAGCTAGCCAGCCAGAATTAAGCCACTTTCTCAGTGTAGCCCATATTAAATGACCACTGACAATGGAATTCAAATTCAGTTTTCCTGCTTCAGTTCAGGGCTACTCCAGCTCCACAGCTTCCTGCTAGGTCAGATGAAGCTTTCTTGAAACTGTGTCATAGTTTGTTCATGTCTCTCTACTTCCTGAACTTAGTCACAGGTGCTTTTTCCTAGTGAGGTCCCTGTAACACTCTGCCTGCCTGCTTGGTAAGCCTAGGTTATTAACTCTTCAGTATAAATTGAAATAAGTGAAATGACAATTTTTAGTAATATATGTGGGTAAATAAATTTGAAATGATATGATATATTGTTTGTGCACAAATCCCTAAAGACAGTAAGGATTATGCACACTACAATATTTGCACATATGTAAGTATATCTAGTGGGAGCAAGGGACTGATGAGAGGGAGCTACAGTAGTTTGTGGAGGAGGCTAAGATTTATATTACCAGAAATAATCTGGTCCTGAAGCATAAGCAACAGCCATTCCAATACCATGAGTGATGAAAGGGTATGAGAACCCGGGAAGGAACCTCAGATAGGAAGGAGGCACAGCGTGTACGGGCCTTGTGTGGAAAGGAAGGGAATCTGGACTGCCAGTCAGGAGGCAAGGGTCATAAACGGGTCACATGCTCACTCAGGGTTTCTGTTTCTTTAGCTATAAGATGATGACATGTTCCAAGATTGTTCCAAGTCGTGTTGCATTCTAAAATAATGTCCTGTCTTCTTAAATCAAGATTTCAAGATTTCCTTTCATGGAAATGCCCTTGACAGGTTTTCTCTGGGTAGAATTTTACTTAAACACTGAATTTTAGTAGTAGTAGTAGTAGTAGTGTGTGTGTGTGTGTGTGTGTGTGTGTGTGTGTATGTATGTGTGTGTGTGTTGACAGGTTTTCTATTAAAATATCAATATAGCCAGGTGTGATAGTGCACATCTTTTATTCCAGCACTTCCAGCATTTGGGAGGCAAAGGCAGGTGGATTTGACCGAGATTGAGGCCAACCTGGTCTACATAGTTCCAGACTACATGGACACCTTGTCTTTAAAAATAGAAAGAATGGAAGGAAGGAAGGAAGGAAAGAAGGAAGGAAGGAAGGAAGGAGAGAGAAAAGAAAAAAGAGAAAGAAAATTAATATAATTGTAGTTCTAGTAAACTAAACCACCAAATAGCATTAGAAAAGAATGATTTTTTTCTGTTTAGTCATTGTTTTCTAGCCCTTCGTATTAAATAAATGCTTTTTGCCTATTTTTTTAATTTAAAACAATCAACAACCAACATTTCAAATGAGCCAAAGATCCTTGAACAGGTCAACTACAACAAAATGCTAAAAAAAAGTCCTGAAGGAACATGTCAGCAAATTTTGGATCTTCTTCAAATGGCTACTCGAGGATCTTCCACTTGATACAATAATGTTGGTGGTGACACAAGAACATCACTCTCACAAGGCTCATTTCCTGATACTTCTTTACAAAATCTGAGCTCAGGCAGTCTAGTGCATTGGTCCCTGATTCCAACATATAGACAAGTAATTACAGGAGGCTGGGTGAGCTAGGACTTCAGCTTAGGAGAAGGGAAATTGGGACGTGGGTGGAGTGATATCAAGTGATATTAAGCATCAGCTAGCCCTGGAAGAAATGCACACTCTTCCACACCCTAGGAAGCACTTGTTTGTTATTCCTGCTGTTAAGTCAGTGCCATTCCACTGATGCTTTTACCTTTGTTCATAAGTGACTGAATGGAATAATTCCTGAAAATCAGCTCAGGAATAGTACAGCTCCCCAGTTCTGCCAGTGCCTGGCTCATGCAGATGAAAACTAACAGAGCATGTGCAGAATACACATACAGAAGTCACTGGCACCATAGAGCCAGCGTCGTAAGAGTCAGTTCACAAGTTCGTACTGGCACCTCCCAATTACTTATGCAAGATGCCTGAATCAACTTGATCAAGTGCTTTCCCTCCTGTCCTCGTCTTAATTAATATTGCTGGGAAGAACACTCAAGTGCCCAAGTGTTTGCTTTCCCAGAAGCTAAGGAATGTTAACACAATTCCAGGGCTCTTCATAATTTCTGGAGATGAAAAAATAGTTTGTGATACATGTCAACTTACTAAGTTATTGGAGGGGCTAGTCTTTATTTTCTTAAGAATAAGAAATACAAATAGTTTCACTGAGAGAAGAGCATGCCCATCTGATTTACACCCCTGTCTTTCAAAGTTCAGCTTGGACACAACAGACTCCAGGATTCTCAACCATCTTATAATTAAAACATTGCTTCTGTTTTAATTATCAGGAAATATACACTAAAACCAAATATAGACACTGTTATAACTAAAGCAAGAATACTAGGGTTAGATGAGGTTGCTATTAACCAAAAGCAGCTCAAGTCCACAAGACAGGCATAAAATAATTCAGTTAAAATGAAATTTCTGGGCTGTGCAAATAGCTCAGTAGTAGAGCATGTGCTTAACAGTTGTCTATGTGAGATCCTGACTTCAATCCCCAGTACTGAAAAAAGAATATCCAAAATATAGCTATATCCTGAGTAAGTGGCTGAAATCTTGATCATTGATTTTATATAGTAGCCTTTTCCTAGCAAGAATTCTGGAAAATTAAAGGAAAATATTTTATCTTAATGTATTTTACCTTATAAAATGTTAATTGTGCCTCTCATCCAGTCACAGGAAACTTACTGTCTGAATGCAAAACAAATAGTACAACTTCTGTGCTTCATTGAACTTACATTCTGTCTACTAAGGCTATGTTCCTAACATGTGACCAGTTCTATCATTGTCTTCAACTTGTTGGTCTGAATCTATTCATAAAAATGTTCTGATCATTATATATCCAAGAAAGTTCATTCCCTTGGTTTTCTGAGAATGATCCTTCTTTCCTAAACTTTATTTTCTCAAAGGACAAAATCATATGATTACCAAAAATTATTTATTAATCTCTTGGGGTAATGATAATGGTGATGATAGTAAATTAATACTTAAAATAGAGTTGGAGAGATGGCTCAGGGTTAAGAGTAAATGTACTGCTTCTTAGGGAAGATCAAGTTCAGTTTTCAGTACCAAGTTAGGCAGCTCACAACCACTTGTAACTCCAGCTGCAGGGTGATCCAATATCTCTGGCCTCCTGTATAGGCACCTACATGCATGTGCACACACACACACACACACACACACACACACCACACACACAAACACCTTGCACATATCATATATATCACCTAGCCTTCCACAGAATGGACACTGCCTTGTTATCATCCTTGCTTATAGTTAGGGAAGCAAGGTATTAAGTCCTTAAAGAATGCTACAGAGAAAGTCACAAAGGCAGAATGTGATGAAGCTAACATCTGAGCTCACAACCTAGTGGAGCAGACATACAATCATGAATACTCATTAACAGAAGAGAGTAAATGCAAATGCATCATCAACATCTCACTTCCATGTGTGCATGCCCAGGTGGCAGAAAAGAACCTGAAGATAATCACCTGATACATCAAAAAATGTCTGTGCCCGTCCAGTCCCCGCGTTGCTGATGGCAATGCATTCATAAGAGCCTTCGTCAGACACAGTAACCTTTTCAATATCCCAGTTCACACTGGCAGATTCCCTGGGCACAAGAAAAATAAAACTTTTAGTTGGTATAAAACAAGAACAAACTGAAAGCAATGATCTGCTTGTTACTGAAGGGCTCATTCAAAAGAATACTGTACAGAAAAGTACTTAAAACTGCAGATTAACTTTTAATTTAAGATTACATACCTTTTATTTTTTTAATTTTTATTGTTTTTTATTGACATTTTGTATATTTCATACATAATTTTTCAGTCCAATTTGGATACATTCCCTTCTCCTTGCCTCTCCTTCCCACCCCAGTTTATGCATTCTGCCATATGTGTCTTGCATCTTTCTCTCAGTGTTTCCAAGGATTGTTTTCTGCAGAGGCTTGTTGTTTTGAGCAGAATTTAACGGTATCAGTCAGCTCTTTGACCCAGTCCTTATGTTGTTGTTGTTCCCTCCCCTTTGCATTACTCCAAATTATGCCGATATAAACAACACATATGTATCAAATTTATGACCTTCGGGAATAAACTGTATGTTAATTCCAAAATATGTTTTAGGGTTCACTTTTTTCCTTTAATTTTATATTACTCTAGAATATAAATACATATCTTCTACTCCTTTATGTTAATTACAATGTCTGAATATAAGTGGTAGGTCAATTCTAGAGCCTGTTAAGAGATTCACATTATAACAGCACAGTTGCTTTCAGATATAAAGAACTATAATAATAAAGTTGCTCAGTTTGCCTGCCAACTGGGGATTTGGTGTCAGCATCCACGTATGAGGGAAACCATTCACCTTTTTTTTTTTTCTGGGACTGTGTTACTTCACTTAGCATACAGGCTTCGAGTTCCATCCATATACCTGCAAAGTTCATGACATCATCTTTCTTTACCACTGCATAGAACTCCATTGTGCAGATGTAGCACATTTTTGTTATCTAGTCATCAGCTGAGGGGCATTTGGGTTGGTTCCATATCTTCACTATGTGAAGAGAGCTGCAATAAACATAGCTGTACATGTATCTTTGCGGTAAGATGAGTCTTGTAGGTATATACCCAGGAGGAATATGACTGGGTCAGGTGGCAGGCTCATTTTGAGTCTTTTAAGGATTCTCCACACTGTTTTCCATAGTTGTTGTATGGGTTTACATTCCCACAAGCAGTGGGTGAGTGTTCTCCTTTTCCCACAACATTTCCAGCATTTTGGTGTCTTTTGTTTTCTTGATCTTGGCCAGTTTTATTGGAGTGAGATGATATCTTAGAGTGGTTTTAATTTGTATTTCCTTAATCAATAATGATGTTGAACATTTTTTAAGATGTATCTCAGCCATCTTTACTTCCTTATTGGTGAAGTTTCTGTTCAGCTCTTTACTCCATCTTTTGAATAGGTCATTTGTTTTCTTACTTTTTTTTTGTAGTAGTCTATATATTCTGGATGTTAGTGCTCTGTCAGATGTATCACTACTGAAGGTTTCCTCCCACTCTGGATTTTCTCTTCACTTCCTTGATTGTTTCTTTAGCTGTACAGAAGCTTTTAGTTCGATGAGGTCCCATTTGTCAGCTGTTGTCCTTATTTCCTGGGTAGATGCTGTTTGGTTTAGAAAGTCTTTTCCTACACCTATGTCTTGAAGGTTGCTACCGACTTTTTCTTCTATCACGTTCAAGGTTTCGGGTTTCAGGTTGAGATCTTTGATCCACTTGGAGTTTATTTTTGTACCGGGTGAGATGTAGGGATTAATTTTGTTCTACAAATGGTGATCCAGTTTTGCCAGCACCATTTGCTGAAGATGCTATTTTCCTCCACTGAACTTTTTTTGTTGAATATGAGGTGGCTAAAATTATATGGGCTCAAGTTTGGATCCTCAATTTTGTTCCATTGATCAACAGTCTGTTTTGGTGCCAGTACCAAGCTGTCTTTATAACTATAGCTCTGTAATATAGCTTGAAGTCCTGTAAGGTAATACCTGCTGCATTGCACTTTTCACTTGGGGTTGCTTTAGCTATTCAGAGTTTTTTTATTTTTCCATATGAATTTAAGGATTTTTTTCCCCCAAGTCTGTGAAAAATCTCATGGGAATTTTGATTGGGCTTGCATTGAATCTGTATATTAATTTGAGTAAAATGGACATTTTTACTATACTAATTTTTCTAATCCATGAGCATGGGAGGTCTTTCCATCTTCTGATATCTTCTTTAATCTCCTTCTTCAGGGTTTAAAAATTTTTGTTGTAGAGGTCTTTGATGGTTAGGTTTATTCCCAGGTATTTTTTTGAGGTTATTGTGATTGGGAAGGTCTCATTATATTCCTTCTCCATTTGCTTATTGTTAGTGTAAAGGAAGGCTACTGATTTTTCTAGGTTTATTTTGAATCCTGCCACTTTACTGAAACTTATAATCATTTCTAGGAGTTTTATGGTGGAGTTTTTAGTATCCCTTAGGTAAACTATCATATCATCTTCAAAAAGGGATAGTTTGACTTCCTCTTTTCCAATTAGTGCTCCTTTAATTTTGCTTTCTCGCCTTATTTCCCTAGCAAGCATTTCAAGCACTATATTGAAGAGGAGTGGCGATAGGGGGCAGGCAGTCTTGCCAGGTTCCTGCCTTTAAGGGGAATGCTTCCAATTTTTCTCCATTTAGGATGATGTTGACAGTGGGTTTGTTGTATATGGCTTTGATTATGTTAAGGAATGTTCCTTCCAGTCCAATTCCCTCTAGGACTTTAAGCATGAAGGACTGTTGGATTTTGTTGAAGGTGTTTTCTGCATCAATTGAGATGATCATTACACACCTTTTTTTTTTTTTTTTTTTTTTTTTTTTTTTTTGTCTTTTCAAGACAGAGTCTCCCTGTAGCCCCATCTGTCCTGGAACTCACTCTGTAGACCAGGCTGGCCTTGAACACACAAAGATCCACCTGCCTCTGCCTCCTGAGTGCTAAGGATTAAAGGTGTGCGCCATCACGCCCGGCATTACACACCTTTTATATTTCCACTAGAGTTAACCTTTTCTATTCTGAGACAACAAACTATGAGACTACAAATTTACATTTAGGGATTTTTTTCTAGATATATAAAAATATAATTGAGTGGACAAACACTCAGAATCTTGCTCCCTCTATCTTTTCCAGGTTTTCATTACGAATCCTAATCAATGCAAAAAAACAAGGTAAGTAAAAAAATGTAAAGGTGGGAAACCAGCTTTTTTGATTTGAAGATAAATTCTTCTTAGCTTTCTTCTAGAAGCTCTACCTCCACTTATAATACTTTTTTAACCTAGACATACCATAAGCAATGAGAAAAGGAAAGCATGTTAATTCTGTAGCAAACTCTATAATTTAGCTTTGAAAACATACTTCTGCATTATGCATTCATATATTTAATAAACATTTATCTTTCTCTCTAGGACTGTTAGAATTATTTTTTCAAATCCAGTTGAAATACATTTTATAAATTTTCTCTTTTATCATCTATAGTGAATCATAACTTTTTTTTCTAAGAAATTGAAGACAAAAATCCCCTGGATAGTTAAGGCACTTCTCATCCATCAACTTCTGAAAGTGGTTTAAGAAACCATTCTCCCTGGGAGAGAGTTCCCATCCAGACACAACTTAACAAAGCAACCATGAGCAGTGTCCTGAGCTCTGATTACATGAGTTCAGCCATGACAGAGTTTGGAATAGCAAGTTAAAACACAGCTTCCTATCATCAGGAACATGAGCAGTCTTCTTAGAGACGCTGTTCTACATTGTCTGAGAATATCTCAGCTAGTGTTTCCTGTTGATTCTGTGGGTGTTATGTGCCACTGGTCATTTTGGTTATTATCAAAAGAAAATAGAGGATCACTTAATTCTGCACTGTTCTGGACATGCAAGCTGTGTCAGAATGTTTCACAATAGCCCACTAGTCACAAGTATGCAAATGTAATTCTCTAGGAGGTCTTGTAAATTCCAGGAAGGTAAGAACTTGGAATGCATATATCTTTGGTATTCTGTGCAATGTCTAGCTAAGAGCTGAGCACATATTAACATAATAGGATTCATAAAAAAAGCCCAAGCTCATGAAAATCTTAAAACACAAAGCAAAAATTTGTCTAGTACCACATCCTTCTTTTTAAAAGAAAAATTAATGATAACTTGTTTGTCAAAAGCATATGACCAGTTTGCTAATTATTTGAAGAACATTCTTTTTTTTTTTTTTTTTTTGGTATTTTTGAGACAGGGTCTCCCTATAGACCAAGAAATCCTGGAACTCACTCTGTAGACCAGGCTGGCCTTGAACTCACAAAGATCCACCTGCCTCTGCCTCCCAAGTGCTAGGATTAAAGGCATGCACCACCACGCCTGGCCGAAGAACATTCTTTATATATACATTTAGTTTACTGCCCTCTTATTTATCAAATATTATAGGAAGAAAAAGAAAATTTGAGACAGGGTCTCGCTATGCAGCCTAGGCTGGCCCTGAGCTTGTAATCCTCTTGCCTCACCCTCTCAAGTGCTGGGATTAAAGGCATGTGCCAATATGCCTGCTTTAATAATTCTTTCTTATGTGGCCTTCTCTGTAGACATAAGCATTATGTTACTACATTAAAATAAAGGTTTTGCAGAGATGGACCTTGGAACAGGGAGACGAGCATGTCCAAAAGACATGTCCCCCTGCTCATCCAACTGTCTCTTATGTCCCCTGACAGCCAAAGTGGCTGACATAAACGAAGGCTAAGTCCCATGTTTCATATTACTGGGAAATTTGGGCAGAGACGTAGGAGTGAATTGGGATTAGAATATCAGCCTATCATCACTCGTGTCTAATTTTCTCTCCAGACACTCACATCCAAAGGGCTTAATACATGTCAGCAAAGCCTGTCACATCTCAGGGCCACAGAGTTGGAAAAATGAGAATAAGAATTTTTGTGGCTTACCTCCCAGGACTTGTGTGGAATCAATGAGTTAATGTTTATAAAGCATCTCAAGTGTCTTTGAAAAATGTCACTATTTAAACAGGAAGCATAAGTATTTTGTTTCATTGGCCAGTTATGTAGCTTCGTCATGTGATATCCTGCTCAGTTATACTGCTGGTTATAAAACAGGCAACTAAGTAAATCATGGAGCTGTGCTATGCGCAAAGCAGTCAATAATACAGCTCAAATATTAAAGAATGGAAAACTTTCTAATTATGGAAAACGTGTCAGCTAACTGCTTAAAATGAATCTCCACAAAGAGATTATATAAAATAAGTCAATCGAATAGTTAATATCTTCTGGAAGCTATGTGAATATTGAATCAATAGTGTAAAACATTGTTCAATTAATCCTTAGAACTTTTCCTCCAATCCAGTTTGTTTCATGGAAACTTAAAAGGGATGTTTTCTAGAAATAATTTTTCCCATTTCAATATCTAATCAATCTTTAGCAACTAGATTACTTTTATTTATCAAAAAAGTCACTGAGCCTTTTGGGGGGGAAAGTTGGTGCCTTCTAGCTGACTCCTGTTACTGCTCTAGCACACGCTTCAGAGGCACCGTGCCAGCCTAGATATAGCACACAGTCAACTCCCTGACTATGCCCTCTGCCTTCTCCTCCCACCTCACTGGGTTCCAGATACACTGTCCTCACTTCTGTCTTTCGTGCCCATGTGCCCAAGCTGCTTGGTCTTTGTGCACTTGCACGTGTTCTTGCTGGTGGAGTGAACTCTTTCCAGGATATGTGATCTACCACATCTCTTATCATCTTTAGGTATTTGTTCAAATGCTCCTAACCTGGTTTTAAGTTTGCAACTTGAAATTGCAAAGCCACATGCATCTTATCTACCAGTGTTATTATTTCTCTAATTAACTTGGGGTTTTACCCTAACACTCATCAGGTTTAACTATCACATAACACCTTAATTCAGATTTATACACATTTTGGTCCTAAACACAATGAAGCTAAAGTTTTCAGGGCTCTTTTTGGCAAGGTACCCTTCCAAGGTCCAGTATGTTGGATTCATAGTTCTGTATTCTTCAGACCTTCGAAGTATGTAAAATTCAGACTCTGTGAACTTGAATAATTTATGGATCATCATAGTCTGTCTATTATCTGTTCTCTGTCTCCTTCCATTGCTATTGCTCTACTAAGGCACTGACTTGTATCTGTTTTTCTCAGTTCTATACTCCAAGACCAAGGAGCAAGTAAGTGACTTTGGCAGGGAAAGAGTATATTCAAATAAGTAGAGAGTTGTATTTACATGTTTATTGCTATAAATTATTACTGACAGAGACAGTCACATACTTTAAATACTGATCTACTCCCAGTGGAACTCCATCCCTCATGAAGCTCAAGGTAAAGGGCAAAAGACTCTCAACAGAGCAGAGGATCTGGCCTGGCTGCAGATAGTATCCTGGGGTCCTCTTGGGCATTGTAACTTGGGGAGCATCTAGGAAAATAAAACCAACATAGGTTACAAAATTCACAATGATTCTGAGTACTTCCTATGAAAGAACCTATCAGATCCCATAGAATTCAATGTAGGGTAAAGCCAACTTATTTCACTTTTTTTTTTTTTTTTTTTTTTTTTTTTTTTTTTTTTTTTGTCTTTTTGAGACAGGGTCTCCCTCTCCCTGTAGTTCTGGCTGTCCTGGAACTTGGTATGTAGACCAGGCTGGCCTTGAACTCAAAAAGATCTGCCTGCCTCTGCCTCCCATGTGCTAGGATTAAAGGTGTGCACCACCACACCCGGCAACTTATTTTACTATTAATGTGAAGAAATCTTGGGATTGGTTCTCTTCTTCTGATTTTACATTGATTGAACAATAGCTGTAGAGTTATGACTGAATCTGTCAAATCTCAATCTCACATATAAAAGATAAATTTATGGTTCCTGCCCAACTTTATGAGGAATCTTTCTATATCTTTGTAGGTCGTGATTGATGTTACAGGTCTAAGGTTTTGGTCAGTTTGTGCAATGAGAAGTCACTCAGGTAGAAATAAATGGAGATGAGGCCCGCTGCTTCCAAATAATTCTTAATTTGCAGCCTTGTTGAAGACACATTGTGCCTGGGACATCAATTAACCATCTAAATGGCACTAATTATTAATTACTTATTAACAATTAGTAGAATCATCACCATTTGTTCATAGTCCACTACAGTTCATGGAACAGAAAGCATCTGACAGTTGTATATAAAGGTTTAGCCAATTTAGATAACTAAAGTATTTGGGGAGGGGGAAGAGGGCAAGAGAAATTTCCCAGTTTAAGTTATCAGCATTCTCAAATATATAATCAGTAAGAAAACAAGAAATTTTGGAAGTGTTATTTAGAAGTTAAGGAAAACCAGGTTAAATATAAATGCAAGTCAACCTGGTGATACAGTAGTAGCAATACAAGGCAACTTTCGTTCCTTTCACAGTCCATCCTTTACCCATGGAAGGTCACAATCCCTTTAAGAGAGCGATATTCTAGTGTAGGGTAAATAATGCCTTACCTGGCACAATACTAGAAAAGGAAACACTTGACACTCTCTGGAAGAGGTAGTCATCTTTATCGTAGCCCATCACTCTGAGAAAAAAGGCTTCGTTTGGTGGTATAAAGTCAGAAATATTCCATAAGCCATAAGGTTTTCGATCTGGATAATGTTTAATAGGAATCTTCTTAAGAGAACCTCCTGAGATACTCAAAAGTTCAAGAAGATCTACTTTGGCTGGACTAGAAATTCCAGACGTATTCAGCAGCACATAGGTAGGTATTCCTACAAAAGAAAGACTTTGCTGTCAGTTACAAGTGTCACCCAATCAGGGTCATACATTAAATAAATATTTACATTATAGCAACTTATAAGCACCATAAGGATTTGTCCTACACACTGCCCTGAAAATTTCAAACTTGTATATTTTTTTCTCTTTCAACATAAAGACAGTATATGTGTCACCCCAGTAACGAGAAATTTTATGTATCATTTTATGGTATTTTAACTATATTTATGTATACAAAAATTAGAATTATGAATATTATATTTATGATGCTTGGTTGTACAGATATTTTTTAGTTTTTTTCCTTTTTCTGGTATTTTTGAGACAGGGTCTCCCTTTAGTCCTAGTTGTCCTGGAGCTCGCTCTGTAGACCAGGCTGGCCTTGAACTCAGAGATCCACCTACCTCTGCCTCCAGAGTGCTGGGATTAAAGGCTAGCACCACCAGGCCCAGCTGTACAAATGTTTTTAATTTAGTATATTTTTGATTAATGATTATTAAAATGACTACATTCATTATTGGTAACTTTTTCTATTTAATATAAAAATTTATAGTTTCTAAAGTATTTTTCATGACAATTTCAGAGTTTTACATAAAACCATCTACAAAAAAAATTTTTGGTTGTCTTTTTGAGATGGGGTCTCCCTGCAGTCCCAGCTGTCCTAGAACTCACTTTGTAGAACAAGCTGGTCTTAAACTCAGGGATCTGCCTGCCTCTGCCTCCTGAGTGCTGGGATTAAAGGCATGTGCCACCACGCCTGGCTCATCTACAAATATTTTTAAAGATTTATTTCCTGTATTCTTACCCAAACTACAGCAATAAAAATAAAGAAGCAATGATCCGAAAAATACTGTAAGAGTCACAGTATGGTAGAGCATTGTCTTTAGCTATAAGATAATAAAAGTTAATGGAACAAGAATAAGGTTTAATAATAACTAATAATTTCATCTTTGAAAAGCTATAAACATGTACTTCATTTTGACAAGATCATTTATAGACTTTGATAAGAAAAATTTCAGTGTGTAAGTACTTTTCTTAATGTAGTAAGTAAAGGCTCAATTGGAATGTTCACTGAAACACATATTCCTAGACCCTAACTGCTGTGGTTTTGATTCAGAATATTAGAGTGGGAGATCTTAATGTTCATGGAGTGTCTTTGGGAGTCAGGTGCTCTCAGTTTTGGTGTCACTGGTCTTGGGACATATTTTGACAAATAAGAAGGGCAAAAGAACAATCAGGTTCAGGAAGCATACTACATCTTTCAATGTTATTGAATGCTACAAAACCACAAAACCCCATACCACCTGAGATGTCATTTTCACCTATAGCACTTTAAATGGCATGCACATACAAACCTTGCACGGGTCTGCTGAGTGTTTTTTTGAAGTCCAGGGTGGGCTTTCGGGAAAAGCCAGCTCGGAAATCAATGGTGCTGAGGCCTGTGATGCGCACGGAGTGCCTTCCACTGCTAGATGTCTGAAAGTTCAAGGACAAACCTAGTCAGCAGTTGGTTACAATAAACACTACAAGCATGGCAAACTAAAACGTGTTTAGTTAAGTTTGATGCTCCATAACTAAGGCTCTGACCTGGGTATTCTGAATTTAACTGTAAATCTCTATTTTAAATTTTGAATTTTATAATGCATTCACCATGTAAACAGCACTAAAATATAACTCAGGAAAATATTGCATACCCAACGGCATGCAATATAATCCAAAGGTAACTATTTGAAGGTCACTAATGACTATAACTTGAAGTAAACTAAAGTTCCATGTAGGCCAGGACCTTTGCTTTGGACCCTGTCATCACATGGTAGATGTTCAGCATGTGTTGATATGAAACAGACATGTTCTCCCAGAAATACAAAACAAGTTCAATTCTGGAAATTTGTCCTTTTTCTTTGCCTCTGAAACATGATTTCCAGTATAAATACAAGAGATGACCATTTTCCAGACTTCAACCAGCTGGTATTCTCAGATCAGGATCAGGAGCCCTCTGGAAAGGGTGCTTGGTGCCAAAATATAATTGAGTAAAACATGGAACTCATTCCATGACTACTGAGAGAAACAGATGGAGAAATGGACATACTTAATATATAATGCAATAACTGTGCAATAGAAACACAGAAAAGGACAGGCCTAGCCTTTCATCCAAAACCTCATAGAGGTGATAGTGGCAGAACTAAATACTGAATGAAAAATATGTATCAAAGTGATACATATGTTAATAAATAATGAATTTTTTGGATTTAGGTCACAAGGTGAAATGATACTACTATTTATTGAGCATTTCTTGTGTGTCTGGGCTATTTAAACACACTGGTCCATTCAGTCATTATCATGGTCTTTTAAAAGAGGCATATTTTTTCTCAGTATAAAGATGAGGAATTAGCGGCCCTAAGTTGTTAACTAGTTTGTCCAAGTACACAGTGTTTGATAACTGCAGAGGCAGAGTTTAAATCAAAGGCCAGGATCTAGGCTCACAACAGCATGACTATATACTACAGAGAATTAGCATTTGCCTCCCCCCCTCAGTTTCTCTCAAAGAAGGATTTGAGGCTCTCTTACACCAATTCCTACACTATACCAAATTACTCGAACTGTTTGGTTAAAAAGGTCATGCTCCTAAACTCCATCCCAGAGATACTGAATCAAAATCTCTGGTGAATTGTGTATAGGCATTGACATTTCAAAATTACCTAAGACTTAGAATAAAAGTACATCATTATTGGCCGGGTGTGGTGGCACATGCCTTTAATCCTAGCACTTGGGGGGCAGAGGCAGGTGGATCTTTGTGAGTTCAAGGCCAGCCTGGTCTACAGAGTGAGTTCCAGGACAGCTGGGGCTACAGGGAGATCCTGTCTCAAAAAGACAAAAAAAAAAGTACATCATTATTTTATAACATTAATCACTAAGTTGAAATGACTCATAACATCAGTATTTTAGTAGAATAAAAAAAGAGAATTAGAGATAAATATTGACATAACATCTGCCAGGGTGCCAGACATGGGTCCAACTCCAAATACAGGAAGTATACATGCTTAAGTCTCCAAGCAATAAGAAGATGCATTCAGAATACATATATATCTGATAAACTGCCTCCTGAAGCCCCATCATGGTTAAAAGACCATCTCAAGAGATTTGCAGACTATCCATATTCCTGGACTCAATTGGCTCCTTACTACTTGCTGATGAGGCATTGGAAGGGCAAGGAGATGTGTGCTTTTACTGTAATATTTCAAACTCATTCACCTCAATATACAAGAAATCCAATGTGAAGAAAACACAGGGAAGAAGGAGGCAAAACTCAACCTTGTGAAAACATGATGCTATGTTTTACCACTAGTGATGCTCCTAAGTGCTATGATTATCACAAGGGTTACAAAAAAATTACATGTGTCAGTATAGGAGTATCACTCTCAGAACTTATTCCATTATTTTTAAAAGAAAACATGGTATGAAGTTCCCATAGTAAAGAAAAAAACCTATAGATTGTGACTAGTTAGAAATCAAGGATGTGCTAACTTTGGCAACACATATTCTAAAATTGGAATGGTACAGAGATTAGCATGGCCCCTGTGCAAGGATGACATGCAAATTCGTGAAGCGTTCCACATTTTACAAAAAGAAATCAAGGATTACAAGTAGACTTATAGAAAACTTGCTAAGTTTGATTTTCAGCTTCAATGAAGACACTACTAACTAACTGAAGCCAAATGGATCAACCTGAATCCTTGATATTGCAGTAAGTACATTTATAGGAATCCCTTATAATACATAAAGTAGTATAAAATAAGTTAATTTTGATCTTTAAAATTACTTCAATTAATAAAGTATAACTAGTCTTTATGCAATGTTAAAATATGAAAACTAATAAAATAAATAATAAAATATTTTAGTGTCATGCTTCTCTGTCATACTATAAAACAGTACAAATGTCTGCATAGAATTTAGAAGGAATTTTTAAGTCTTTTCTTAGTTTATTTTTATTTTATGTGTATGAGTTTTGTCTGTATGTATGTAAGTGATTCACATGCATGAAATGCCCATACATGCCAGAAGAGGGTATGGGAACCCGGGAACTGGAGTTACTAAGAGTTTGTAGGTACTGGGAGTAACCCACATCCTCTGCAAGAGCAGCCAGTGTTATAACTGCTATACCATCTCTCCAGCCCAGAACTTAGGATTTTAAATGAAAGACATCTCCAAGTAAGATTTTATAAACAATTATATCCTAGTCAGGACTAACCAGGATGACAGAAACAAAAGATTTCATTAATAATCTAAAATGATTATCTTAAAATATAATAAAAAGTTAAATGTTTCTGTTAAAATTACCTCTGATATTAATCCAAGGATTTACTTTTCTTGTTACTTTATGATATTGGAGCTCGAACTCAGGAGCTCATATATGCCAGAAAAACAAAGTACCACCTGAACTACATCCCCAGCCCACATTTATCAATCTTTAATAATTCTCTTGAAAGAATTACAATAGTTAGACAATATTTTTACCAATCTAGAGATCACACTGACTCTCTTCATGAGAAAGTGCCAGAAAGCTTGCTACTCATTAAAGCAAGCTATTAATTTATTCTCTTTCTTATTTGAAATTCCTTTTGAAATAGTTTTTATTTCACTAAAAGTTTTATGTATAATGATGGCAAAACCAGAGAGGAAGGAAAGAAAAAAATTGCTCTGTCTATAACACACACTGAGACTAACCCTTTCATATAAATTCTCACTTAATTCCCACCAAAGCTCCCAATGAAGATATTATTTTACAACTAAGGGCAATTAAGTAATTTTCTCAAAATAAACAAACAAATATACAAAATGGAACAAACTCTACAGTTACCACAGGCATTTCTTGGGATTTGTTAAATGGATTTGACTGTGCTATTTTGAGGGACGAGACTTGAAACATGCTACCCTTTTCTGTATTAGAGGAGAGTAAAGGAAACTCCTGGAACTGTTTTGAGGAAAGAAGCTGAGAAAAACAATGCAGAAACAGGGACTGATGTCCAGGAGAGAGGAGAAGGGGAACAGGCGCTCCAGGACAGTCCCAATTTACAAGGAAATGTGCTGAACTCACAAAATCTCACTGAAAGACTTACTGTGAAACTTTTTTTTTTACCCTCTGTCAAAATACCAAAGTGTAGAACCAGCCCATGATAATAATAAAGCAAGAAGGCTATAATAAAGTAAGCTTGCAAGAAATGAAGAAGGATTTGAGAAGGCTCACAAGTTACGAACCTAGTAGAGTGAGAGAACTCAATGGCACACAGAGTAGAAAATGTTGATTCTATAAATAAATCAAGCAGAGAAGGAAACCACACACATTTCTAGCTCCTTTCCTCCATTCCAAATTCTTTTAGCCAGTTTCTACTCTGTTCCAATATGTAACAAAATTTATTAGAGAGGCTAAAATTGCTGTCTTAATGTTTTCCTATTGGGTGTTTTATATTACATGGATTTAACCAGTGACTTATGGATGATGGCTCCAAAACTCATCTCTCCACTATAGAATATCTTCAAGCTTCCTTCCTGTATAAAGCCATCCTCTCCTTATATCTTCTGGAACTAGCAGAGGGAAATCTAGGAGCAATATCTTGGCCCAATGGGTAACAGGAAATTTTCTAGACACCAGACATTTGACAGTTTCTGAGAGGTGTGTTTCAAATCATTTCATTGTGTAAGTGTTAGACACGCATAGGAGTCATATTACTTTCTCTGAGTGAGGAATAAATATCATATCTCTTCAATTGTGCCTGGGTCTAAGTCAGGAACTCAGCAGCTATTGAAACCAGTGGTGAGACAACGTCACAGTTTGGTAAACAACTCTATATGGTAAACACCAGATATACACTGGTGTCTTGAGATTGCAAATAGTAACCTGTACCTTAGGTTTCTGAATTAGAGCAAGATTGCAGGAATGAAGGAAGAGGCTGAAGCACTAGAGAGCAAGCACCATGGAGAGCTCCTGGGGACCCTGAGCGGCTCCTGGGTCATTTGGGCTCAGGTTTTCCTAGCCACCCAGATGGAGCTACATAGTTTAAGGGTGATGACTTATTAAAGACCTACCCACGTTCAAAGCCTGTTCAAGGTAGCAACATGGCCTGTCCAGCAAATTCAGAATGTTACTCAAAAGACACATCACAACTGTAGATTTAATAAATGATATTAAAGTCACACAACTGGTTTTTAAGTTCTTTAGATTCACCAAAGATTGGATCCATTAAGAATTGATTAAATTTTTCTAGATGTAGTATGCTCAAGATGTCCATAAATTGTCATACATAATCTTATTAGTGCTAAAGCTGAGATTGTAGCACCACGCAAAAGTAGCCCTGAGAAATTACTACTCATTTAATTACAAACAGCAAGCCAACTGGCATTTATTCCAAGCTCAATGCTCTTTCTATAGTAACTAAGTCTGTAGATAGATTTTAGGATATCATAATCCTTGTGTAGCATTGGACGCTAGGGCAGAGAAGAAAATAATGTTCTCAAATTTGATGGCTGCCACTGTACATTTCTAAGAATCATTTGTTTTAGGAAGAGTCAGTTCAGGGGTATTGTAAACTTCTTTGAAAAAGGGAAGCCTTAGGTATTGGCATTTCCTAATGTACATGGTGTTAACAAAGCCCAACATGTTGACTTCTAGCTCCCTATCTGATGTCACTGAACATAACGGCCAAGATAAATGTATAATTGACTTGCCATGAGTCATCAGGAGCCAGCCAAGGCTCCCTATCAGGCTACAATAATAGTTCTGGCCAATAGGTTATAAAAACCCATAGGGAAATATATTTAAAAGCATACTTAATAATATATACGTATAGGTTTTTTCCAAGTAGATATGTGTCACATGGAGTGTAGATAACTGTAGATTATATAGAAACAATCCCAGTCACAGGCATGGGAAACCTCCCTTCAAGTTGTTAGGGAAGTCCAAGTGACTCCCCAAGCAGGCTATTGATACTTCCCAGAACTTGAAGGTAAGACCCTATTGTTGAAGATAGCATACATTTCAGACACAAGATTTAGAGGAACTGAGCTAGAAGGGACCTAGAAGCCTCCTCCCTGACAACCAGCTACAAGGTGCTATGCAAGTTGTCAAGGGAGAGAAGCAATAGTCCTACCTGGCTATAAAGCTTATGAATCACACAAATGACTGGCTGGTCAAGCTATCCCTAAGGGTGCAATAGTGGCTCTTTTATCTTGAAGGTAATAAAAAAAACTGGCTATGCCTGGTACTGTAAACCTATCCAAATACTCATGGCTGAAGAGCCCATAGACTCTAGAGGAGAACCTATTACTACTAATCCTCTAAACCAACACAATTTCTAACTATACTCTAAAAGCTTATCTGTAAATCTATAGATAACTGTAGCTCTTGACCTTCATCAAAGAGCTTCTTTGTGCAACAGATGCAGATGATTTCAGAGACCCACAACAAGTCAAAATACAGAGAAAATGGCCTGTGGGGTGCCCCAGCCCCAGTTAATACATCTACTATTAAACCTTATACTTAAAAGCCCAGGATCAAGAACTAACAAAGATATCCAGCTTTTTCAACATACTTGCTTTTAAATGAAACATCATTGTTTGCAAACTAAAGACTATGATGGTTTTGATCTATCTTTCTTTGAGAACTACTGTGATCCAGGCATTGTTTCAGCCGCAAGCACACAATAATGCCTGCTAAATGTATATGTAACTTTATTGGATATTGCCTCTTTGGAGGAACATGATGATAAAGGAAGAAAGGTATTTTACACATAGAATAAATTCTATTTAAATGTATGGAGACATGTGTTTGTGTGTGTGTGTGTGTGTGTGTGTGTGTGTGTGTGTGTGCACCCATGTCTTGCAATACCCTCAGAGGTCAGCAAAGGGTGTTGGATTCCTTGGGACTGGAGTTTTGGATGGTTGTTAGCTGCCACAGGGGAACTGGAAACCAAACCCAAACTCTGTAAGAGCAGCCAATGCTCTTAACCACTGAGCAATCTCTCCAGTCTCCTACAGATGACTTTTAAGAGAAAAACATTCCATTTAGTTTACAATCTAATACTGGTAGAAAAAGGAACTGAACAATTCTTTTCAGTATATTTTATTGATTTTTTGTAAATTTCATAATCTTAATCATATTGAGATCCCCCTCCCCCATCTGCATGCCTGCCAACCCCCCATCAATTTCATGAATTCTGTCATATATATTAAAGCCTATCAAGTCAAGTCAAGACATCTCCAGATGTCCCTTGGCATGAGTTCCTCACTGGAGTCTGGTCAGCCTATGTAGCATCATTACTGTAAAGAAGACCAGCTCTCTCTCACCAAGTAGTGACCAGCTGCCCAAAGGAATTGGATAATTTTCTAAGCAAAAAACCACTATAAAGCATTCTATTGACCCAAACATTGAATTAATGCTGCACCTCCATTTACTCACAGACCTTCAAAACCAGGTGAGGATGAATGGAAAACCACATACTCACTTTCTTGTGGGGTCCTTGAGAGTGATTTACTTATGAATCATAAGTGAACTTATGCAGTTGACTACAATTTATAAAATGTTCTTATCTATCAGAAAATATATTAGTATGCTTTGATATACTAATGAACATAACTCTATAAACCAAAATACTTTCTCTTAGTCTTAGAATATCAATATATTAATATAACTTGGTATATTCCCTTTTTTACTTGGGAGATTATCTAAGGACAATTCATCCAAATTTACTTAAAGTAAACATACCCCAGGGGATGTGTTAAATTACAAGTAATCACACTCAAAATCCTAGGCTAATAGAAACGGTGTGCATTACCTAAATCTATTATTTAATATCGCAGAGTTTCTGTTAAGTAGAAGGGAACAAAACTTGGCCCAGAGACATTCAGTTCAGTGGTAATGGTCAAACATTTTACAGAGCTATATATTAGCTACAGCTGTCTGAATGGAAAATTCATATTGCTTCTCAGAAATAAAAACAAGGATTTGTAGCTTCCATATAAATGGAAACCCAGGGGGCATAAAACGACTTTCTCTCCTGTTTTTAATAAACCTTAGTGATCTTTTAAGTTACTTCTTTTTAACATGTTCTACCTATATCAGAGGCAAACAAAAACATTCAAGTCATTCATATGATGATACAAATGAGCTGACTCATTGTCTCTGAAATGTGGCCTGGTATATATATCAGAGTAAATTATTTGCTAGAGAAAGCACACAAAAAAAGGCTACTCCAGTGTTGAAACATGAACACATTAAAGTCTCTCATGCTAGGCCATCAACTATAGGCTAACCAAATCTGCCTGGTTCCTTAGACTTCATCAAAATAAACATGAAGTTTTATTTGTAAACATTTATATGGTTCTTTCCTAGGCACTAAAAATCTATCCAGAGTAAATTGGAGAGAGAAAAATCTCTATAAATAAATATAAATAAAGATAATATCAGGGAAAAATTAATCCAAGAGGGGTTCAGAAAATTTGTAGTAGGAAGACAGAGAAAAAGATAGTATTGTAGAAGAAGGAAACGTCTGACAAGACTTGGGGAAAGTGCTGGCATTTGAGTTCTAGGGAGGAGCAGCAAAGAAAAAGCATGGGAAAAAGAAGTGGGTAGGTCTGCCTGCTTTTTGTAATTCCAGCACTCAGGAGGCAGAGGCAGGTGGATCTCTGTGAAATGGAGGCCAGTCTGGTCCACATATAGGCCAGAGGGAGCTACAAGGAGACTGTCTAAAAAACAAAACAAAAACAAACAAACAAAAAAACCCACAAAATTGAGCTTGACTGGAATATAAATATAGGTGATAGAGGATAATCATAAAGGTTGAGGTGAGACCAAACCACATGGTCTTTCAATTTCTTAGGATCAAATAACAGATTGTTCTTCATATTTGGAGAAAAGTGTTATGTGAAACATTCAAAAAGTCATTATTAATTCAGCTGATAGAGCAGACATTTTCCAGATAGCAGAGTGCAAAGGAGATAGCACATAAGATACACTATCTAATCTCAGTTCTCTTCTTGAGAAAAACCCGTATGTGAAACATTTGTCATTCATCAGCTATCTAAAACTGACAGCCTTTGTCAGTACCAATATTTATGTCAGTAGACACAGTTCTATTTTCTGTACATCACACTGATACATTCTTTCAGCATTTCATAAAAAAAGTTTCATATTTTCAAGTTGCACCTTAGTGCTTATACTTTGTTTGATGGTTGCAACCATTAATCTTAAACCAGGAATGTGTAAACCAGAGGTGAAGGCTCTTTGGTAAGAACTAGATACGAATTTCAGGCAATGTGATAATAGATAATGTGTCTTCTTATCAACCCCTTAATTATAGGAGCCTGAGCTTAGACACTTGTCTAAACATAGTTGTTACTGCCTCCTCATTTTCTCCTTACTTTCCTTACAGGCTAATATGTAGACATGAAGAATTGATAGCTGAATGGACAGACATGTAAAGCACAAGGCTAACAGCAGTCACGCCATATCCCTCCTCCAGGTAAGAGTTACTAAGGGATGACCTCTGGTAGCATCCAAGTCATCTGGATAGGCCTATCTTCTTCTTTTTTTTTAATTTTTAAAAAATTTTTATTTATTTTTGTATGTGTATGAGTGTACTGTCTGCATGTAGGTCTGTGCACCCATGTCGTGCAATGCCGCGGAGGTCAGAAGAGGGTCTTGGATTCCCATGGAACTGGAGTTCTCCTGGAATTAGAGTTACAGATGGTTCTTAGCTGCCATGTGGGTGCTGGGGATTGAACCTGGGTCCTCTGCAAGAGCAGTTGGTGCTCTTAACTGCTAGGTTATCTCTCCAGCCCCAGGCCTATCTTCTTATCCAAGATTATTTACAGTCACCCCAAACCACTCTACACTTTTCATTATTCCAACAAGGTTTAGAGTTCTGAGACTAAAACTGATATTTTAGAACTTGAATAGATTTACAGTATAAACTATAATTCTTTGAAATGACAGAATTAATGTACAGATTCTTTGAAAATAAAAAATCTTGACTGGAATGCAAAAAAAAAAAAGCCTCTCGGAATTTCTATGGTGTATCACCTCCATGGATGTTCACAGAAATTCTATAATTTGAATCATGATCTCATGAATCCCATTCCTTATGTAGAGAAGTTGAGTTAATGAAAGAGGAGATATTGTTCCAGGCACCCTCACTTGGGTTCCCCTACACGGATTCTAGAACAAGTCATTGCTCGGGAGATGCTAAGCACTCTGCTAAGAATAGGTCAGTAAAGTGGATGTTCTCACAACTGTTCCCACTGACAACATTTGGAGTTTCTTCCTTCCTGAGCTAAGAGCTGCTCCTGAGAGGTGTTAACTGTTCAGCAGAACAGCCTTGTTCTATCTGAAGAAAAGCATCTCAGATACAAAGTGCAGATATCAGAGCTGGAAACATGCCAGAGCATGATGAAAAGTCTGAGAAAGAAGGGCAGTTCACTCAGAGCACTCCACAGCCCGTCACACACAAACAAAAGCAGATTTCTGATTCAAGGTATCCAGAATGTTTGACCATGTTATGTTACACCATATCAACTACATCACCCTTAAGATTTAGCTGAGGACATAGATACCACATTGTTCATTAAAGAAACCAATGGAAATACATCTGCCAATAGCAGTAACCAATAGCACTTGAGACCTTGCTTTTATAACAGGAACTGCACTATTTTGTCCATACAGTTTTATTTTTATTCTCAGCCCAGCCCTATAAAGAAGTGCCATCCTCACATGACAGAGGAGGAAAGCATGGGAAATGGATGATCTGATCCCAAGGCTGGACGGCTGGAGAGTGTGGACCAGGCCCAGGCAGTTCAAGACCAGAGCCTATGACCTTAACCATTGTTCTCTGTTGGTTCTTTGTCTGCTGATTTTAGAAGGAGGAAGGGACAGTAAAATCAGTCCGTAGATCTGATGACAGGAAAATTGTCAAAGGGTTTTAATCCTTATTTTGTGACATCAATGATGTTTATGGTGGTCAATACTTTTTTTTTTAATTTTATTTATTTATTTTTTTTAAATTTTATTTATTTATTTATTTTGTATGTGTATGAATGCACTGTCTGCATGTAGGTTTGTGCACCCGTGTCGTGCAATGCCGCGGAGGTCAGAAGAGGGTCTCGGATTCCCCTGGAACTGGAGTTCTCCTGGAATTGGAGTTTCAGACGGTTCTCAGCCGCCATGTGGGTGCTGGGGATCGAACCCGGGTCCTCTGTAAGAGCGGTCAGCGCATCTTAACGCTAGGACATCTAACTCCAAGCGCCATTGCTACCCAGTTCACGTAATCAAGACCTCCTCTATATGCATTTTTATTAAAAGTGTTCTCAATCATTGCAAGGATGGATACAAACTATTTTATGCACTTTATAAAGCACGCCAACACGAAACTAAAATAACAAATAGACTGAGATAACAGTACCTTCACTGTCCACATTCCAGGTTCTGGTTCTTTAACATTCACTACTTTAGCAGAGTTATGGATATTTAACAGCTCATTCAAGCCAAATCCTTTTTTTATCAGCTTCCCTGAAAGACAAAACAAAAGTAACAAGTGTAGTCTTTCTCTCACTTAAAGAGATCACCTAGTTTGAACATTACTCACATCTAAGAGAATGATCATATTTCAAATAACACAGATTTTTTTTACTAAGTATGTTACAAACAAATCCAACAAGTCTTTGATTCTATGGTTAAAACAAAACATTCACAAGTTCTAATATTTATGAGAAAGACTCAATCCCTTCTTTGAAAATTATAAACTTACATCAACTTGCTACGTAACCTGGGAATGTAAAGTCATATTTCTTTGTGCCTGTGCCATGCAAATTACTGTAAAAGTAATTCATGGATTAACATATCATCCAAACATATGTGTCTATGCCAAAGTAACCTACCATAACTATTAGTGCTGCTTAAATACCTATATATCTAATTGCTTGTGCTTCATCAGTAGGATCGAAAGGTTACTCCTGGACAAACTGTCAGCCCATGAAAGGAAACAGCCAGAATTGACCAGAGTCCAAGTCAACAGCTCCAGAGAGAGGGGACTGTTTTACTTCTCATCCACCTGTGCCCCTTTTCTAAGCCTAGGGAACAATCTGCAGAAGAGGGGGCGTGGTAGAATGTAAAGGCTGCGATTGGGGTGAATGGTGAAACTACAGCGATGTAGTCTGGACACTCATTTGATCAAATTGATTGAACAAACAACCTGTCACCCCCCACTGGATGGTGGGGCTGTGGGGGTTTGGGCACAACAGCCTGCAGATTGGTTTCGCATGAAGGATACCTGTACTCATGGATTATCACTTATAGCTAAAAAATGAAAAAGAAAAAAAAAAAAAACAGAGAAAGATGCAAGACAGTTACGGCAGAATACATGATCTGGGATGGGGGGGGAAGGGAAAGGGAAATATGCCTGACCTGAATTGGAAAATGATGTACGAAATGCACAAAGCATCAATAAAAATTAAATAAAAAAAAATGTGAATCCCAAACGTGTTTTGGAATTAACTGAGAGCTTATTTTTCAGACTCTGTTATTTGGGTATATATTTTGGAGTAATATAAAATTAAACAGAACAGGGGCTGGAGAAATAGCCTAGCGGTTAAGCACGCCGACCACTCTTACAGAGGACCCGGGTTTGATCCCCAGCACCCACATGGCGGCCGAGAACCATCTGAAACTCCAATTCCAGGAGAAATCCAGTTCCAGGGGAATCCGAGACCCTCTTCTGACCTCTGCGGCATTGCACAAACCTGCATGCAGACAGTACATTCATACATATACAGAAATTAAAAAAATAAATAAAATTAAAAGGAACAACAACAAAAACAAAGAAATAGAAAGAAGTATAAAAACTAAACTGAACTGTTATAATCCTCAAACTAAAAATATATAATTATATATCAGAAGAAAAATTTGAAATTCTAAAAAAAAATGGACTCAGTGGATGAACTCATACTGAGGGACATTTGAAGACACAAACCTGAGTCAACATATGACAGAATGCATGAAACCTGGTGGGGTGGGGGGGTATAGGAGGGTGCAGCTAGGGGAGGAGCCTAAATATGCTCAAGATATATTGTAAGAAATGCAAATAATTC
Source organism: Rhizomys pruinosus (assembly GCA_009823505.1). Lineage (NCBI taxonomy): Eukaryota > Metazoa > Chordata > Mammalia > Rodentia > Spalacidae > Rhizomys > Rhizomys pruinosus. Next base: position 3,297,964 of record VZQC01002896.1, read on the forward strand.
GGGGCTGGAGAGATGGCTCAGCAGTTAAGAGCATGGACTGCTCTTGCAGAGGACCTGGGTTCTATTCCCAGCACCCACATGGTGGCTAAAAACCATCTTTAACTCCAGTTCCAGGGGAATCTGATGCCCTCTTCTGACATCTGTGGCATTGCACAACACGGGTGCACCAACCTACATGCAAACAGTACACTCATACACATAAAAATAAATAAAAATTTAAAAAAGAAATGCAAGTAATTCAGGAAAAAAAGAAAGAAAAAACACTCCATATCCAATGTTTATATAATGGCATTTACAATCATAGTTCAAAGTATTACTTTATTTATATACAAACACATAATTTTAAGTTTCTGCATGTTGGAGTTGAAGATTCCCACTTATTACACATTTTGACAGTACAAAGGGAATAACAATTGAGAAATTGTCATTGTATTTCCAAAACAAGACTACAGAACAATTACTATACTACTAAGATGTTACATGCAATCGCTAGAGACAGGTTTTGTCAAAACCAAAACCAGAACATAGGTATTTCTGGAGACCAGTGAAGATCTACTAACTTGAGAATCTGGGGCTTATTCTTGTATAAAGTGCAGAAGTTTAACCAGTTTTCCAATAAGTGCAGGAAAAGGCTGTATCTATCAAAGGAGTAACCAAAGGATGCCATATAATGAAATGAATGACATGTCCCCTCTCAACATGAAATTTACTTTAAATATCTACTAGTTGGAATCCAAAGAGGAATAAAATTAATTTGGCACTGAGCCATGCTTATTCACTTTTGGGCCTCATGAAGTCCACAGATTCAGTTATACATATACAAAGAAAACTGGCAATCCTGTGTGTCCAGGGGCTTTGGAAGCAGCCTAAACATAAAACAACAGCTGAAAGCTTTTCTGGGTGGCATGGATGTATCACTGAATGTCAGGACAGTGGTTGGAATGTGACACGGCAGGCAGATCCACAGTGGAAAAAGTGGAAAAAAATGTATTTTATAAATACCAATGTTACAGATACACTATATATGTACATGTGTGTATAATACAATATAATGTAGAATACAGATAAGAAAATTGAGCTTGCTCTTATTTTCAGATGGCTTTCCTTTTCTTTTTTCTTTCTTTTCCTTTTTTTAAGCACTACATTACCATGAAATACAGATTAAAAATATTGGGCAGAGGATATAGTTCAATGGCAAAGCACTTGCTGAGCATGTAAAAATCTCTGTATTGCAATAATGATAATAGTTACTAACATTTAAATATTTTATTTGAATAATTTACAATAAATTTTATGAATCTGATATTGAAATATGAGTTTTAACTCTTTGGTTCTTGTGTTAATTCAAGAATGCTTAGTACTAAATTGCTTTCTCCTTTTTGAACGTTTTCTATAGCCACTCGTGAACTTATTGAATGTATCTGTAATTGTGCTGGCTGGCTTCAGTTGTCAAATTCAAACACCTGGCTAGAGGGAACCTCAACTGGGAAATTTTCTCTATCAGATTGGCTTGTTGACATGTCTGTGAGGCATTGTCTTGATTGCTGAGTGATGTGGGAGGACCCAGCCTACTGTGGGTGGTGGCACTCCTGGGCAGATTGTCCTGGGTTGTCTAAGAAAGCAGGTTGAGCGCAAGCCAGCAAGCCAGCAAGAAGCATTCCTCCATGCTCTGTGCTTCAGCCTTAAGGTTCCAGCCTTGAGTTCCTGCCTTGGCTTCCATTAATAATGGACTATGAGCCAAATAAACCCTACCCCCGCCCCCACAGAACCCCAACCCCAAGTTAGTTTGGCCAGTGTTTTTATCACTGCAATAGAAAGCTAAATAGAAAAATAATACTGGCATTAACTAAACAGAAATGAGCAAAACGTCTCCCTCCCCCACGTATTCAGTGCTTGATTCATCTTACCTAAAGGATTGCGAATTTCAATCAGAGGAGAAGGGCCGCTCAGGGACACAGTGACTTCTTTGAGGCTGGGATCAAAAGGAACTTTCCAAGTGTTTACAGCCTGCTCCAAGTGATCCGTGGACAGGAGGTGGACCTTGGAGGCCTGCACTGCTTCCTCTACCCACTTTAACACCTAGGAAGACAAAGAGAAGTTTGAGCCTGAGCAGCAGGAAACATTCAGGTTCCACCACCCACAGGATTCAGCTGTTTCAGGGAAGCACTGATTCTGAACATGTGCTGCTCTAGCTCCAGGCTCAGTTCAATCATTAGCATCTTTAGTGAGGAGCCTCTGGATGCTGTAGATTCACAATAAAATACTACTTTACCCTATGTGCAAATTTTAAGTTTCCCACCTTCTGTTCGTATTAAAATTTTATTTCAGCTGGGCGTGGTGGCCCATGCCTTTAATCCCAGTACCAGGAAGCAGAGGCAGGATCTCTGTGAGTGCATGGCCAGCCTAGTACACAGAGTGAGTTCCAGGCCAGCTGGTGATACAGGGAGACCCTGTCTCAATTTTTTTAAAACTTCAGGATCCAAATACCAATAAAATGAAAACAAATATTACAATTTATTATATCGCAAGAGAAATGAAACGAATCTATTTTTAGAGTGCATTGTAGTGCTCTCTTTATGAGATCTTTTCTTTTTTCCATGATTTCTTTCACTCTAGAAGCAATCTTGAAAAGGCATCTTCTTTGACAAATTGCCAAGTCGAATTCTGGTACATTAAAGTATTCTAACATTAAAATTGTGTATGTCATTGTATGTTGTAGTATATTAATTACTGAAAAATGATTGCAGTATCAACAAGATAGTTCTTTTGTAATAAAATAAGTATCCAAATTAATGGGAAGAACAACTATTATATTTAAGGAGAAACGAAAAATAATTCAGCTTAGAACTAATTCAAAGAACGCATTGAAAAATAATCCTTAGAAAAATATTAATAAATTAAGTTATAAGGATGCGAGCATGGCAAATTTACTTCACACAAATGTTTCCCAAGAATAAAAATACCCCCCCATTAGAAAATGGTGCATGTTTAGATAAGTACTGAATAACTGATCCTAACTATAAGTCATGGGAATATTTAATCCAGCTCAAGGCTCTGTTCTCATAACCCTTGACTTATTATCATTGAGAACAATTTTGCCTGCAATTAGGCATAAGACACTGAACAGAACTGACTCTTAAGCAAAGTTAATCTATTGAAAATAAGCAAAAACTTCTCTTAAATTTTAGTACAACTCACAAATTAAGTAGTCAAACAATAAGCACTGAATGCTATTTTATTTCCTATTAAAATTCCTTTTCATTTTCTTTGTTGTTTTTCTCCTAAAGATAAGGAATGGAGTTAAGACAAATTATAATAATTAGATGCCGGGCGTGGTGGCGCACGCCTTTAATCCTAGCACTTGGGAGACAGAGGCAGGTAGATCTTTGTGAGTTCAAGGCCAGCCTAGTCCACATAGTGAGCTCCAGGCCAGCTGGGACTAAAGGGAGACTCTGTTTCAAAAAGACAAAAGAATAATTGGAAATGTGAGGCAATTATGATCATTACAAAATAAATGTTTGCTGCTTGAGCTTCTCTTCTAGGTACTTTGTATTGATGAACATAATTGTATCCAATATTTAGTAACTACTTTTCTTCATTGAACTGATCATTTTAATTTTGTTATTTTTTTCATATATGCATCTTCTGTTGCTCCAAGGTCAAAAAAGAATTTCTATTTCTTTGTGAATCTAAAACCAGGTAATGAATTACACAAATGTCTAGCCAGGCGTGGCAGCACACACTTTGATTCTAGCACTCAGGAGGCAGAGGCAGGTGGATCTCTGTGAGTTCAAGGCCAGCCTGGTCTACATAGTGGGTTCCAGCTGGGCTACAGGGAAACTCTGTCTCAAAAAGTCAAAAAAAAAAAAAAAAAAAAAAAAAAAAAAAAAAAAAAAAAAAAAAGAAAAAAAAGAAAAAAAAAAGAAAAAAAAGAAAAAAGAAAAAAAAAAAGGATGGCATGTCAATTAATGTCAAAGAGATTGGTCTTTTTGAGACACGGTCTCCCTATAGCCCCAGCTGGCCTGGAACTCACTATGTAGACCAGGCTGGCCTTGAACTCACAAAGATCCACCTGCCTCTGCCTCCTGAGCGCTGGGATCAAAAGCCCACGCCAGAGTTCCAGACACAAGAGAGTGGTCTTAATAATGATAACTGTTGTTTCTTTTTGTAAATAATAATAATATTTTTTTTTCTTTTTGCTTGTTTTTGAGATAGTCTCTCAGGTAGCCTCTCCGGCTTTGAATTCCCTGAGGATCTAAGGCTGCTTCAACTCACATCTTCCTGCCTGCACTTCCCAAATTCTGAGATTATAGACATGCGCCACCACTCCTGGATTACTGTTCTTCTTAAGTGAGAGAATGCAGAAGGAATTCACGAGATAGAGATAAGGCATTCTCACTGAAATATGGAAAACACCACCACAGTCCTCCCACCTAGCTGATACTAAAATGATGTTAGTTGCTCCCTGCCCCCAAAAGAGACCCTTCTCTTCCTCTAATTACATGTTTCAATAAGGGCTGCATAGGCAAAACTAAAAGGGTCTATGAAAGGCAAATCATACTAGACGCAGAGAGAATATGAGCAAATCTACAAGAACCCTACAGATATGCTGTAGTGTTAAATTCAAAAAGAAAACTATAAAATATGAAAGTAGAAAGAAGACTATTTGGACAGCAGAAAGGAGACTGATGGGTGCAAGAAACGAAAGGATAACAAAGGATTCAGAAGACTATAGCATTGGTGTTTTCTCTCACATGCAGAATCAGGTTTGAGTATATGGACATGTAGACATTAAGAGTTTGATTTGTGTTCCCAAATGTGTTTCAGTGTGGGTCCATTTGCTGGGCCCACAATGAATGTCTTACACATTGTCTTTCCCCCTTCCAACCCATCAATTATTAAAAGTTTCTTAGCTTCATTTGGGGTTTCACACCCACCTCCCCATGTCTATGCTGGGGTTCTGGCTGGTTTGAGCTTGCATGGGACTCGTGCATGCTGTCCCCATTGCTGTGAGTTCACATGAGTAACTGACTGGCTCTCTGGAAGACTCTGTTTCCTTGTGGTCATCCACCCCTCTGGATCTTACAATCGCTCCACCTCCTCTTCTGCAATGACTAACACAGAACTGGCCAATGTACATAGGAAAAGAGGCCACAGAGTGCTCGTCTGTGAAAAGGGCACTTACCTCAAACCTCTGCCTCCCAAGGCTCACCAAGTGAGATTTTTTTATAAAAATCTTTCAGCAAATATATTATTTATCTCTGAGTGGCTCCTCAAGTACAACTCTCCATAAAATACATTGTAGAAAGATTATAAATTACTAGGAATCTATCCTATCATCTATTAGCTAAACATGAAAATCCTTTTGTCGTCAACATTCTAGCAAAATGGAAAGCACAGTTGAGAATTCATAAGGCAAGTGTATTCAGATGCTGTAGAATATGAGCAGGGGTTAGTTACATTGAATATCATTTCCAATTTATCAACATTTATGAGGCTTTCACAAAGAGATTACCATGTATCATAACAATACTTGTTGGAAAAGACATAGTGCAGAGTTCTATCTGGAGCCTCAAACTACTCTGTTATCTACTCTAAGAAAAATCTAATCTAATTGAAAACAGATGAAACCCATTTTATGAGAAAATACAGATACTATCAACATGTGAACAAGTGGATCAATGCAAGCTACAAAACAGGCCATCAGTGAGGTTTCTGGCTTCTGGGGTTAACAGATATAAGGGGGGTAAAGAATTTAATTGTCTTACTATGGGGGATGTTCTCATGAGATTGGAAATGCTCTACGATTGTTAAAAATGGAATAAAACTAGAATAAGGTGCTAGCCTTTGGATTGTGGATTTTTTAAATTTTATTAACTTCTTTTATGTGTATGAGTGTACTGTCTGCATGTAGGTCTGTGCACCCGTGTCGTGCAATGCTGCGGAGGTCAGAAGAGGGCGTCGGATTCCCCTGGAACTGGAGTTAAAGATGGTCCTCAGCCACCATGTGGGTGCTGGAAATAGAACCCGGGTCCTCTGCAAGAGCAGTCGGCGCTCTTAACCGCTAGGCCATCTCTCCAGCCCCCCGGATTGTGGATTTTTATCAACAAAAAAAAACCCACTTTGAAGCCACGAGGGAGGATTTATACTACTTTAATTTCTTTAATGTTGATCTCAAGCTGTTCCTAGTTCTTAATGGACAAGGGGCCTTGGAGACAGACGGTTGAACTTAGCTCTTTAACTTGACAGATGATAACAATCATATCTGAAATGAGTTCTTATATACTTTTTAATCTAACCAGATGTATTCTGGCTCTCCAGCTACATTTTTTGCATAAAATCCTTGTGTTCATAAAGATGCTCTTGTATAAAGATTTTACAGACTCTATAATAGTCACTACTTAGAATTAAGTTCACATGTTTACTTAGCTCTGGAATGAGGTTCTAGTGTCTGAAAACACAAAATTGGCTGCTGTGATGAAATATAGCAGAATGAAGTGGAAATGAGAGTAAATTTTTGCATACATATTCAAGAGCAGAACTTGAAGAATGGTTTTGTTTGGAAGGTATTCTCATTTGATCTCTGTTGCTGTCATAAAACATTCTGACCCAAAAGAAATCAGGAGAAGTAAGGATTTGTCTGGATTATACTGCTGGGTCACAATCTATCATTGAAAGAAATCGGCTTAGGAACTCAAAAGCAGAAGGCATGGAGGAACAACGCTTGCTGGCTCATTCATGGGCTGAGGTTTAGCTAACTTTCTTAGAGCCACCTCTGTAGGGATCATGCTACCTACAGTAGGTTAGGCCCTTCTGTATTAATTAATAGTCAAAAGAATCTCCCACAGGCATGCTCACAGAACAATCTGATCAAAGCATTTTCTCAATTGAGGCTTTCCTCTCAGAGGACTCCAGGCTATGTTAAATTGGCAATTAAATTAACAAGGACAGAAGGGTATTTTCCATGCAGTTAGTAATATCCAAGTGAATGTCCCTCAGGATACACTTTGCCCTTTTGTTGACAACAGGTAATTATGTTAAGGCAATGAACGTAATTTGCAATTATGCACTTACTGATATTGCTGATGTGATTTTTACTCTCTGTCTTCTTAAATAAAGTGTGAGTTCAATGAGGACATGCTATGGTTGATTTGTACCTGTGGACCTCTGAGGTGTGTGAGACATAGCGGATACCTAATTAAACATATGTGGGAGAAAGGAGTAAAAGTATAAAGGAGAAGTGGAAATAGAAAAAAAAAAAAAGGAGCTTCAAGATGAGAACTTTATCCTCATTGTTGAGTGTTCTAAAAGGGGGCAAGATCTTGTCCTAACATTCATTGGTGATAAAGTTAATGCTCAGGACTAACTTTTCTGTATTTAAATGGAATAGAGTTCACACTTGTGTATTTGCTCTTAAATCTGATTGATATTCAGGTCTTACTCATTTTTTGTCTGTTTACTTGATTAACTAGCTTGCAAACTTAAAATTCAGAGGTTTAAAAAATATCTGAAACTAGTCTTTTTAAAGAATGTAAAAAAATGCATGCTTCTCAGGAGTGCGGGCTACAGATTTTTTTACTCTTGGTTATGATAGGAAACTGGCAGAGGGCAAATGCACCTTCTCAGTAAGTAGAAACTTAGAGAAAATGTTCGCAAATTATTCATAGTAACAGGTATTTATACTGTGTTTATTACGTGAAGATGCCTCCAAGAACTTTGCAAAGATTTTCACAAAGCCCTTGGATGTAGGCTCCTGCACACGATTTTCTCTATTTTACAGATGAGTGAGACTGATTCCCTGATACCAAACTTTATAACATACAACTAGCAACAAAGCAACTTCTCCCTTTTTGTTCCTAATGTCTTTCACCTTCTATTTTCTGAATTACCAGAAGGAAAAAATGGCAGTTTTCAAGAGTGAATCAGAGAAGGAGGAGGAGGAGGAGGAGGAGGAGGAGGAAGAGGAGGAGGAGGAGGAGGAGGAGGAGGAGGAGGAGAACAGCTAATGAAAACCAAAAATCAGTGCCAATGTTTGAAAAGAGATAGGGCATCAGAACGTAATGGTTAGATTGGTATATATTTCATTATAAACTGGCAATAATCAAATGATTTAAAAATCTTAAATCCTTTCCGTCTAAGCTGTATGGTTTTTTATGCTGTATTTTATGGAAAAAAGACATGCTACATCCTAAGACAATCATTTGGTTAAACACCTACACTACACAACTGCTGGGCTTCCCTACTCTGATTGGAGAGAGAGAGAGAGAGAGAGAGAGAGAGAGAGAGAGAGAGAGAGAGAACAGAGAGAGAGATCTCTGAATAATCTTAGGTCTGGGTTCAAGTTCATTATTATTACCTTGGAGCATAGCATGGAGCCCATGACTTAGAATTTTCTTAGAGGCCACTAAGTCCTTGATGAACATCGAGTGAAAGCTGCGATGGCATGAGGGAGGCACTCCGAGCCAGGCATCTGGAGTGCGGTTAGAGGATGAATTTAAGGCCATGAAGCTTTGTTTGCCTGCTTCTTCATCATAAACTTAGCCAGAGGCATACATCATCTTTGGACTTGAATGCATAATGGCTCAGAGCTGAAATTTGTACTGGGGCTCCTCTCATGCTGACTCTAGGCAACTCTCAGTTATGATTTACCCCCATGCCCATATGCGTTGAGTCAGCTGCTAGCGTTACCATGAATGCTTAGACTCGGGGTGAGGAGATCTTCTTGAATATGAATAAGTTGATGCTTTGCTTTCCACATCACTGCTGAGAGTGTGATTAATTTGTACCTATTTCTAAGGATGGGTCCACTAACAGTACTGGCATGTCCAATGTCATAGTTTGAGATCCTACTGAATGCATCAAAAATATGTTACCCCTAAGGTCTTTTTGAGAGGGTCTTCTACAGATAATATCCAATTGTATTACCCTTGGTGTTTTGGCATGTCTATTCAATTTGGAAAATTATAACCATGAGCTTTATTGGCAGTAAGTGCTCATAAACAAGGGTTCTTGGTGATTCAGTACATATCTCTTATATGCAAATGGTACTAGGAAAAATAAGTAATTCGTGAGCTATAAGATTTAAAAAGTGAAAAGGGCCCTTTCTAAACAAGAGATGCAGTCTGCTGGCTCACAAAGAGGCCCAGGGGTGGCTCTGGCAACTTTAAGTACCATAGTGGAAGCTCTGGAGGAGGAGGTACAGGAGCTTGTGGTGGAAACTGATAGAAGAGGAGGCTACAATTTTGGAGGAGGAGCAGCAGAGGTGGTTATGGAGGCGGTGATGGTGGATACAATGGATTTGGAGGTGATGCTGACAACTCTGGTGGAGGCCCTGGATACTGGTTATGGCAATAGAGGAGGCCATGCTGGTGGTAGACCAGGATATGGAAACCGAGGTTGTGGGTATAGTGGCTGCGGAGGATACAAGATGGCTCCAACTGAGGAGGAAAGTTTTGGCGGCAACTATAGTAGTGGTGGGAACTATAAATTATTTGGGAAATTACAGAGGGCAACAGCAATCAAATTATGAGCCCGTGAAGGGGAAGTTTTGGTGGGAGAAGCTCAGGCAGTCCCTAAGGTAGGGGATCTGGTGGTGGAAGTGGTGGATATGGCCACAGAAAGTTTAAAAAACAAGCCAGACATGGTTGGTGCACGCCTTTAATCCTAGCACTTGGGAGGCAGAGGCAGGCGGATCTTTGTGAGTTCAAAGCCAGCCTGGTCTACAGAGTGAGTTCCAGGACAGCTGGGGCTACAGGGAGACCCTGTCTCGAAAAGACCAATAAATAAATAAATAAATAAATAAATAAATAAATAAATAAATAAATAAATAAGATAAAAGACAGCAGAAAGGGCTACAATTCTTAGCCGGAGAGAGAGCAAGGAATTGTCTAGGAAGCTGCAGGTTACTTTGAGATGTCCTTCCAAATGGATTAGAGGAACTATAAAAATCTGCCACAGAAGGAACCATCATCAGAAAAGTTACTGTGGCTCGAGAACCCCTTCTTGTTCTGGACTGACAGAGCCACACTTTCTAAAAAATGCAGCTATTGATTAATGCAAGGTAGTGTTAAATAGATGTATATTGTAGAAGTCTTTTGTCTGTTATAGCTTTGTCCTTTTCATTTCTTTTTTCAACACCTAAAGTGTTACCTGAAGTAATGAAAAATAAATAAAATGAAAATAAAAATGGAAGGAATTTTTCACTTTACAACAAAAGAAGATTTAAAAACCAAAAAGTCAGGCTGGAGAGATGGCTTAGCATTTAAGAGCACTGGCTGCCCTTGCAGAGGACCTGGGTTCGGGTCCCAGCACCTCCAAGGCAGGCGACAACAGTCGGTGTCTGTAACTCTAGTTCCAGGGGAATACAATGCTCTCTTCTGGCCTATTCCGGCATTACACAACCCAGGTCCGCTTACACACATGCAGGCATGACACTCATACACATAAAAAATAAAGCAAAAAGACTTCTTGGGCCAATGAGATGGCGCAGCACATCAAAGTACCTGTCACCAAGTTCAGTCCCTTGAACCCTCATGGTGGGGGGAGAGCCCTAACTACAGAGAGAATCCTCTGTCTTCCACATGTGTGCTGTGGTATATGCCTTCCCATCAAAAATAAATAAATAAATAAATAAATAAATAAATAAATAAATAAATAAATAAAGTCTTCTGGTTACAACTAAAATTGTATCCAGTTCTTACAGGTTAAAAGGGATTGTTAGCTTGGAAAGTGTGATGGTTAGTTTTAATTGTCACCTTGACAAAATCTAGAGTCACCTGGGAAGAGAGTCTCAAGAAAGGATTGTCTAGTTGGGGCTACCCTTGGGCATGCCTATGGGGGATTGTCTAGTTGGGGCTACCCTTGGGCATGCCTGTGGGGGATTGTCTAGTTGGGGCTACCCTTGGGCATGCCTATGGGGGATTGTCTTGATTGTATCCATCTATGTGGGAAGATCCAGCCCACTGTGGGCAGCGCCAATCCTGGGTTTGAATCCTGGGCTGTATAAGATTGTATCCATCTATGTGGGAAGATCCAGCCCACTGTGGGCAGCGCCAATCCTGGGTTTGAATCCTGGGCTGTATAAGATTGTATCCATCTATGTGGGAAGATCCAGCCCACTGTGGGCAGCACCAATCCTGGGTTTGAATCCTGGGCTGTATAAGACCGGAGGAGAGCTGGGTGGTTAGCATGTATGTGTTCATTTCTCTCTTCTCTTGGCTGCAGACGTGATGGGACTATTTAAAGTTCCTGCCACCTTGACTTCCCAGCTATGATGGACCATAATCTGGAATTGTGAGCTCAAGCAAACCCTCGCCCAAAGTTGCTTTTCATGATAGTATTTTATCACAGCAACAGAAATGAAATAAGGACAGAAGCACTGGAAACATGTGATCATGGCTATAAACTCTGATCATACAAGAATTTGGAAAGTACACTTTACTCGGGTGAATTTCGTGACATATGAATTATATCTCAATAAGTTCTTTTTTTTTAATTTTTTTTTTTTTTTTTAAATTTTTTTTTTAATTTTATTTATTTCAGTATGTGTATCAATGTACTGTCTGCATGCAGGTTTGTGCACCCGTGTCGTGCAATGCCGCGGAGGTCAGAAGAGGGTGTTGGATTCCCCTGGAACTGGAGTTCTCCTGGAATTGGAGTTTCAGACGGCTCTCGGCCGCCATGTGGGTGCTGGGGATCGAACCCGGGTCCTCTGCAAGAGCGTCGGTGCTCTTAACCGCTAGGCTATCTCTCCAGTCCCAATAAAGTTCTTTTTAAAGACCTGTGGGCTCAGTGGGGACTCTGAGATGACTTCAACCAAGGACCACCTAAATCATATGTAAATCTGCCATACCTTCTGTGTGATGAAACTTCACTAATGTGCAACAGCTGAAAAAACAGAAGTGCACTTCAGACATTTCTGAAGGGTGAAATCATTCCTGCTAGTGTTTCAAAGTGTCAAATATATTTCATTAATTTATCTTTATAAAATTCTTGTGTGTCACATTTTCAATGTGTTAGAAATGATAAAGGAAACTTAGCTTGCCAGGAAAGAGGTTCTTTAAAATAATAAAACACAGAAGATTGACTTTATCATATATTTCCTCCATTAAATCATTTTGTTTAGAGTGAGCAAATATCTGTATTCAGTCTTCTTGTTTGCACTCTTACTGTTTTTTAAAGGAAAATAATTTTAGATAAATGCATTCTCATTCATGCACATATGTGTATGTGTGTATGTACATTCGTACGATGTACATACACCCATACATCTACCAGTTTGGATCTCATTACTAAACAGTCTGAAAGCAGGAATAAATCTAAAATATACTCAGGGTCTCTATGACTAATAAAACAGTGCCTAGTTGGGAAGCACTAGAGGATTATTAAAGTTACAGGTTGCCCTTTCTTTCTAAGCTCTACCCTTTGTTCATCTGCATATGCGGACACAGACACAGACACAAACACACACACACACACACACACACACACACACACACACACACTCAAAAAGCCATGGAAGCACACGAAAGGCCACATTCCATCAATTTGGATTACTAGCCTGGATCCTATGTGTGGCTTCAAAGCTGCAGTCTATAAGCTTGATGAAATTATATGCAAAATTGTACACATATATTGGGCATGGTACATGGGAGGGCAGTTCATAGCTTAACCAGATTCTTATGTGGAGAAAGGAGGGGAGACTTAAGATGTAGATATTTTCTATAGAGATGTTTTACATAACTAAACCTTTTAATTTTAAAAGTATCTAAATATCTTATTTAAAATAGTTGGGGCTGGAAAGATGGCCTAGCGGTTAAGAGCGCCGACTGCTCTTGCAGAGGACCCAGGTTCTATCCCCAGGACCCACATGGCAGTTAAACCATCTTTAACTCCAGTTCCAGGGGAATCCGACGCCCTCTTCTGACCTCTGCAGCATTGCATGACACAGATGCACAAACCTACATGCAGACAGTGCATTCATACACATAAAAATAAATAAATAAAATTTAAAATAAAATAGTTAAGCACAATGTTAAATGACTTATCAAAGGAATCCTTCATTGAATAAATGGGTACAGGCTCCTACAAACTATCTGCTTACAGTTACTGAATAAAAACAATAAGAGAACAGATTATGAGCTAAAGTAGCCCAGACTACTAGAATAGATGTAAATTTATGAGTAAGAAAAGCAATATCCATGTACCTTGATCTGCTCTCTCTGGTCCTCAACTTTCATCAGAAGGAAAGTGTCATGGTTTGAATATCACCTATCCCCCATAGGCTCTTGTATTGAATGACTGGTCCATAGTTAGAGGTGCCATGTCGGAAGTGATGGAAATTTCGGGAGGAGGATTCTGTCTAGAGATTCCCTCAAAGGGAGGGAATCAAAGCCTTTGAAGGCTTTTTCTTGTTCCCTGCCCATTCCTTTCCACACCTCCCCATTCATTCTTTTATGTTCTCACTCTCCCCTCTCCCCTTTTCTCTCTGTGTGTGTGTGTGTGCATGTGTGTGTGTGTGTGTGTGTTTCTTTTCCTTTCTCCTCACCACTCCTCCTTCTCATCTCTCCTTCCTATCCATCAAAGAAATTCTCCATCACCATTACATCCTGCTCAGCCTCGTGGGGCCAAGGAACGATGACTAAGATGTCTGAAATTAGTACATTAAATTCTTCTTCCTCTTCTAACCTGTTCTGTTAGGTATTTTGTTCATTCTATGTGAAAATAACTGCCACAGAAACTGCAGTTGAAGATGGTCTGGTAGAAATCTAGTGGATCTTTCAGGGCCATGTAATCAATGAAGATTACCAAGATCTTTTCCAAATACCTCAAAATGGAACTTTTACTCCCAAGAACAGTTTATAAGAGTTCTTAGGTTTAGAAAGTTACATTCAGGTGATTAGATCTATTTTGGGGGGAAAACTCATTCTTTGGGGTAAGATATAGATATAAACACATTGAACACAAAAGACTAATTATGTTACCAAGGGAGAGGGAGGACACTTGGCCCTCACTGAACTCTGGAGTCTAACTCAATAGCTTTATACTGGCTACCACTTGAATAGCACTTATGTATTAAGCTCCATTCTGAGATCATGCATATTTTTAAAAGATATTTTTACTTTGATGAGAGGTATTTAGCATATGATAAGAAACTTCATATGTCTAGAGATATGACACCCACTGATAGCGTGTTCTCCAGGATCTATGTCCTCTCCAGCCCTGGGCATTTGGCTGAGTTTACATTGAGTTCCCTCCCACTGAGAGGTTTTTAAATCCAATTAGATCACTGTTGATTACCCCCAGATAACAGAGCCACTACTGCACCAATAAAGGTAGTTTGCTGTGCAGCTCATTTTGGTTGTTGGGCTTTAGGGTTGGGTTGGACCACCGTTTGATTTTCTCCCTTAGCAGTGTGCACATTATCCAGCATTATGAGTGCTAAACTTCAGGTAAAAGGCTTCCAGGTCAGTTCCTGATCCATTACTCTAAGTCCTATTTTGGAAGTATCTTGAGTAATAGGGTCTTATTTTCTACTTCTGGTAGAAAATCAAGAGCTTTGGCAACAGCCTATGTTATGTTGAGAGTCTCTTGGATCACCAACCATTCAAAGGAGATTTCTGTCTGGCACTGTGCTCTTCGCCAGGGCTGAATGTATGCAGTGGCTTACATTCGACTGGAAGCTTTCGAATATGAACTTGTGGCAATGTTGGCCTAAGGCATGGGACCCATGCCAACTCAAACAAGGTCTCAGAGAGGAGCAAGAGAAATGGGTGGGGGACTGGTTCTGGACTGAGAACTCCAGAGACTGGCCACTGCTCAGTGAGGAAGCGTAGGCCTTCCCTAAGGTTTCTAGAAGTGCTGACTAGAATCCAGTGGATGAATGTGCACAGAAGGACATCTGGGTTCAAAAGCTTGACTGGATAGGGCTTAACTTGGATGATGTAATACATGTATTCTGATGGGAGATTGGGGCATGGAGGGGCTAAATTTGATTATGAAGCATTATATAAAATGTATAAATGATCAATTTTTAAAAAAAGAAAAAAATTTTGTACTTTTATTTTATATGAGTTAGTGTTTTGCCTGAATGTAAGAAAGCATACCACATGTGTGGCTGGTGCTTGTGATGAGCAGGTAGTTGTGAGCAGCCATATGGGTGCTGGGAACTAAAACCAGGTCCTACAGCAAATGCTCTTATTTACTGGTCCATCTCTCCAGTCCCTGGATGTGACAAATTTAACTCAAATTATTTCTATGTCTGATAAGTACTGATGTTTACATTTTGAGCAACAAATTTCTGATAAAATTTCAAAAAAGGATGAGACTCAGAATTCGATGCACTAAGCACTGTAACATTATAACAAGGTCATAGTTTCTGAGTCTGTTACCCTTCATTTCTACCCTTCAAATAAAGGGACAGAAGAAGTGGGGGAAAGAGAGAGGAAAGGAGGAAAGGGAAACAAATTAGATTTAAGGATCAGTGTTTTAGCATAATGTTGACCATGTGGTTTTCTAATTATCTCTGTTAATGTGTAAACTCACTGCACTCTTCTGTGTTGATTGAGTTTAAAAACAAGTTAAAGGAAATGATTCAGATGCATTAAATGTTTAATAGAATTTGGCTGATTAAATCAAATTCACAATGGCAGTGCTCTTATTAATGAGATGGAACAATCTCATTAGTCAATAAACTATAATTCTTTTCATCATTAATTAAAACCTTACAAGACTAAAGAGACCCTAACTCAGCTGGCTGAGGTTCCACACATTAGACAGAGCTTGGACGGCACTGTAAACATCTCCCTGAATGACTTAACTGTTCACGAGTTTCCATGCTGATGGGTAGACATTCCACCTGACATATTCTTTAGATTATTTTAAAATATACAACTCACAGGAGGGTTTCATTGTTCTCTTGATACTTTGCATACTAAAAGGAGTCATTTATATGTCTCTCTTCTGATATGTGTTGATTTTAAAGAGTTGCTTAAAAATGTCATAATCTTTCTCTAAATAGATCCTAAGAATTAATGACATCCTCAAATCCAAATTACTTTAGGAAGTCAACATTCAAAAGTCATACAGTAGAGCTTCAAGAACTTGCTATGTGACTAAACTACGAGACTTTAAAGATCCGGTCATTTTGGTGGTTCTGTTAGGCATGAATGATAGAGCAATGTCTGTTCCAAGCAGTCAAGAAGGGGCACCATCTATGTGAACTACCATTATCAGGAAAACCCTTCAGAGATGAAAAAAATGCAACATTACACAGCTTTTAAAATCTGGAACAATGCACAAAAATCTCACTAACTCTCTCCAGATCCTCTCTAATGTAAGAAAGGACTCTTTAATTTATGTAACAACCTAGATTTTATTGGCAACACTAGCAATAATATAGGTGAATATTCAGCAGCTGCCAAACATCTTTAGCAAATTACAGAAACGTTTTACTGCTTCCCAAGACTAAATTATCACTTCAGAGACAACCATGGAAAACAACATGGGGGTTAGAATTCCTAAGGGAAAACATAGAAAAGTGAAAGCTTGACTTCAAATGTTGGAAGTACAGGCTGGAGAGACCGCTCAGGGGCTTAGAACATTGGTTGCTCTTGCAGAGGACCCAGGTTCAACTCCCAGTACCCACATGTTGGCTAACAACTGTCCATAACTCCAGTTCCAAGGGATCCAATTTCCACTTCTGACCTCTATAGGCACGACACAGGTGCACCTACCTACATGCTGGCAATATAGTCATACACATAAATAAAAATAATAAATAAAAAAATTAAAAATATATATCATAATTAAAGGAAAACAATGGATTAAATACATAGAAGTCAGACCCATCCATAAATCAAAAGCTATTCTTGATGTCTCAGATAAGAAATTGAAAAGAAAATGAGATACAGCCAGGAAGGCATTTGGAACAGACCTAGAAAGGGAGGAGATAAGACCAAAAAGCACCTGACTCATAGTTTATTAGGGACTTCGGAATAAATATTTTCTCTTTATTTTTAAAATAATTGTCACAATGCACTAGTAATTGAAGAAAGAATGAAACTTTCTTCCAAAAAGCCTGTAAAAGTGGTTTGTATTAAGTCAATAAACATAAGTAGTCATTTTTGCCAAATACTGGACTCTGTGCCAGGTAAACCAAGGTGACAGAGGATGGTTCCTGTCTAGTTTACAAATACAGAGTTAAACAATTACAGTACATATACACTAGCATATGCAACCAGAAACCAGGATTACATGTCTTAACTGTTAATCTTCGTTGTAAACTTGACTAGACTTAGAATCACCTTGGAAACATACCTCTGAGAGTATCTATGAAGGTGCTTCCAGAAAGGAAACTAAAGAACCAAGACGTACAGTGGATGTGGGCAGCACCATCCAATGTGATCTTGGACTGAATCAAGAAGAAAAAGTAAGTCAAGTACAAACATCCATCACTCTGCTTCCTGACTATAGACAGTGTGACCAGCTGCCTCAAGCCCATGCTGCACTGACTTCCTGCCATGATGTATTATACCAAACCGTGAGTCAAAAACACCGCTTCCTTCCTTAAGTGGCTTATGTCACAGCAATGAGAAAAGTAACTAATACATTCTTTCTGATTCAACCATAACAAATGGTGTTTTTGAGCAGTAGAAAGTACTGGATGCCTTGTTGAAAAGCAAAGGAGAGTTCCCTTACCAAAAAACAGAAAAGAAGGTTCCAACAAATATCTCATATTCAGGGACAGGCCTGGGTTGTGTGGAACTCAAATATAAAAGTGCAAAAAAGAGTTGTTTTGGATAAGAAATTAGTTCACATATACTTCAAATTGTTAACAGCTGACAAACATAGCAAACTTCACTAAACACGAAGTACTAGTAATCTTGCTGTTATTATCTGACGATAGTTAAGAGTATTTTTTATTTTTTTAATTTATTTATTTTTTATTTTATTTATTTATTTTAGCTCTGAAGATGCTGCTTTCTGGAGGGGTCACTCTGTAGTGGTAGCTGACACTGACTTGTTCATGTTCCTATAAAGAACACCTGTAAGTAACCCATAAACTCACTGGTTCACTCAGCAAGACATGAGTAGAATCATTACTTTTATCTGGCTTGGGCACTTTTTCTGAAATGAATAGACATTTGTTCACATCTCCCCAGAAAAGGAGTCATACAACAAAATTGGTACCTGAACAGGGTCCATCAGAAACAAAGCTGATTCTGGGAAGCGTGGTTGCCCAGTCCATCCTAAGGGTGCAGAGACATGCAGCTGAGGCTGATCAGTGTCAGCGTGGAGTGTCCACAGGGTCAATCACAATATAGCTACATTGCCCCGTGTGGCATGGGATGGTATACTGCTTGCTGTAGTAGTGGTTACACGTTCTTTGATATGGGTGATACAATATGCAAGCAAGGCTAAACTGTCTGAAAATCAAAAGTCCTTAGGAGGAATCCCAGGATGGCTGTCTTCTTCAGTGTGATATGAACTGGTGCACCTGTAACTGCTTGATGAGAGTGAGTATGAGGATGCCCTGAAAACAGTTGAAGAATTAGAGAATGCATTGCAGTCCCTGAGAGTTAGAGGCATGCATTAGACTGTCAGCAAGCTGTTGCAGCCATTGGGTAGACATTGTTCTGCATAATAAGGGGTGAAACAGAGGCCAGAGTGGCTGCCCAGCAGGAGGAGGAACTGCAATGGGAAAGAGACATGCATCTATGCCTTGTATGCTAGCCTCTGATTTGGTGGGTAAATTGGATAAAAGACAGACGATATGGAGATGCTACATTGCCACTTCTTATAGCTAGGAGACATAAAAGAAAAGAGATCTTTGTTAAAAAGAATTTCCTAGATGAACTCAAAGGAAGAGCCAAATAGTGAGGAAGAAAAAAAGTGAGATAGAAGATATATTTCTGGCCTTACCATTAATTCAGAGGAATTGAAAATCCATGGTTCAGCATGGCAGTGGGGGACTTAATAACGGACCAGTACAAGAGACATTGATAATCAGGGTTATTCTGCTCCTAAACTGCTTGAATTAGGAAGGACTTAAATAAGAAGTAACATCACACCCTGGCTTGTTAGGTTGTGGAAAGTGAGGGCAAATGGGCTCAATCTGAATGCCATGGAAGCAGAGACATGCATAAGATTACCTAGCCTCCCTGAGACAAAGGCTGGATAACCTGAGCAATATGCAGGAAATCAGCCCCTAATGGAGCTCATAAGAGCACTAGGGACACTTGGTTATGATCAGCTGAGATCCTCATGAATATCAAAGAAAACAATAGGGGAAGGACAGGCATTATTGAATGAACTGAGCACAAGAGAGTCTTGGTGGTTGTTTCCCAGTTCACTGGGCCAGATGCAATTGATTCCATTGAAGAGTAAAGAAAGAAGTAAATCCAGCAAAGACCATTGAACCACTAGCTTGAGATGTTTTGCTGAGCCCTTAATAGGACACAATCTTTATGAGATAGAAGCTTAGGTTGATCTGAGTGACATATCAGAATCTGGATATAACAATTGGATCCAGCATGTAAATCAGATTCGTAAGCTGCTAAAACTGTCTGAAAGGGACAAGAGAAGATCAAAGTAGAGAAAGAAATCTGTTCACGCCACTTAAAGACAAATATGGCAATGTTTGTGTTGCACTAGAGGAAGAAAATACCAGAAAGCTAAATGCTGTGCTAGAGAGCTTCTATAAGGCTTTCAATCCTGAGAAGCAGTTTACAATGCACATAAATAATGAAAATCACAGATGAAAAAGACCAAACTTGGCCTTTGGGTGGGCAATCATCCTCCCAGAGTTTATGATGTAAAGTATCCTGGGAATACAGAATGGTCACCCAAGCTTGGTCTGTTCACTAATCAGGTGTGCAAGGAGCCTTTCCATCATGGTATGCCAATTACAGGAGCAACCAACTGCTTTCCACTTGAACGTAAGGTCGACTGTATAGTAGGGAACTCACATTTGGTACTGTAATCCAGGATAAAGCCCATGGTTGGGGAAGTCATAGTTCTAAGAGAGAGACTACTACTATTGTTTGGTTTTGTTAAATGGATGTGACATGTCTGTCAACTTGACTTGTAAATACTTGTGCTAATGCCAAAAGATCAGTGTTGCTCTCAGTCTGAACTGGTCATAGTCAGAAACTTCAGAGACTCTTAACTGGTCAAGCTCATCAACTAAGTAATGATTGCTGTAGCCTAGTGGCTTAGTACTCTGCCATAGACAGATAAAAATAATCAGACCTCTATATCATACCCTTCAAAGTAAATGGAACATTATGAAAATTATGATTCACAAAACCCCTGCCCTAAGGTTATGTAAACAGTAAAGCCTTTTGGAGAGAGTCTGAGATGCCTGGAAGTCATGCAGGAGCTCTGGGGATGTAGCTTTTGTGAAGCTTCACCCAGACTGAGGTGGGCTTTTTGGTGCTGCAGCTTCATTTTTGTCCATGTTCCTGTTGAGTAGCCTCTCATCAACATTCCTGTAAACACTGCCAGGAAAATCATTGGTTTGCCAAATTGGACTTTGGTGGGATTGTTACTTTGATCTGTCATTGGTTCGTTACCTGGAGTGAATAGCTGTTTACTCATTCTCCATAAGGAAAATCACACAATATTTATCCACTTACCACACCAATCAGATAGCAACCATCAATGCCAGATTATTCTTATAGCCCAAAGACAAGTAAGTAGTAATTTTCATTGTAGTCTTTGTTTGGCACCAACTAAAGGTTAATAAGTGTTATTTTAAGTGACTGTCATCAGGTGAAACAAAATCTCTAAAAATGAACTAACCTAATATGTAGAACACTCCAGAGACAGCACTTGTGCTTAAATCACTATCTTTCAGGTTCCTTTCATAAGCTAGGACTTATTGCTTAAATATAGCACCTTTAACAGCATGCTATGATCAGGACTCACTGAGACCCTGACTATATGCCAAGGTTCCACAAGCTGAGACCTATCACCATCATGAGTTTGGAACTCTCGTTTACAAGGCTGGGATTTTTCTTCTAGTAAAAAGAATACAACTCCTTCTATTTTAGTTGGCATTGATACTTTTGAATTCAGCAAACTTCCAAGACTTCATTCTCCTTCAGACAGGGTTATGATTCTTTAACTCTCAGAGTGATAGAGAATGTTCTGATTACTCCTCACCTTTTGACTCATCTTGGTGAATATACTAGCCCAGATTATCAAGATCAGGGACACGTTCGAAGATGTCTTTGTCTCTTTTTCTTGTTTTGGCTCAATTAACTTTAAGTACTCTAGCTTCCTCCACATTCTGATTCCCTTGTTACATTTACTGGTGTTAAGTCCCCTCTCTCAGGGGAGACTCACCACCCTCAGCATCACTGCCTAAGGCTGGGTGCTGAAACAACATAAAACAAGGGAAGAAACCTAAATCTCTTTTAATATGTAATTCTGTTTTGCTATTAAGAGTACTGTTGCAATCTCCAGGAACAATTATAATTTTCCCTCATTGTATAGGGGATTATCTGGAGGAACAGGTGGAATAGAAAAATCATTACTCTTTTTTTTAATTTTTTTAATTTATTTATTTTTGTATGTATATGTATGTACTGTCTGCATGCAGGTTTGTGCACCCGTGTTGTGCAATGCCGAGCAGGTCAGAAGAGGGTGTCGGATTCCCCTGGAACTGGAGTTAAAGATGGTTCTGAGCCACCATGTGGGTGCTGGGGATTGAACCCGGGTCCTCTGAAAGAGCAGTCAGTGCTCTTAACTGCTAGGCCATCTCTCCAGCCCACCATTACTCTTATGTAATATTCAATATCCATAAGGAAGAGAAGTGATCCAGGACAGGAAAAGTGACAGGGCAGGCCTCTCTGCAAACGGGTTCCAGGACCTTCCCAGCTCCCTCACTTCCAGCCCAGGGTTCCAAGACCATGCGAGCCCAGGCACTTCCGGTACAGGGTTCCATTCCAGGATCATCCTAGCACCTTCGTTTCTGGCACAGAAAGAGTGTCAGGGCAGGCTTCTTGGCAGGCGGGTTCTAGACCTTCCCAGCCCCAGCACCTCCAGCACAGGTTTCCAAGACCATCTGAGCCCCTTGCTTGAGGGTCTCTGGAGAGGTTCCAACTTCCAGACTGGATCAGGTAAGGCAGTGAGAAAATTGGGTGGGCAAAAACAACTGCCACCCACCCCCTTGCAGCCATCCTGGTGGGAACAGAGAAGAACCACTTGAATTTCTCATCAAACTATGAACAACAAATCAAATCCACATGTCAGGGGCACAAAGGATAATCAACAACATGGGAAAAGCAAATAATAAACCCCCAACAAAATCTAGCAGTCCTAGAGAAGACTCCAACAATGAGTTCTCCCTGGAGATAACCCAGGACACAGATCTTAAAAGAACGATAATAGACATACTCAAAGAAATGAAGGGAGAGAATGACAAACTCAGTAATGAAGTGAAAACACTGAAAAGATCCCATGATGAAATGAAACAGGAAACCCACCAGCAAATCAAGGATCTAGAAGGAGAGAATGACAAACTCCAAAAGAACCTGGAAATACTTAAGAAATCAAAGGATGAAGTGAAAAAGGAAATTGCACACTCATCCAATCAGCAGAAAAAGATGGGAGAAAGCCTCAGCAACAGATTGGATGAAGCAGAAATTAGAATATCAACACCGGAAAACAAGGTAGAAGAACTATAATGCTTGAACAGTATGAAAAAATTTAAAAAATCACAAGAGTGGAACAATCAGGAAATATGGGACACTAGGAAAAGATCAAACCTCCAAATAATAGGGATAGAGGAAGGAGAAGAATCCCAAGACAAAGGTATTGATCAGATCCTCAACAGAATAATAGAAGAAAACATCCCTAAACTGAAAAATGACAAACCCATACAAATACAAGAAGCACACAGAACACCAAATAGACAAGATCAGAAAAAGAATACCCCAAGCCATATCATAGTCAAAACACTAGATGCCCAAAACAAAGACAACTTACTGAAAGCCACAAGAGCAAAACAAGTTACATATAAAGGAAAACCCATAGGATTTACAGCTGACTTTTCTGTGCAAACGATGAAAGGCAGAAGAACTTGGACCAAAGTATTCCCAGTACTAAATGACTATAGATGCCAACCCAGATTACTATACCCAGCAAAAATGTCAATTATAGTTGAAGGAGAAAGAAAAATCTTTCATGACATAAACAAGATAAAAAAATTCATGTCCAGGAAAACAACCTTTTAGAAAATACTCGAAGCAATTCAAAGATCAGAGGAAAGGAGCAACTATCCCCAAGCACCTAGAGAGAGTAATGAATAAAAGTATAACTGCAGAAATACAAACCTAGACTGTGCATGTATCTCTACGGTGGGGTGAGTCTTGAGGGTACATGCCCAGAAGTGGTATGGCTGGGTCGGGTGGCAAGTTCATTCCAAGTCTTCCAAGGGTTCTCCACACTGCTTTCCATAGTGGCTGTACGAGTTTACATTCCCACCAGCAGTGGATGAGTGTTCCTCTTTCCCCACAACCTCTCCAGCACTTGGTATCATTTGTTTCCTTGATCCTAGCCAGTCTTATTGGAGTAAGATGATATCTTAAAGTGGTTTTGATTTGCATTTCCTTAATGATTAGTGATGTTGAACACTTCTTAAGGTGTTTCTCAGCCATCTCTAATTCCTCACTTGAGAAGTCTCTGTTCAGTTCTTTGCTCCATCTATTGAGTGGGTCATTTGTTTTCTTTCTTCTTTGTTTTTTGAGTAGTTTATATATTCTAGAAATCAATGCTTTGTCAGATGTTTCTGTGGTGAAGGTTTTCTCCCGCTCTGTAGGAAGTGAAGAGTCACTTCCTTGATTGTTTCTTTTGATGTACAGAAGCTTTTGAGTTTAATGAGGTCCAATTTGTCAATTGTCAACCTTAATTCTTGCTCAGCTGCTGTCTGATTTACGAAGTCTTTTCCTAAGCCTATGTCTTGTAGTCTGCTGCCCACTTTTTCTTCTATCGCCTTCAGAGTTTGGGGGTTTCACGTTGAGGTCTTTGATCCATCTGGAGTTGACTTTTGTACAGGGCTAGAGGTAGGGGTTTAATTTCATTCTTCTACAAGTGGTGATCCAGTTTTGCCAACACCACTTGCTGAAGATGCTGTCTTTTCTCCATTGTGGCTTCTTGGCCCCCTTGTCAAATATAAGATGGCTGAAATTGTATGTGCTCAGGTTTGGATCTTTGGTTTTGTTCCATTGGTCAACAGGTCTGTTTTTGTGCCAGTACCAGGCTGTTTTTATGACTATAGCCCTGTAGTATAGTTTGAAGTCTGATACAGAGATCTCCCCTGTGTAGCTCTTTTCACTCAGGGTTGTTTTGGCTATTCAGGGTCTTTTGTTTTTCCAAATGAATTTAAGGACTTTTTTTCCAAGCCTGTGAAGAAACTCTTGGGGATTTTGATTGGAATTGTGTTAAATCTATACAAGAGTTTTGGTAAAATGGACATCTTTACAATGTTAATTTTCCCAATCCATGAGCATGGGAGGATTTTCCATCTTCTGATGTCTTCTTCATGTTTATTTCAGCTCTCTTCACAATAGCAAGGAGCTGGAACCAACCCAAATGCCCCTCAACTGATGAGTGGATAGAGAAAATGTGGTACATCTACACAATGGAGTTCTATGCAGCACTAAAGAAAGATGACATCATGAGCTTTGCAGGAAAATGGCTGGAGCTAGAGGACATCATGCTGAGTGAAGTAATACAGTCCCAGAAAAACAAACGACGAATGGTATCCCTCATCTGTGGATGCTAGTGCCAATTACCTAGTTGTAAGTATTTCTTGTGCACAGCCCCTTGAGCTTTTGTCCAAAGCAGTTGGGAGTGATGCATATTGGAAACAACAACACCACAGAAAGGACTGTATTGGAGAACTGACTGAAACAGTGAACTTCTGCTCAAAACAGTCAACTTCCTCATGGAGAATATTGAGAAAGACTGAGAAAGAGAGGAAAAGCATGAAAAGCAGAATGCATGAGCTCTGGTGGGGTGGGGGAATGGGGGGGGACACTAGTCTATATTTGATAAAAAAATAAAAATAAATTGATGTGAGAAAAAAAAGAAATACAAACCTAGACCAAGAATGCAAACAGAAAATAAGGCAAAAGGAAACAGCACACATCTCTCAATAATAACTTTAAATATTAATGGGCTGAACTCCCCAATCAAAATACATAGACTGGGAGAATGGATTAGGAAACAGAGCCCATCTATATGCTGTCTACAAGAAACTCATCTCACCCTCAAGGATAGGCACCAACTTAAAGTGAAAGGATGGAAAAAAATATTACAAGCAAATGGTACCAAAAAAGAATCCAGAGTTGCTATTCTAATATCAAACAAAATAGACTTCAAAGTAAAACTAATCAGAAGAGACAAAGAGGGACACTACATCCTTATCAAAGGAACAATTAACCATGAAGATTTCACAATCATGAATATATACGCACCAATCCCCAGAGCACCAAACTTTATAAACAGAATTCTTTAGGACCTCAAGGCACAGACTGATCCTAGCACACTCATAGTGGGGGATTTCAATACCACACTGAGCTCATTAGATAGAATAAACATAGAGACATCTGGACTGAACAATACAATACAACAAATAGACATCACAGATATCTACCGAATATTCCACTCAAACATCAGAGAATATACTTTCTACTGAGCACCCCATGGAATATTCTCCAAAATCTACCACATACTGGGATACAGAAAATAACTTCTACAAATACAAAAGCATTAAAATAATTTCATGCATTCTATCAGACCACAGTGCAATAAAGCTCAATATCAACATCAGAATAAGCCCAACTATCTACAAGAACACATGGAAACTCAACAACAAATTCCTGAATAATGAATGGATCAGGAAAGAAATAAAGAATTAAATAAAAACATTCTTGGAACTAAACAAAAAAGACAATACAAGACATCAAAACCTATGGGATACTTTAAAATCAGTCCTAAGAGGGAAGTTTATAGCCCTCAGTGCCTACAATAAAAAAGCAGAAAGAGGACAAATAAACAAACTAACACTGCAGCTAAAAGTGCTTGAGAGACACCAACAAATGAACCCTAAACCCAACAGAGAGGAAGAAATGACAAAAATCAGAGCAGAAATCAATGAAATAGAAACAAAGAAAACAATACAAAGAATCAATGAATCCAAAAGCTGGTTCTTTGAAAGGATAAACAAGATAGATAGACCTCTGGCCCAGTTAACCAAAAGAAAGAAAGAACAACTCAAAATCAATAGTATTTGTGATGAAAAGGGAAACATTACAACACACAGAGAAATGAGCCAGACAATCATACAAGAATACTTCAAAAGCCTATGCTCTACTAAATGTGAAAACCTAAGAGAAATGGATGAATATTTGAAATCCTGGAATTCATCAAAGCTTAACGAAAAAGAGATTGACAGATTAAACAGAGCCATAATATAAGGAAATTGAAAATGTAATAATAAAACTCCCAACAAAAAAAACCCCAGGCCCAGATGGTTTCACAGCAGAATTCTATAAAACATTTAAAGAGGACTTACAACCATTATTACTAAAACTGTTCAGAAGGATACAAGCAGAGAGAAACCTATCAAATTTCTTCTACAAAGCCAGCATTATTCTCATACCAAAACCAAGCAAAGATACAACCAAAAAAGAAAAATATAGACCCATCTCATTAATGAACATAGATGCAAAATTCTCAACACAATACTTGCAAAGCACATACAGACCCACATCAAAAAGATCATCCATCATGACCAAGTTGGATTCATACCAGAGATGCAGGGATGGTTCAATATACATAAATCAATAAATATCATAAAAAACATAAATGGACTGAAAGACAAAAACCACACGATCATCTCAATTGATGCGGAAAAAGCTTTCAACAAAATCCAGGATCCCTTCATGCTTAAAGTCCTAGAGGGAATTGGACTGGAGGGATTATTCCTCAATGTAATCAAAGCCATATACAAGAAACCCACAGCCAACATCATCCTAAATGGAGAAATGTTGGAAGCATTCCCCTTAAAGGCAGGAACACGGCAAGGCTGTCCACTATCACCACTCCTCTTCAATATATTGAAATGCTTGCTAGGGAAATAAGGCGAGAAAGCAAAATTAGAGGAGTACTAATTGGAAAAGAGGAAGTAAAACTATCTCTTTTTGTAGATAATATGATAGCTTACCTAAGGGATGCTAAAAACTCCACCAGAAAACTCTTAGAAATGATTAAAAGTTTCAGTAAAGTGGCTGGATACAAAATAAACCTAGAAAAATCAGTAGCCTTTCTTTACACCAATAATAAGCAACTGGAGAAGGAATATAAGGAGACCTTCCCAATCACAATAGCCTCAAAAAATATCTAGGAATAAACCTAACCAAAGACACAAAGACCTCTACAACAAAAGTTTTAAAACCCTGAAGAAGGAGATTGAAAATGACATCAAAAGATGGAAAGACCTCCCATGCTCATGGATTGGAAAAATTAATATAGTAAAAATGTCCATTCTACCCAAATTAATATACAGATTCAATGCAATCCCAATCAAAATCTCCATGAGCTTTTTCAGACTTAGAAAAAAAATCCTTAAATTCATATGGAAAAACAACAGACCATGAATAGCTAAAGCAACCTTGAGTGAAAAGTATAATACTAGGTGATTACATTACCAGACTTCAAGCTATATTACAGAGCTATATTCATAAAGACAGCCTGGTACTGGCCAAAAAAAAACACAGAACCGTTGATCAATGGAACAAAGTTGAAGGTCCAAACTTGAGCTCATATAATGTCAGCCACCTCATATTTGACAAAGGGGCCAAAAAAGCTCAATGGAGGAAAGATAACACCTTCAGCAAATGGTGTTGACAAAACTGGATCACCATTTGTAGAAGAACAAAGTTAAACCCCTACTTCTCACCCTGTACAAAAATAAACTCCAAGTGGCTCAAAGATCTCAACCTGAAGGCAATAGAATAAAAAGTCGGCAGCAACCTACAAGACATAGGCATAGAAAAAGACTTTCTAAATCAAACAGCAGCTGTACAGGAAATAAGGACAACAGCTGACAAGTGGGACCTCATCAAACTCAAAAGCTTTTGTACAGCTAAAGAAACAACCAAGGTAGTGAAGAGAAAACCCCCAGAGTGGGAGGAAACCATCACCACTGATACATCTGACAGGGCATTAATATCCAGAATATATAAACTACTTAAAAAACAAAGAAGTAAGAAAACGCATGACCTACTCAAAAGATGGAGTAGAGATGAACAGAAACTTCATCAGGAAGGAAGTAAAGATGACTGAGAAACATCTTAAAAAGTGTTCAACATCATTAATAATTAAAGAAATGCAAATTAAAATCACACTAAGGTATCATCTCACTCCAATAAGACTAGCCAAGATCAAGAAAACAAAGGACACCAAATGCTGGAGAGGTTGTGGGGAAAGGGGGACACTCATCCACTGTGGTGGGAATGTAAACTCGTACATCCACTTTGGAAAGCAGTGTGGAGAACCCTTAAAAAACTCAAAATGAGCCTAGCACCTGACCCGGCCATACCACTCCTGGGTATATAGCCACAAGACGCATCCTATCACAAAGATACATGCACAGCTATGTTAACTGCAGCTCTCTTCACAATAGCAAAGAGCTGGAACCAACCCAAATGCCCCTCAAATGATGACTGGATAACAAAAATGTGGTACATCTACACAATGGAGTTCTATGCTGCAGTAAAGAAAGATGACATCGGGGCTGGAGAGATGGCCTAGTGGTTAAGAGCACCAACTACTCTTGCAGAGGACCCCGGTTCGATCCCCAGCACCCACATGGCAGCTTAGAACCATCTATAACTCCAATTCCAGGAGAACTCCAGTTCCAGGGGAATCCCACACCCTCTTCTGACCTCAGCGGCATTGCACGACACGGGTGCACAAACCTACATGCAGACAGTACATTCATACATATAAAAAATAAATAAAATTAAAAAAAAGAAAGAGGACATCATGACCTTTGCTGGTAAATGGATGGAACTCAAAGCCATTATGCTAAGTGAAGTAACACAGTCTGAGAAAAACAAAAGGCGAATGGTTTCCCTCATTTGTGGATGCTAACACCAAATCCCCAGTTGGCAGGCAAACTGAGCCTTATTATTATTATTTTTTATAATATATATTATAAATATATATAATACTTATTATTATATTTCATTGTATCTGAAAGCAACTGTGCTATTCCAATGTTAATTTCTTAATGGGCTCTAGAATTGTCCTACCACTTATAGTCACACATTGTAATTACCATATATGGATGGAAGATATGTATTCATATTCTAAAAAAAATTGTGAAGTTATACATCTTTTTACCTGCATGCAACTTTACTGCTAAAATGTGAATCTCTAAATGTGTTTAGGAATCAGAATTTGTCATTTTGATTTTTGTGTGGAGTGTATATATGCATATTTTGGAATAATATAAAATTAAAGGGAACAAAAAAAGAGACAGAAAAACCTAGTCAAAGAACTGACCAAAACAGTAAACTTGTGCATCAAAAAGGTTATAAAAGACTGAGAAAAAGATGCAAGACAGGCCTTAACAAGTATGACAGAATCCATGAGCTCTAGTGGGGGACAGGGGGATGTAAGGGGTGGGCATGCATGGGGGAGTGAGCCTAAATTTGATTAAGAAATGTATGAAATACACTCAATAAATATATATTATAATCATAAAAATAAATAAAATGTTACTTTATATTTCATTTTTATTTTAAAATTGTGTATTAACACTAATTTGTGTGGGTGCACATACATGTATTCACTTACCATAGACTTATATCTCACCTATAATTTTACACTTATTTCAGTACATATTAACACTACTTATCTACCTTGAAGACATTTGGGAACACAAAAGAAATTAGAGAAAGTTTATGCCATGAAGTTTATTTAAATGGGACCATAAAGTATATTAAACATTGATTTAGAGGACTAAGTAAATACAGCAAGTTATGAATTCATATATAGTCTGCCAAGGAAAAGCAAATCTTAACACTAGTTGATATTCTGTACCCAACAGCAGGGTAATGAAGGTCTTCTACATGCTCATTCTTGAGGAGGTTTTTAACATGCAGTTCATCAGTGACTTTGATTTCCCAGACCACAAAAGAAACAGTTGGAAATTCTCATGGTTTCATAAACTTGTTGTACTGATCCTTTGGCTCATTTCTGAAGGCATAGTTTTGAAATGGAGCCTTGTGATGGAAGGGAGTGAACCTCTATTATTCCTAGACCATAATTAATTTTTATTGTAATTAACCACATGGTCTCTATAAACTTCTGGAATTAAATAGACTGAAGTCATCTTTGATTTTATAGCAATTTAAAAAAAATGGAGCTTTATTATTCAATAAGAAACTAAATCTCTTGGCTCAAACATGAATAGGAAAAGGTACTGGCAAGAAAAGTGACTGCAATGTTTCTCTCAGTAATCACAGAGAAATGGAATTAAAGACTAATTATCTAATACTTTAAATATAAAGTATATCTTGGCACATATGAGAAATCAATCGGAATACTAATTCAATAGAGACTTAATATGTAGATTTCAAACTCTGACTTTCACTTCCAACATATATTCAAAAGGGACAGTTGTGCATTAGTGGGGCTCCGTTGTTTGATTTTTTTTTTTATTTATATACCTGATAAATAATGTTGTGGCTAACCAAAAATGTGTGTGAAAGCAATAATGATAATAATCCAAATTGGTTGTCAGTAAAATACAAATTAAAGTATCCCAGACTCACAGTAATCAACCTAACTTGTTTTTTTTTTTTATCTCAGAAGTTCAGAGAGTCAGAATAGATAACCTTAGAGACAAATGAAATGACCAGTGGACTTCCATAAAGGCAAAGAGATTCCAGTTAGATATCACCAAAAATAACCTAATCTATGGTGTCAAGAAAAATTGCTCAGAGTGATTAATGCCAATAGACTCAGCACTTCCACACGAAACTTCAGCTCAGTCTATATTTCCCCATAATTGCCAGCACAATCTGAAGGAAAATTTACAGATTTTCCTAGTAGTATTTTACCTAGAAAAGAAATAAGCCAAACTTATGTTTGATTAAATTAAAACTAGTGACAGCAAAGGCATTCTCCCAAGTGGCTAAACTATGTGGCATAAATCACCAAGAAGTTGGTAGATATATAGAAAACTCAGGAATCATATGCTACTAGCAAGTGTATAAATTCAAACAAACTTCGGAAAATTAGGCCGTATCTGCTTGAGCAAACAAATTGTACCAAAGACCCAAAACTCCCACTCAGAGATATATGTCTAATAGAAGTCTATATATGTATGACAAATGCTGTGTTCTAGCATGTTTAGATCAAAACTGGAAATTACAAATATATATTTACCAACAGAGAAATAGATTGTGGTATCCATTCATAAGATGGAATATTATACATCAATGAGAATGAACAATCTATAACTAGATGCAAGCATAGAGCATAACGTCGAATGTTGAATGTTAAATACAAAAGTCATAAGCTTAAGTGCACAGTTTCAATGAATTCATTAATACAAAAAACAAAGCATAATGTCCAGTGTGGTAGTGCACACCTTTAATCCCAGCACTTGGGAGGCAGAGGCAGAGGCATACGGATCTCTTTGAGGTGAGTTCAAGGCTACCTGATCTACAGAGTGAGTTCCAGGCCAGCTGGGGCACAGGGAGACCCTGTCTCAAAAATACAAAATACAAAAAAAAAAAAAAAAGCATAATATGTTAATCTGTTTTGTGAACTACAAAAGGAAAACAAACCAAAACAAATCTATGGGACCAGTATGAAGCAAGTCAGGTCTCTGTCACACACTGTTTCTGAATGCTGATTCCATAGGAACTTTGGTTTGTATTAATGTGTACATTTCGATATTTATAGAATTTTTCAATGAAAAGTTTGAAATCAAAAAAAGATAATAGTTCAGAAAAGTGCTTTTCTAACCAAGCATATCCAGCATAGTTACTAAATTTAATTTAAATGAAATAAAATCTACTGTTTATATTCAAGAAGCAGAATTATATACCTATCACTCAGTATTCACAAGGATTTTGAATTCAAATTTAAAAAATATTTCCATGGTAGTAAAATTTGTAATAATGCCTGAAAATACACAAAGCACTCCATTTGGGACTATTAAGGAGCTTCCAGACGGGGGGCTAGAGGTGGCTCAGAGGATAAAAGCAATGGCTGCTCTTGCAGAGAACTTGGGTTCAATTCCTAGCACCCACATGACTGATAACAACTGTCCCTGTTCCAGGGAAATCCAGCACCTTCTTCTGACCTCCACATGTATTGTACAACATGGGTGCACTTACGCACAAGCAGGCAATACACTCATACACTAAAATTAAAGTAACAAAAATGATTTTAAAGATGCTTCTAGAAGCAAAAAAGATAATAATCATATTGATTTTTCAATTCTTCCAACACCACAAATTATAAAAATGCATCATTATTTTATTGCCAGTAAGAAAGGAAACACTTTTAATCAAAATTCACCATGATTCTAATTTTAAATGAATTAAATTTAAGTGCTATTAAATTGTTCATTTAAATAAGTGGTCTCTCACAATGGGTGCAGAGAGATGCAGAAGCATCTATCTATAAGCAGGAGTAATGGAGAGAATGCATGTGTCACAGAGAGAAAAGATGGTCCCTGAAGGACAGAATGAAAGAGGTTAAAAGCTGGAAGATGAGGTCATTCTTGGTTAAGGAAACGCTGCTATCAGAAGTGCAGAGACATCAATATAGCAAATCTGTGTGTAGGCAGAGAGGAGAAAGACTAATTAGGGTGGGGATGGAGTCTTGAGAAATACCTGAAGATACAGTGGTATGGCAAGGTAGGGTTAGACCACTGCAGCACTGCAATTCCAAGAAAAAGCGATTTGGACAGAATTCAACTGGCCATAAGGGCCAGACTGTAGAACAGAGGCAAGACATGCTGAAAGTGAAATTGAGGGTTTATCATGCTGAGTGTTGGGTAAGAGCAGAAGCAGAGAGAAGAAAGTATTGCACAAATCTAGGTGTGAAGTGATGTAAACCTGGAGCCGGGTGTGGGCATCTGGGGAATGCACAAAGTGAAATTCTCCACAATATATTCTTATGGTACATTCCAGACATACAACCAAATTTGATAGAATCAACACAAGTTTCCAAGGAGAAACTACATGATTTTTAAACTTAAGTTTGGGAATTTGAACCCATTTTTGATGTAGAAACATAAATATATTTGCAACTCAGAGATGAATAAATATCCCCAGCCTTCCCAAAGCAAATTCATTCTCACCTTATCTTCATTTTTATTAAGATAAAGTTTACAAATGCCAAACTAACGATTCTCTTGTGTGCTTATCTACTTAACCGTGCACGTTGAATCTTACCTTTATTTAGACTCCGCAGCATTATGAGTCAGAACACACAGATAATTAATCTCCCATCTCACTTTCTTGCTTTATCAGTCACTCGTATCCCTGTTTTTATTTCTCAGATCCTCACACATAACAATCTTTACACTAACATGAAGGATTAAACTATTTGACAAAGCAAGCCAGTGAGACGGCTTAGTGGGGAGAGGCACTTGCACACAGGTATGAAGATGTGAGTCAGATCCCCAGATACCACACGAGAGAAACAATACCCAAGAGATGCTCTCTGACCTCGATGTATGTGCACCCAAACACATGCATGTACACACACACACACACACACACACACACACAAATGCTAAATAATTAAGATATTTGGCAAAATGCAATGAAATTGGAAACTTATTATTCGTGTTTTAGTTAGGCAAATGATTATTCTAGGTAAATTTTCTAGGACACATATTTAGCGTTTTGTTTTGTTTTATTTTATTTTAAGTTGTTTGTCCCATTGGCGATTACTCATACAGTGATCATGAAGCAATGATTAAGCTACTTTTGAACTGAATGTTTAAGTATACATCTACACTGTGGAATCAGTCTCATGAACTGAGCAAGGCTCAGTGTTGCTAGCAGAACAAAGAAACAGTTGGAACTGAGTTATCTTTGTAAATTTTACAGATTATGGAGTGGAAGACTGGAGACTGTTTTCTTTTCAGATTTCCCATAAGAGAGACTTTTTTTTTTTACTCAAAGAAAATTAAAAGGGATTGTGACCTGACACTGAACAAGAGCAAAATCCACTCATCCGAAGTCTTCTAACCCATACCATTACGGGCATTTACTACCATTCATCAGTTTTAGTTATAGACCAAGAAGCTCTAAGCTTCTGCCTTAAGAGATGTAATTTAGATATTTAAATATAGGAACACAATCCCTTTCAGTAAGGACGTGTAGCAACTATGCTGGTGACTTAAGGCAGAGAAAAGAAGAAAATGCTCTGGGGAAATGATCTCTTAAAGAAATAATGACATTTTAAACATAGTTAACAATAAAAAAACCTACTATTTACTCATGTGGCATCATATCATCAGAACAATACAGGACCATGGTGCCCAGTTCTCTGCTTCTGTTATGTCTGTAGATACAGTTGAAAATAGTGGCTAACAAATTTCAAAAACTAATGATTCTATTTATATCTTAGTTTTTAGGTTTTTGAGAAAGGATCTCCCTGTAGCCCCAGCTGTCCTGGAGCTCGATGTATAGA
The DNA here is from genome assembly GCA_009823505.1 of Rhizomys pruinosus. NCBI lineage: Eukaryota > Metazoa > Chordata > Mammalia > Rodentia > Spalacidae > Rhizomys > Rhizomys pruinosus. The sequence goes on from VZQC01002896.1 coordinate 3,332,707, forward strand.
ACAGGCTGGCTTCTCCCTCCTGAGTGCTAGGACTAAGGGCATATGCCATCATGCTGCTGATATTTGTTCCCTTTATGTGAGAAAATTGTAGTTATTCCTGTTCCTTGTATGAGTTTATTGAGATGTTGATGTCTTTTACATATATATATATATATATATATATATATATATATATAATCTTCATACTCACAAAGTAAATAGCAATGTGTCTTCATTTTAAAACACACAGATTATTTTCTCTAATATACTGAATTCCTAATTCCTTTAAAAATATTTGCTTTTCTGGAAGCCCTTAAAATTTCCCCTTGGGACAAACAAGACAAAGCCAAAAATAAAAGCTTATTTAAGGATGACATTTTTCATATTAGTATGACATTATTACTTCTAAATTCTCAATATTTTAAGATGATGGCTTTTCTGTTATTTATGACTACCTAATTGTACCAATTTGAATGTAATTCTTTGTATAGCTCTCCCCCAAATCAGTAATAACCAATCATTTCAAACACCAAATAACATTTTGTAGTCATATTTTTCAGAATGACCAGTAAGTGACAAGATGAAGCACAAGCACTCTGGCTGACTCTAAGGGGGCATCCCCTTTGTACCTGTTTCTTCAGGTCTGCTACAGTACATTTCCTGCAAAGGCTTTTAAAAATAGAAAATGCCGTTTCACCAATTGGCCTGATAGGATGCTGTATGCACTTTCAGATTAATTATGTTTCGTGAGAATGTAGAAAGTTTAAAATTATTCACATACAAATAACTAAAATCACTAGGCACAATATTAAAACAACTAATTTAGACACAAGCCAGTTAGCATAGGATTATTATCCTTGAGAAATAAAAAAATGAGATAAACTCAGAAGACAATTCTTATTCTGGAATCTCATCGAGGTGAGCATATGGAGGGTCTGTGTTCAGAAAGACAGAAGCAGTGGGAGTTTTCAGTACAGAAATAGAGAAGCCGTGAAGGCAAATAACCCTGCTATTCCCCCCAGGAGACCTCAAAAATGTTTGTCTGAGTAACAGTCTACACATGCATAGCTAAACCTCATGAAGTAAAGAGGGAACTTAACTTCTGTCCACAAATAAAAAGCATTTGAGACAACTAAGATCAGGAAAAAAAAACTCCCACAGGTCCAAGAATTATGACTTCTTTTCAACAAAAGTGAAGAGGCCTTCCCAAATACTTCTATAGAAGGGCCACACTTTATAAGTAGGACTCGGTTAACCTTAGAATGAAAGTTTTCCAACCCCTCTAGAAAAGCTTAAGAAACAAACCACAATCAAATGAGAACCAAACAAATCTTTCAATAAATTCCTTGCCAAATAAAGTCTAAAGACCCAACACTCAACAATAAATATTAACAATGCCTAACCGACAGTCCAAAAATCTCTAGACATGTGAAGCATAGAATGTGACCTTTAACCACTCAAAAGAAACACTAAGATGATAGACATGATATAAATCAACATTTAACATCACTATTTTTTGGAGACTATAAATTAAAAGTACAGTGAGATAAAAAATAATTCCATCAGAATGGCTAAAAAACAAAGCACTGGCAATAGTCGGTTTTAGTCAAAATGAGGACGACTGGAATGCATACATTGCTAGTAGGCATGTGAAATGCTATAATCACTTTGGAAAACAGTCTGGCACTTTTATATAAAGTTAAACATTTATTTTCACAACACCCACTAGTTTTATTTGTAACTATGAACTCAGGAGAAATGAAAACATATGTCTTCACAAAGAACCACACAGCACTGTTCAGAGGAGCCGCATTCGAAGAAAGCAAATACTGGAAACAACTGCAACGTCCAATAAGAAGAAAATGGATGAAAAACTGTGGCATATCTATACATGCACTGGCTAAAAGGAAATGAACAAGTGATACGTCCAACAACATGGATGTTCCTCAGAAACATGAAGCTCAGAAAAATGTTACGCCAAAACTTTCCATTGATATGAAATTTTAGAGAAGCCAATCGCATGATGGAAAGAAAATCAGAAGTTGATGGGCTGGAAGGTAGGAAAGGCATGGAACACGGAGCATAGCGAAAATCTTAAGGGTGATGGAAGTGTTCTTTATAGTGAGTGTGGTGGTTACACAAGTATATAAATTTGCCAAAGTTCAATGAATTGTATACTTAGCATGGATGCATTTTCGTTTATCCAAATCTCTTTTAAGAATATTTGAATTAATTATTTTTATTTTATGTTTATGAGTGTTACCTACATGTAAGTTTACCACATGCCTGCAATACCCATGGAGGCCAGAAGAGGGTGTCAGATCCCCTAGAACTGGAGTTACAGACTGTTAGTTGCCATGTGGGTGCTCTTAACAGCTGAGTCATTTCTCCACCCCTTCTTTAATATTTTCTTTTTTGTTTTGTCAAATCAAGCAAATATTTTCCTCTTATAATCTCTAGAGGGCTGAACACATTATAAATAATAATTTATTAGGGTTAAAGATACAAACTGATGATAGATTAGTGCTGCTGACATCAGAAAGATAAAATAGAGCATCGACAAAATATACTTGAGTTAGTATTTCAATTCTAAAGGTTATTTTGATCTTTCTTTGTATTCTGAATTCTTTTTTTTTTGAAAGTTTAAGGGCAATTTTATTGGAGTTTTTTTTATTAATACTTCTTTTTTTTAATTTTTTTTTATAATTCTTACATTGTCAGTTTTCACTGGTGATGCAACCACAACAATGTTTTGTAATCTTTTTTCTTTCTATCTATCTATCTATCTATCTATCTATCTATCTATCTATCTATCTATCTATCTATCTATTTGGTCTTTTTGAGACAGGGTTTCCCTTTAGTCCCAGCTGGCCTGGTGTTCACTATATACACCAGGCTTGCCTTGACCTCACAGAGATCCGCCTCCCTCTGCCTCCTGAGTGCTTGGATTAAAAGTGTGCGCCACCATGCCCAGCAAGCTTCTTTATAGAAATCCTTCAACAGAAGCTGAAAGGAGAACCTTCAAATATCCAAGTCCTACCCCAGGTCACTTAGTTCCATAATCAAAGAATAACAATGACTATAAATCAGCTCATTCATTTCCTTGATAATTACACAAGGAGAACACATGAATTTGTGATTATTCTGTCAGGTAGGGAATAATAAGCTGTGAAAACTCCATCACAGCTTGTTAGCATGGCTTCATCCCACAGCTGCATAAACACATGTATATCTGGGACGTCTACTGTGGCCAATGCAGCCAGCCAAGGGAATTTATGTGTCCTTTAGTACGTTCGTATGCCAGTCTTCTAAAACAAGGGTAAATGTAAACTTCTCAGGAAAATTTATTGGACCTGGAAAATCTTCAAATACAGAACCATTAAGGACACTTGGTCTTTTCTACATCTCTTAAAGCTAGAAAATTCTAAAAGAACTAAATTTTCTTATGGATATTTGGACTTTAATTTCCAGGCCACATCTAAAAGAGGAAGTGTAAAGACTCAGTGGAGTACAAAATTATTAAAAGTCTTATTCAAATATTTCTGAAGCTGTAAAAGTACTCAGGGTATATTTTAGGCATGAGTTCAAATTAGTTTTTGTTTTTTTAAAAAGCTAGCTCTTTCTAATGAGTTTATTTTGGAAACATCTTCTGAAATGAATTTCATTCTGTTTAATTTTGCATACTGAATTCATAAATGATATTCATCTCAATTAATATACTCGGTCCTATGTCTTATTTCAATTTTTCAATAAAAAATGGAGGAGGAAACTGTAAAAACATATTGAAATGAAAATCCAAAAAGCCAAGATCATGATATCTTTTATTGCGATATTTCTCCTACAGGAAAATATTTTAAATACAAAACATTCATTTCCCAAAGAAGAAAAGAAAATAAATTCAGTTTATTAGCAAATCAGATTGATCTTTTGGCCGGACCACTCCTACTCATGATTTTCTTACATAACTATCTGTAAACAGCACTATGTCATATAAAAATGAGTGTTCAACATTGCTAGTTGACCCACTGACTTTCTCCAGTTAAAATAACAAGATTATGTTACTGCAGCCAGCACTACTAATGAGTCTTTCTTTGTTATAATTATTGCATCATATGACGTAAACCTGTGTAACAAATGTCTAATTGCTGTGTGATGTCTTTGCATAATTATATTTCTGCAATCACATTCTTTATTGTTGATTACCCTCTTATGGAAAATAAGGACTCTTCAAGCAGATGGGAAGTTTGAACAGTAGTAGAAACTGTCTTAAAAATTGAGTGTCTGGTGCTGGGGAGATGGCACCACAGTTAAGAGACTAGCTGTTCTAGCCGGGCGTGATAGCGCACACCTTTAATCCTAGCACTTGGGAGGCAGAGACAGGTGGATCTTTGTGAGTTCAAGGCCAGCCTGGTCTACAGAGTGAGTTCCAGGACAGCTGGGACTACAGGGAGACCCTGTCTCGAGAAGGCCAAAAAAAAAAAAAAAAAAGAGTAGCTGTTCTTGTAGAAGACACGAATTCCATTCCTACCATTCACATACCCACCAACAACCATAAGTAACTCAATTTCCAGGAGATCCAACATCCTCTTCTGGCCTCCAAGGGCATTTACATACATGCAAGCAAAACAATCATACACATAAAAGTATAAATAAATAAAATTTTTTAAATAAAACAAAAACTGAACTTCTGACTACTCAAAAGACAAAGTCATCTGATAGACAGGCAAATTCAAAAGAGTCTATAAAGGGTCTCAAAGGATCTCTGAGACTCTATTAGTGGAAATTTCTGATTTTTGGTAGAAAACAATGACTCCCCCCGAATCTGGATTCCAGGGGATGTTTGAGTCTAAATTCAGCCCCCGAGCTTATTCTCAGACATGAACCCTCTCTACGCATGAGAAAATAATCAGCAAAACAAGACTTTTCTTCATTTTGCCTAACACATTGTGGTGGATTTTGAATTTTATTCCAGATTCTCTGAATGCAAATTATAAACTTCATTACCCTTTTAGTCATTCACTTAATTGATATTAAGTATTTACAGATCTGCTATACATCTGACACTCTAGCAGGCAGCAGAAATAGTTAAGATAAACAGCTTTTTTTTTTTTTCCTAAGCAGGAAACAGCAATAGGTAATAAAGAGGGAATGGGAGAGGGTTGGGGAAGAACATCATATGACTGATGCTTAGGGCAAGAGGGTTTTGAAAAAGCACCTTCTCACAGGATTACATCTTACAGAAGAAAAAGAAGGCTGTCCTGAAAAAGGAGTCCTTTGCATGAGAGCAGTTCAATGTTGGGCGGAGACAAAGCTTACAGAATTTGTATGAGAGGACAGAAGTAGTCATGACAACAAAGAAGGCTGGTGAAGGGATGTGAAGGGGTGTGAAGGAGTGTATACTTGAGAAACAGAAGCAACAGGGAGAATTTAGTTCATGAATCTGCTTTTGGAGAGGGGAGATGGTCTCTCCTTACATGCTCTACAACCTGGGGCCTCGGAACACCATACCTACAATTAATTTGTTCTTGCCTTCCCAAAGCTTACCGCATAGACTTTTCTTATGAACCTGATCATAGTATGTGGACTCTACTGATAATTTTTATTAGTGGAAATGTTTTCACTATTTTTCATATAAAAATAATACTCATTTGAAACATTAAAGAACACATAAAAGGGGCTGGGGAAATGGCTCAGTCAGAAAAGGTGTGCTGCATAAGCACAAGGACCAGAATTCAGATTCCCAGAACCCACTGAAAAGCCAGGCACGGTGACAGCATCGACAACACCAGCACTAGGGATGTGGAACTCCTTTGTCAGTCAGCCTAGCCAAATGGATTGAAATTCAGGTTCAGTGAGAGACCTTGTCGCGAAAAATAAGGTGGGAAACAACTGAGAAAGACATGGAAGTCTTTCCTTGTCCTCCACAGGCACACACATGCATGTGTCCCTACACACACATGCACACACTCACACAAACACGTACACGTATTACATATCAAAATAACCCGTATAAAAGCTACTGTTAAAATTACCTATGGCCATACTCTCCAGTGATTGCCATTTCCGTACAATCTTTTCTCAAAGTGTTTTCAACTAATATTCTTTTATTAAAATTTTATTTATTTTGTATGCATATGAATGTACTGTCTGAATTCAGGTTTGTGCACTCATGTCGTGCAATGCTGTGGAGGTCAGAAGAGGGTGTCGGATTCCCCTGGAACTGGAGTTAAAGATGTTTCTCAGCTGCCAGGTGGGTGCTGGAGATCGAACCTGGGTCCTCTGCAAGAGCAGTCAGCGCTCTTAACCGCTAGGCCGTCTCTCCAGCCCTCAACTAATATTCTTATTATCAGAATAAAATTTTAGTAAACATTGCTTGAAATAATTATATATATATATATATCCGATAGGTTGGTTGACCCCAAAAGGCTTGGTGAAGCTACACAAAAGATAAAAAAATTATGTGTTCTTGGAACAAACTGTTTTAATGAGGTCTTAACAAATACGCTTTTAGGTGCTGCAAAGTTTTAATACGAGAGAACTTTTTGTAGACCTCCCTTCTCGAACCAAGGAGGAGAACTGATATAATGAGGATAGGTCATGTTCTAACTGTAATTGTAGCCAACGTTATAGAGTGTAATCTCTTATAAAACCAGGTAAAACTGCCTCTTTAATTGACTAATAGACATAGGAAATGGTGAAAAGGATTATTTCTATTCAGATAACAAATATAATACTAAAGTGTCCTTAAGCTAGTGTATTTAAGCAAAATAGTATTAAACAGGAGAAGCTCTGGAATAGCAATGGATTATTCTACCAAGAGATGTTGTCAGGGGAATCCAAGGCCCCCCAAAAGGTAAAGGCTTCTGCCTGTAAACCTGGGATACCTGCAAGAAGGAGGTGATAAGGCCCTGCTGTCAAAGACCTGATGTAAGCATGGGAAAGATGTATTGAGACCACACGCAAGTTGTACAGTTGGTCTCTGGAATGCCAGAGAGTGTTACCAAAGGCCACTAAACCAATAAAGCAAATATAGGTCTCCTTGAGTCAAGCAAGACTCCTCTGTCAGCACCAGCTACACCTCACCTGCCTGGAAATACTGTGCAGCAGTGGCAGCCATATGTCTGTATATCCCAAATCTAATTGGCTATTAGCTCTCTCCTTGGAGGAATAACCCATGGCTGATGCTACAAGCTTACATCCTCTAGCGGTTAGGAGATGTTATAAGCCACAGTAAGACCCTGTCATATTTTACAGAAAAAATGTAATTCATGGATTAACATATCATCCAAACATCTGTGTCTATACCAAAGTAACCTACCATAACAATCAGTTTAAATACCTATATATCTAATTGCTTGTGCTTCATTACTAGGACAGAAAGGTTATTTCTGGACAAACTGTCATCCCATGAAAGAAAACAGCCAGAATTGACCAGAGTCCAAAACGATAGCTCCAGAGAAAGTAGACTGTTTTGCCTCTTGTCCACCTGTGCCCCTTTTCTAAGCTTAGGGAACAATCTGCAGAAGAGGGGGCGTGGTAGAATGTAAGGGCTGCGATTGGTGTGAATGGTGAAACTACAGCAACATAGTCTGGACACTTATTTGATCAACATGATTGAACATATAAGCCCCCCCCCAGCTGGATGGTGGGACCCTTGGGCTGTGTGGGTTTGGATGCAACTGCTTGCAAACTGGATTTACATGAAGGATGCTTGTACTAATAAATTATTACTTATTGTCAAAAAATGAAAAAAATAAAGAAGAAAAAAAACATTAAAAAATAAAAAAAAATGATTTCTGTCAAAGACACTAACCAACTCTTTTCCTTCTATCTTAAAATATTTATCTGTGAGGTGGCTGAAATTGTATGAGTTCAAGTTTGGATCTTCAATTTTGTTCCATTAGTCAACTGGTCTGTTTTTGTGCCAGTACCAGGCTGTCTTTATGACTATGGCCCTGTAATATAGTTTGAAGTCTGGTAGGGCAATCCCCCCTGTATTGCATTTTTCACTCAGGGTTGCTTTAGCTGTTCGGGGTCTTTTGTTTATCCAGATGAATTTAACGATTTTTTTTCCAAGTCTGCGAAGAAGCTATCAGAAGTGCAGAGACATCAATATACCAAATCTGTGTGGAGGCAGAGAGGAGAAAGACTAATGGAAGAAGGATAGCATCTTCAGCAAATGGTGCTGGCAAAATTGGATCATCATCTGTAGAAGAACAAAATTAAACCCCTACCTTTCACCCTGTACAAAGATAAATTCCAAGTGGATCAAAGATCTCAATGTGAAGCCTGAAACCCTGAAGGTGTCAAAAGAAAAAGTTGGCAACAACCTAAAAGACATAGGTGTAAAAAAAGACTCTAAATCAGACAGCAGCCACACAGGAAGTAAGGTTAACAGTTGACAAATGGGACCTCATAAAACTCAAAGGCTTCTGTACAGCAAAAGAAACAATCAAGGAGGTGAAGAGAAAACCCACAGAGTGGGAAGAAATCTTTACCAGTGACACATCTGACAAAGCATTAACATCAAGAATATATAAACTACTCAAAAAACAAAGAAGACAAATGACCTACTCAAAAGATGGAGTAAAGAGCTAAACAGAGTCTTCACCAGTGAGGAATTAAAGATAGCTGAGAAACATCTTAAAAAATGTTCAACATCGGGGCTGGAGAGATGGCCTAGCGGTTAAGAGCGCTAACTGCTCTTGCAGAGGACCCAGGTTCGATCCCCAGCACCCACATGGCAGCTGAAAACCATCTTTAACTCCAGTTCCAGGGGAATCTGACGCCCTCTTCTGACCTCCATGACATTGCATGACACAGGTGCACAAACCTGCATGCAGACAGTACATTCATACACATATGAAAATTTTTAAAAAAATTTTTTAAAAGTGTTCAACAACATTAATAATTAGGGAAATGCAAATTAAAACCACTCTCAGATATCATTTCAATCCAGTATGGCTAGCTAAGATCAAGAAAACAAAAAACAACTGATGCTGGAGGGGTTGTGGGGAAAGGAGAACACTCATCCACTGCTGGTGGGAATATAAACTTGTACAACCACTATGGAAAGCAGTGTGGAGAATCCTTAAAAGACTCAGAATGAGCTTACAACCTGACCCAGTCATACCACTCCTGGGTATATACTCCAAAGACTCATCCTACTGCAAAGATACATGCACATCCATGTTTATTGCAGCTCTCTTCACAATAGCGAAGAGCTGGAACCAACCCAAATGCCCCTCAACAGATGAGTGGATGACAAAAATGTGGTACATCGACACAATGGAGTGCTATTCAGTGGTAAAGAAAGATGGCATTATGAACTTTGCAGGTAAATGGATGGAGCTCGAAGCCATTTTGCTGAGTGAAGTAACACAGTCCCAGAAAGACAAATGGAGAATGGTTTCCCTCATTTGTGGATTTGTGGTATTACACCAAATCCCCCAGACGAAAGGCAAGCTGAACTACATTATGGGTATATTTTTGTTTATATGAAAGCAACTATGTTGGTATAATGTGAATTTCTCAATGGGCTCTAGAATCCACCCACCAATTATTTTCAGACTCTGTAATTACTGTATTTAGAGTAATATAAAATTAATGGAGGAAAATGTGAATTCCTAAGCATAAAAAAAACAGAGAAAGATGCAGGACAGTTATGGCAGAATGCATGATCTGGGATGGGATGGGTGGGGTGGGGGGAAGGGAAATGGGAATATGCCTGAACAGAAATGAAAAATGATGTATGAAATACACAAAACATCAATAAATAAATAAAAATATAAAAATATTTATCTAGTGGATTTAGTTATAAAGATATAGCTTTCATATTGCTTCAATGAAAAGCATATCAGTAACTGGAACTTCCAGTTCAGTTTGGAGTTCTTCCATTTGAAAAATGTGGTATTTGCATGGAATTGTCTGAGTCTTGTTTTCTAGTCACCCTCCACAACCACCCCATAGAGTGAAGCTAGAATTTTCTTTTTTGATAAAGGAACGGAAAATGAACATGTTATTTGTAAATTGACACTTAGTGACTAGTGAGAAACTTAAAATGGTAGAATGTCATAAGCCCAATCCTAGGTAGACTTGTGAAAATGTATCTCTTAATTATTTTTTAACTATATTCACATCGTTTTTTTTTTTTTTCAAGATATCTTAAGTTATATTTTTCCTTTGTTAAGAGCTGCTTCTTGTTTTGGGGGCTACTTTTTTGAGATATAATTCATAAGTGGCTACATTATTTTGGTAAGATTTCTTACCACTATGGCTGGATGTTTTGCCTTAGTCTTCCAAGAAGGCCCATTTTACTTTTTGTAGAGTTATTCTAAAGTTATGTGGTCCTCAGTGTTGAGGAATATGTTGCATATGAGTGCTAATGAAAATTAAAATCCAGGTTGACCTCACTGCCTGCCATTCTGAATGTTGACAATGGAAGGAATACCTTACCAGGCGGATCTTTGTGAGTTCAAGGCCAGCCTGTCCTACAGAGTGAGTTCCAGGCCAGCTGGAGCTACAGGGAGACCCTGTCTCGAAAAGACAAAAAAAAAAATAAAATAAAATAAATAAATAAATAAATAAATAAATAAATAAATCAGATTGCATTTTTTATATTTTTTAATTTTTTATTTATTTTTATGTGTATGAATGTACTGTCGGCATGTAGGTTTGTGCACCCATGTCGTGCAATGCCACGGAGGTCAAAAGAGGGTGTCAGATTCCCCTGGAACTGGAGTTAAAGATGGTTCTCAGCCGCCATATGGATGCCGGGAATCAAATTCGGGTCCTCTGCAAGAGCAGTTGTTGCTCTTAACTGCTAGGCCATCTCTCTAGCCCCCAGACTGCATTTTTTAAATGAATCATAAACCATTTACTATGTCAAGAATGTGTAGGGTAATTTAAACTGAACTGCATTCTATTAACAAATATGAGTGTATTCCTTATACATAGTTATGTTGAAATAAAGTTCTAAAAAAGCAAAAAAAAAAGATATAGCTTTGTTCACATTTAATAATAATTTTACAATGAGTTGCTTAAAAATAAAGTTAGGGGAGCTGGAGAGATGGCTCATTGGTTAAGAGCTCCAACTGCTGTTGCAGAGGACCCAGGTTCTATTCCTAGCACCCACATGGCATGGTGGCTAAGAACTGTCTTTAAGCACTCAGGAGGCAGGCAGATCTCTGAGTTCAAGGCCAGCCTGGTCTACAGAGTGAGTTCCAGGCCAGCTAGGGCTATAGGGAGAACCTGTCTCAAAAAGACAAAAAAAATTTTTTTTAAAGTTAGATTTTATAATTTCTTTTTTTTTTATTGATGCTTTGTGTATTTCATACAACATTTTCCAATTCAGTTCAGGCATATATCCCTTTCCCTTCCCCCACCCCATCCCTACCCATCCCAGATCATGCATTCTGCCATAACTTTTCTGCATCTTTCTCTGTTTTTTGTTTTGTTTTGTTTTCATTTTTTTAACAATAAGTGATAATTTGTGAGTACAAGCATCCTTCATGTAAAACCAATTTGCAAGCAGTTGTGCCCAAACCCACACAGCTCATGGGTCCCACCATCCAGC
>VZQC01002896.1:3348575-3512078 GCA_009823505.1 Rhizomys pruinosus
TTTTTTTTTTTTATTAATTTTATTTATTTCTGTATGTGTATGAGCGTACTGTCTGCATGTAGGTCTGTGCACCCGTGTCGTGCAACACCGCGGAGGTCAGAAGAGGGTCTCGGATTCCCCTGGAACTGGAGTTCTCCTGGAATTGGAGCTTCAGACGGTTCTCAGCCGCCATGTGGGTGCTGGGGATCGAACCCGGTTTCTCTGTAAGAGCGGTCGGCGCTCTTAACCGCTAGGCCATCTCTCCAGCCCCAGGTCCAGTTACCTTCTAGTTGCACTTGCTGCTCACACTGCAGAGCAGCTGTGCCAGACGTCGGATAGATGTTGCCCCTGCTATATGGGACTTTGATGAGAATATCATCTCCCACCATTTTTGAGATGTATTATAGACTATCTATACACTAAATTCCATTACAAAAATTATCCACCTGCTCAAAAGCTTCTAGACAATGGATAACTTTTTAAATAATAAATTAGTGATTTATTTTTTAATATTTTATTTATTATTTTTATTTTATGTGTATGAGTGCTATGCCTGCATGTGTATAACTGGACCCATGTTATGCAATGCCTGAAGAAGTCAGAAGAGGGCATAGGATCTCCTAGAATTAGAATTACAGACGGTTGTTAGCTGCCGTGTGGATGCTGGGATTTGAAGCAGGGTCCTCTGCAAGAGCAGGCAGTGCTCTTAACTGCTTAGCCATCTCTCCAGCCCTACGATTTTATTTTTTGTTCTAACTAAACAAATGGAAACATAAATATGGGTGGCTTCATTTTACCATATTAGTGACTGATAAAAGCTTTCCCAAGTGTGGGGGACATTAGCATTGCTAGTACAATGTCCCAAGGAAGTGTCAACCTCAGCACAACAGTGGAGCAGGACAAGCAGTGTGCTGACCTGTTGTGTTTATGGCTGTGGAGATATCAGGATCATGATATGTATGAGCTCCAAGTTTTCGCTTCATTTTTAACATTTTGTTAGGTGAATTCAAAGAAGGGATGCTCGAAACATTTATGCATTGTCTCCACCCATTTCCTGTCACTTTCTAGAATGTTATAGTTGTCTCCCGCACATTTTCAAATTTCAGAGGAAACACCCGTTTCTATATTTTCAAGGTCAGCAGTAAGGTTATGTTTTGAAATAATGTCTAGAGTGAAACTCAGAATAGGGAAAAACAAAACAGCAGATACCTCATTTCCCATCGCCGATTGTCCAAAGCTCTGAAGAGTTCTCGTCATGGAGCCCATGTGGGTACTAGCCAAATAGGAAGAGACTACGCCAAGTTCCTACCCCAGTGAAGTTTACAGGTTTCTGGTATAAGTTCCAAGCCAGGGAAAGTAAGTATAGAACCAACAGAAAAAGTAAAGCTGCTGGGCTGTAACCAAGAGGCACTTTGTTGCCAAGTAGTTGGAGTTTTTGCATGTTGTCATTTCATTGTTCTGAATTTAGCTATGTCTTTGAAAATATCTAGTGAAATATCTGCTTCTCATTGAAAATTCCTCATAGGGAGAAAACTAAGATGTTTTATTTAACAGAAAGTCCCGCTTCATGTTACACAGAGAATAGAGAATCATCTGTTGTCCACCTGTCTACCTCAGCACCAACTGCCCTTCACTGGCTTCTCTTTTACTGCATACACTCACAGTGGCTGCACCTACTGGTATTGACTCCAGGAGGACCTCAGGGGGCTGGACTTTACTCTGCCCACGGCTTTCAAGATGTCCTCCTCTAAAGGTTAAAAGAATGCACCCACAGGAGTGCGTAAAACATAATAACCTTCTAGAAGGGTTATTGTTATTATTATTATTGATGTTACTATTCATTAAATAAACAGTTAAATTCTTTATCTCTCAAGGGTTTTACTGCCAAATGTGATATAAAAATAAAGAAAATTTCAAATATAAGCTAACTATAAATGTTTAATAATCTTACAAAATCCTTTAGTAGTTGAGTCTAATTCTCTCCCTCTTCCGGCATTTATTTGGGAAGATGGGGTTTGCCCCAATATACCTGTCCTTCTGAGGTGCCCTCCAGAACTGACAAAGCAAAACTGTAGGTGCCCTCTTGGAAAAAGGACAAATTTCTGCCTTTAAAGATGTCCAGACTGGGTGATTTCCACTTCCATGAAATGCTATATAGCTCACTATATTCCTCATTTTCTTTCATCTTTGCAATAGTACTGTGAGGTAATGAATATGCTCGGTTCACACGGTTGAACACAGTACTAGAGATGTTATATAAGGCTGTTTCATAGGCTAGCTAAAGGCAGAGGTGTTATTCAAACCCAGGTTCTTCTGGTTCTAAAGCTGCATTGGTCTTTTATCACACGTGATACATATAATTTCTCTGATTTAGGAAATATCACTTTAAAAAAGGATTATTAGAATATTTTGACTGGGGTGTATCACAAGGTCCAGAACTAAAATATTTTAAAGAGTCTTTTTAAAAGAAGTTTATTAACTATACTTCACGTGTATGAGTGTTTTGCCTGCATGTATGCAGTATGCATGTATGCAGTATGCATGTATGCAGCATTCATGTATGTAGTATGCATGTATGCAGTGCACCATCTGCATGCAATGCTCATAGAGGCCAGAAGAGGGCATCAAATGGCCTAGAACTGGAGTTGCAAACAGTTGTTAGCTGCCAATTAGGTGCTGGGAATGGAACCTAGGTCTCTGCAAGAGCAGCTAGTGCTTTTAAACACTGAGCCATCTCTCCAGCCCTAGAGCCTGAAACATTATCTAGTACAGAATGACACTCTTTGGGTGCATCTTTGTTTGCTCTCTAGATACAGTATTTACTCTTTTCCATACATTGGGTTGTTGATCTTAAACACTGCCTCAGGAGGGCCCTCTGGCTTCTGGCTTCCGGTGATATTTGAGGAAATGGTAAGGGGTTTGCTGATAATCCCCTGCCACCATCTCTACGGGTCTTTAGTTGACATATCCCAGGCCAGTACGGGTTTCTCTGGTAATGTGATGAGTTCCCTTTCCTCACCATCAGACTTAGGAAGAACACAGGTAGCCTCTTGTTACCAGATCCTTAGTGCTCCGCTGTCCTTGCTGGTATAGCCCTTAGCCTTGCCCACGCTCTGGCAGGTTGTCATTCATAAAAGGTCCTTTGCTCCCTCGGAATGAATCACGTGTTCTCTGCTAGGGTAGTTACTAATGCTCTCAGTAAGAAATTATATCTGCTGGGATGTTAATTATTAGAATGGGGGTAATGCACCAGGCTGGGATGTCCAGGGAAAAGGTTTTGGCATGGATGAAGAGGATGTCAGAGGTCATATGTCATGGCAGCTGTGAAGGAAGAATGAGGATTTCAGGAAAAGTGGGCGAACTAATTAACAATGTACATTTTTGGGTTAGCTTCTTTGAGAAAACATACACTATCTGGAATGTGAAGATTTCAAATTTGGGCTTTTTATTCTATCAAAAGAAGTGGGTCAGCTGATATTGGCTCTCAAATAATTGGAGCAGTTCTGTAAAGTTTAATTCTTGTTCTGCTTTCAAAGGTGGTGAACTAAGAACGTCCTTGAGGTGTGCCTTAACTTGTATTCCCAAAATATAAACAATACCATATGGTGATTTATAGACCACTGAAGCTCAGCCAAATAACGTCTTGACTTTGGCTTTGCTTTCATGCTGAATGTAAATGAAAGATACCTGGATCTTCTACATATTACTCACCAAAGAACAGAAAGCTAAAAACTTTTAATTAGCTCAAGATATTCCTCAATAGGTTATTAAGTTGATTAACTCAGGAAGAAAAAATATAACATTCTTCAATATCCTTTAGAAAGAGTCCATGAAAAAATTCTCTTAAATAAAATCTCGGAACTTAGCACATGGAGTTTTGTGTCTACTAAATGTGCAGATTGCAATAGAGCATCTACATCCCCAGAATTTGTAGTGGTTATAGAATAAAAGAATTTAGAACAATTAGAATATTAAAAGTTACTAAATTACATACCAAAAAATTTGAAGTCTAATTGTCACAATGCTTTGTATTAACAAACTATTACATTTTGGTGGCTTTGTTTTAAAGGATATATTGATTTAGAGCATGTTAATAAAATTTCCTATATTTCTTCATGAACAAGAAAAAAGAAACCTGCCCAGGTCTTCCTGGATTCTCTTCCTCAGATTTACTTCAAGCCATCTGGTTTCTGGTATTTATGCCCCCACTGTAAAAGGAAAGTAGCAGCACCGCCAGGGCACAATGCCAGTGAGCACTTCTTCAGCACATGAGCTGCACCAGACCTCCTTCAGACCACCGTTGTACCTGTACGATCTCCCTCACTGTTACAATCACTTCTCAGGAAATTCTATTATCTGCATTTTACAACCAAGGAAACAGGGCCTCCCTCGTGCAGCTCCTGCCATACAAAAAATATAGGATCTTTGGATTTGTTTATTTTTATGTAAATGAATACTCAACTGGCCTAACAAAAGCATGATTGCCATAATCATAGAAGCTTAGATGAGTTAGATGATTTAGCCCAGAGATTGGATTTCCTTAGCTCTTTAATGTCCTTTGTAGTTACTTTATTCTTAGATTTGTATCAAGCTGTCAGTATCAGATCAGGGATTCACATTCATTCTGCAAGTCACCCTGAGCTACATGCATTCTCTTGGAATCTCAGTGGTCCACAGTAAATGAGACATCCCTTTCTGCATTCATCAGCAAGGGCTGGAGTTGTTGTGAGTGTCTGAGAACCCGAGGTACATCCTTGTTGCTATCAAACTCTACTTTTTAAAAAGGGAGATGTGGGGGTGGAGAGATGGCTTAGCAGTTAAGAGCACTGACTGCTCTTGCAGAGGACCCAGGTTTGATTCCCAGCACCCACATGTCGGCTAAGAACCATATTTAACTCCAGTTCCTGGGAAATCCAATGCCCTCTTCTGACCCCTGCAGTGCACTGCACGACCAACCTACATGCAGACAGTACACTCATACACATTAAAAAGAAAAAAGGGAGATGTGTCATT
This sequence comes from Rhizomys pruinosus, assembly GCA_009823505.1. Taxonomy (NCBI): domain Eukaryota; kingdom Metazoa; phylum Chordata; class Mammalia; order Rodentia; family Spalacidae; genus Rhizomys; species Rhizomys pruinosus. The sequence continues at coordinate 3,353,568 of VZQC01002896.1, forward strand.
TTAGCATTATTAAAACTCTTATTCTGCCATAGTTGGGATTAAAGGTCAGAACATCAGTTTGATAATCTGAGAGAGAAACAGAATTAATAAAGCAGTGGGTTAACATCTTCTGTAGAATTTTCCGCAACTTAAAATAAATTTGTATAAGTTATTCTTGCCAACATTATAATTTTGCAATTTGGGTAAATTTGGTAATTTTCAGAACTGTGAAGAATTATTAGGACTCTAAAACTATAGCATGCTATTGTGAAGGAAATTCCCCCATAAGAACCTGGACCTTGAAACTGAACGTTCTGCAAGGCTGAGCAGCTGATTAGAACTTCAGTGACTATGAAAGCTTGGAATGTTGCGGATCCAGAGCCTAATCCTAATTTATCTTGGGGCATCCTTAGCCCTTAACTACCCACCCCTTCTGACATAGCATCCTGAGACTAACATATAAGCTATCTGAGTGTATTAACATAGCAGACCGCCAGCTTCCACTGAACAAAAGGTCGAGTGTCATCCGGCAGCATCTGAGGCCCAGAGCTGAGAGCTCCCTTTTGCTGTATGTCTACTTAATGTTTCCACCATTGTATTTGAAAAGTGTCTTCATTTATGGCTCTTCTTTGTTCTGTCATTAGAGGAACTCTTGAAATTTCTACCACCTTGAAACATAGAATTTGGAGTAACCCGAATCTGTGTTCCCAGATGGTCATTCAGATTTGGCTCCAGAATAAACTATTTCTTATCTCTGTTGAGTTGTGCTTATGCATTGACACATTAATCTAATAAATAAGATGCTGCTTCCACAGGGTTTATCTTCTTTGTTTAGGACAACAAGACTTTGAGTTTTATGTAATAGAATTTCCTCTGGGTGTGTGGATATAGCCAGAGTCACATTCACAGGACACAGTACCTTCTCTTCTGTTCTCTGTCTATGGGATTCGGCTACTAAAACTCCTATAGCTCTTCTCACTATTTCATCCAGCTTGTTTTCTCTGCTTCTTCCAATACCCATCTATTTCCAGTGAACATACTGGTCACTTACAACTCAGAACCTCATGAAACCCAAAGCAACTGTGTCCTAGTGGTTACAAGAGAGACTAATACTGTCCCCACTTATGCCCCCACTGTGCAGGTGCTCCTGGATATACTGCAAGGTCTTCCAGAATTCTGGGTTAAAAGGTAGCTTCAACCAATAAGCCTTTCCTTCATTTGTTCTGACCTTTCCTTGTGCCATTAGTACAGTATATAGGACAGGACAAGAAGCCCAGGTCCTAGAGTCCTGCATTCTTTTCTACTTCCTAGGCTTCCAACTTCTCATTGGCCTTTATTCAAATAAACTGCTTGGGATCTTACAACTGCAGTTGTAAGACACTGTTGTGTATAAGCATAAGTACACCCATGTTGTGCAGTGTCCAGGGAAGTCAGAAAAGGGTGTTGGATCTGCTGGAACTGGAGTTAGAGATGGTTATTACCTTCTATGTGGGTGCTGGGAATTGAACCCAGGTCCTCTCCAAGAGTAGCCAATGCTCTTAACCTCTGAGACATCTCTCCAGCCACAACTGTTCAGACATTTCTAAATTTCATTTATTTACTTTAAATTTATGTGTATGAGTGTTTTGCATGTATGTAAGTATACCCCCTACTGTACAATAACCACAGAGGCCAGAAGAGGGCATCAGATCCCCTGGAACTGGACTTACAGATGGTTGTTAGCTGCCATGTGGGTACTGGGACTTGAACCCAGATCCAAGAGCAGCCAGTGCTCCTAACCACTGAGCCATCTTTCCAGCTCCTGTTCAGGCATTTCTGAATTACTAAAGAGGACAAAACATGGACTCAAGGTATTACTCTCTCAAAATCTGTTTCTTCTAAGAAAACGTCTTTTAGATTAAAGTAACCTTTTAGGCTTATATATGTCAATATGTTGATAAAAATGTTTTTACAAAATTGTTTACCCTGGAATCTTACAATTTTCTCTGAGTTCTACTGTGATATATTTTTTAATTATAAGACTCATCAATTTCATTCAAGAAACAAAGGAATCTGCAACAAAGATAATAGATCTTGTATAGATTCAAAGACAAGGATGTTAAATGTGAATTATACCCTCTTCAGACTTTATCTTTGTTCTGGTAAGTTCCTAGAAACAAGTAAAAGCCAAATAAATGCATTTATAGGCAAATAAAGTGTTATTATTACAAGGGAAGCCAATGCAACATAATAAAAATGAGAGCAACAACCACAGCAATTTGACACATTTCAAGAACTTTTTCACACAACAAAATACTTTCTTTCAGTGAGTTACAGATTTTCTTATCAATCTTTTGCTGATTATATAATTTCTCAGTCATAAATTTTAACTTTTAATTTCAGAGACCAAATCCCATTAGAATTTTGCTTAATGATCAACCCTCTCACATTCAGCTTCAGTAACTCATCAAACCTCATTTACCCATTATCCAAAAGTTATTATCCATCAGAAACACACAAAATGTGCTTTCTGAACAGCAGGAACCACATTTTTTAAATTCAAAGCAAGTAAATTTTAAGTCTATTTATTCCTAAATAACTTGTTACTGTAACATTACACAGTCTGGAAATTAGTATTAGATAAATCTGTCTCTCCATATCAGTTCACCGCTGTTATTGACCCACCTGTGGCCTGGGTAGAATCTGTTGGTCATAATTGTTTTTAAAATTAAACTCGTCGGGGCTGGAGAGGTAGCCTAGTGGTTAAGAACACCGACTGCTCTTGCACAGGACCCGGGTTCGATCCCCAGTACCCACATGGCAGCTAAGAACCGTCTTTAACTCCAGTTCCAGGGGAATCTGAGACCCTCTTCTGACCTCCGAGGCATTGCACGACACGGGTGCACAGACCTACATGCAGACAGTACATTCATACACATACAAAAATAAATAATAAAATTTAAAAAAACTGTTAAAAAAATAAAATTAAACTCGTCACAGTTAGGTTAAGCTGGCTGATCTGATGTTAGTAATGTATCTGGAAATAGAATAGGCCTCTTCCACTCAACTGACCTCATTAACTTGCTTCTTGTCCAGATGGAACACTTGACCAGAACTTGTTGAGGCAATTTCTTCATAAACTTTGTATCCAATATGGGTCCTGTCATCACAGTCTCCAGTGAGCACAAATACCACCTATGGTTTATAAAAACAGAAGACCAAGGGATTGCCAGAAATCAGTGGATATTTAACACCTATTACATGTAAGCATGCTACTAAGCAAGTAGAATGTAAATATATATGATAATTATTAACCTTATATTCTGTTTAACAGAGAAGCCACCTATGAAAATATTGATATTTAAGAAATACAAGCTAAGCTGAGCGTGGTGGTGCACGCCTTTAATCCTAGCACTTGGGAGGCAGAGGCAGGTGGATCTTTGTGAGTTCAAGGCCAGCCTGGTCTACAGAGTGAGTTCCAGGACAGCTGGGGCTATAGGGAGACCCTGTCTCAAAAAGACCAAAAAAAAAAAAAAAAAAAAAGAAATACAAGCTAAAGGCTGTGGAAATTAAATTATAACTGTACTACTTTACACAGTGGCCTCAAGTCCTCATCTCTCCATATGTCCATACACATTGCCAAAGAATTTTGAATATCTTCTCACCAAAGAGGTATAGTTTATACTGGATGGATGTAAGCTTGGCCTTATGACTTGCTTGGTCAAAATCATCAGGCAAAAGATACATTCTACAAGTTCTGTACTTCAACTCAAAAGGCCCTTTGCACTCCACTCCATTCATTGCCAGTGTTTCTGCCATGGCCACAAGAAGGCCAAGTCTAAATGAACCTATTTATCTCAATGGAAGCTAGGGAATCTAGGGAGCAAAACCAATATGCCCAATGCCCAGAACTCAAAGATTCCAAGACACATATGTGAACGTTATGAGTCTAGATTCACAAAACTGTGCTAACATGTGAGAAGCAAAACACTTGTGCTTTAAACTGTTGCTTTGTTACATGGCAGTAACTCACTGATACAATGAGAAACCAACACAGGGAAGGTTCCATGTAGAAAGCAGCATTTGAAATATAGGCCTACCAAATGGGTGAGATGGTTATAACCACCTTAATTAATCTCCAATTGTGTCTTCACTGCATTCACAAAGTATCTTTATGCTATCAATAAATATCAGATATGCTTTCCCGACATTGAAATCTAATGACATATACATATTAGCATATTGGTGTGCAGATGGCTGGCTATAACTGTTGTCGTTTACCATACACAGAATAGTCAGAGAGAACATGTGACCTCCAGATGGGAAGATCTGGAGATGATTCCTCCTCACCTGGGACTGTTTCTGTTGGATAAGCTGAAGCACCTCATGGGTCAGCCGGTAATCCTTGGACCGTGCATCAGTGAAAACATAGATGAAAGAACCAGAAAGAGAGATCTCCAAGGCAATTTTTATAGCTCCAATACTCATTTCTGGACAATCACCACCACCCTGTTGAGCAAAAAGCAAAGTGAAATTTCCAAGAAACAGATCTCTTTAGTCATACATTGTTTTAAGTTTGAAAACCAAGAAGTTTCTCTGTACTTATCTGTCAGTTTGCCATCTAATTATTCACTTTGGTCAGGACAAGATATAAAATGATACATGACTAGAAAAACCTGTGCTTATGGATAAATTATAAACCCCCAATAAACAAAATAGCAGAAATTGTTATAAAATCTAAATGGTGTCTATTCGGTCTCCCATCCATGCCCTTGTCTCCCATCTCTCCTCTCTCTTGTTTGAATATCTTGCTTCTTAGTGTACTGAGGAAATGGAATCAGTCAGAAAACATTCACCATGCCCTCTGTGATACCTATTGACTCAAGGAGTAATGGAGTAGCCACCCAGATGTCAATATCACACAGTTAATGGAACAGACTTTTTATCAACATGATTTGGGTAACAAATAACTACTAAATAACCACTTCGTTATTGAAAATTTAGTGACGATTAAGCCTAACTGTGGTATCATTAAAAAATTCATGATCTGGGCCTGGAGGGATGGCTCAGGAGTTAAGAGCACAGGCTATTCTTTCTTTTTTGTATTTTATTTATTTTTGTATATGTATAAATGTACTGTCTGCATGCAAGTTTGTGCACCCGAGAGCACAGGCTATTCTTGCAGAAAACCGAGGTTCAATCCTCAGCACCCACATGGCAGCTAATAACTCTCTGTAACTCCAGTTCCAGGGGATCTGACACCCTCTTTGACCTCCACTGGCATATCAGAACATGGGTGCACCTACCTACACACAGGCAATATACTCATACATATAAAATAAAATTTAATCCAAAAGGAACTCACAGTCTAAAACAAGCAGGTAAAAAGCAGGCAGCTTGTGACCATGGGGTTTGTTTCTCCCCAAACAAGTAAGTTTTTACAATTTATTAAAGTGTGGGTATCTTATTGGATTCTCCTATTTCAGTTTTCCTCAAGCTCCAAATGCATTCAAATACTAATATAGATATTTTGAACAACACAAATCTAACCAGAGTCATACAATACAGTGGCACATACCTATAAACCCAGCTCTACCAGAGACTCAGGCAGGAGGATTACTTGATCAGAAAAATGTGAGACCAGTCTGGGCAATGTAGTGAGATCCATCTCAATAAATCAAATTAATTAATTAATTAATTAATTAATCGATTAATTAATCTTTCGTGGTTTTTCAGGAGTTCTCTCTGAACTTCTATTTTTTTACATATATTTTCAATGAATCTAGTTTGAGACAAACATTGTGCCACATGCCTTTAATGCCAGCACTTGGGAGGCAATGTCAGCAACATCTCTGTGGGATGGTGGGCAGCCTGGGTCTACATAGTGAGTTCCAGGCCAGCTGTGGCTACACGTAGACTCTGTCTCAAATAGACCTCCCAAAAAGGAAGGAAGAAAGGAAGGGAGGGAGGGAGGGAGGGAGAAAGAGAAAAAATAATTTGGGTTAACAGATGACACTGGTCTCAAAAGTTTGCCTGTTTGTGTCTGCAGAATGTATCTACCATTCACATATTAATTTTTCATCTTTTATTTTCTATGAGAAATCGACATGTTCTATAGCTTTCACTGAACTTTAATATGAGGCTTGATATTGGATATTAATCCAGGGGAAGTAAGCGATGAGTTGACACAGCTCAAAACCCCAGACAAATGAAAAGTATCCTTTTTATACCTTTAACTTTATTTATATCATACTCTTCAAAATGATTTTTTTTCACTTTTATGGAAAAACTAAATCTCGAGTCTGTCACAAGTATTGAGAATATCTAATAAAAAGGAAATATTTTGATTCACAAGTATTAGAATGTGTATATAGCTTAAATTTGTCTACTCTGGGTATAAACACATTTTTATAATAAAATTGTATTTTCTCTGACTTTTATATTTTCAAATACAGATTACATTGAAATCAGATATAAGTTGTTTTAATAATAAAACTGTCCTCCCAAAAGAGAACAATGACTTTATTATCATGCTGCTTATCTCTACCTGAAAATTAAATATGAGCTAATAAGTCATATTTTATTGAAGCTATTTTTTGTAGAAATAGTTTCCTGCAAGGAAAAGTGAGTTTCTTCTTTTTCCAAATGAGGTTAACATAAAGTCAATATTGAGCCTCCCTGTCTGACACCTGAAATTGGTTTCCTAACAATTTTAAATAACAAATGGCTAGCAACATGATCTGTAAAGAGTGTATTGGTTCTTCCCGAATATAATAGCTACTAACTAGCTGGTGTGGCTATAGAGCAACTGGATTTTTAATTTACTTGATTTTAATTAATATATACTTTAAAAACTAAAGCGGCGCTATTTTAATGTTGATAGCATCCTGAAATGATAATACTTTGGATATTTTGAGTTAAATAAATACATTATTAAAGTTAGTTTTAAGTATTATTTTTTATAAGGCAAGAAAAGGAAATTAAAGGAGTTCTAATAGGAAAAGAGGAAGTCAAGCTATCCCTTTTTGCTGATGATATGATTGTCTACTTAAGGAATGCTAAGAACTCCACCAGGAAACTCCTAGAAATGATTAGGAGCTTCAGTAAAGTGGCAGGATACAAAATAAACCTAGAAAAATCAGTAGCCTTTCTCTACACCAACAGTAGGCAGCTGAAGAAGGAATACAAGGAGACCTTCCCACTCACAATAGCCTCAAAAACAATAAAATACCTAGGAACAAACCTAACCAAAGACACCAAGGATCTCTACAACAAAAATTTTAAACCCCTGAAAAAGGAAATTGAGGAAGACATCAGAAGATGGACAAACCTCCCATGCTCATGGATTGGGAAAATAAATATAGTAAAAATGTCCATCCTACCCAAACTAGTGTACAGATTTAATGCGATCCCAATCAGAATCCCCAAGAGTTTCTTCACAGGCCTGGAAAAAAAAATCCTCAATTTCATTTGGAAAAACAAAAGACCCCGAATAGCCAAAGCAACCCTGAGTGAAAAGAGCAATACAGGGGGGATCGCTATACCAGACATCAAACTATACTATAGGGCTATAGTCATAAAGACAGCCTGGTACTGGCACAAAAACAGACCAGTTGACCAATGGAATAAAACTGAAGATCCAAACCTGAGCTCATACAATTTCAGCCACCTCATATTTGACAAGGGGGCCAAGAAGACACAATGGAAGAAAGACAGCATCTTCAGCAAGTGGTGCTGGCAAAACTGGATCACCACTTGTAGAAGAATGAAATTAAACCCCTACCTCTCACCTTGTACAAAGGTCAACTCCAGATGGACCAAAGACCTCAACGTGAAACCCCAAACTCTGGAGGTGATAGAAGAGAAGCTTGGCAGCAGACTACAAGACATAGGTGTAGGAAAAGACTTCCTAAATCAGACAGCAGCTGCACAAGAAATAAGATCGACAATTGACAAATGGGACCTCATTAAACTCAAAAGCTTCTGTACATCAAAGGAAGCAATAAAGGAAGTGAGGAGAAGACCCACAGAGTGGGAGGAAACCTTCACAGCAGATACATCTGACAAAGCATTAATTTCCAGAGTATACAAGCTACTCAAAAAACAAAGAAGAAAGAAAACAAATGAATCACTCAGAAGATGGAGCAAAGATCTGAACAGAGACTTCACAGAGGAGGAATTAGAGATGGCTGAGAAACACCTTAAGAAGTGTTCAACATCGCTAATAATTAAGGAAATGCAAATTAAAACCACCTTAAGATACCATCTTACTCCAGTAAGACTGGCTAGGATCAAGAAAACAAATGATGCCAAGTGCTGGAGAGGGTGTGGGGAAAGGGGAACACTCATCCATTGCTGGTGGGAATGTAAACTTGTGCAGCCACTATGGAAAACAGTGTGGAGAACCCTTAGAAGACTCAAAATGATCCTGCCATTTGACCCAGTCATACCACTCCTGGGTATATACCCACAAGACTCATCTTACTGCAGAGATACATGCACAGCTATATTTATTGCCACTCTGTTCACAATAGCAAAAAACTGGAATCAACCCAAATGCCCCTCAACTGACGAGTGGATAGAGAAAATGTGGTACATGTACACAATGGAATTCTATGCAGCGGTAAAGAAAGACAACATCATGAACTTTGCAGGTAAATGGATGGAGCTAGAAAACATCATGTTAAGTGAAGTAACACAGTCCCAGAAAAACAAACAACAAATGGTATCTCTCATATGTGGATGCTAGTACCAATAACCCAGTTATAAATATTTCTTGTGGAGAGGGATGCATATTAAAAGAACAACAGAAACATTAAGTATTATTTTTAAATTATATGTGCAACTCACCCCATATTTTGTTAGATAGCACTTCTTTGTAATGACACATTAGACTTCATTATGTTTCATTCTAAGCTGTTAATTGTAAGGTGGCTGTATAGGATCTATAGGTCTTTGATGTACTTCTTGGCAGATGTTGTTGGAGGCAAAATTCAAATTGCTTTAATTTATTAAAGGTATAAATTAATGAGTGTTTAATTATATAGAGATATAAAGTTTACAAACAAACCTTTATGCATATGTATTTACATATATGTTTTTATATACTTTAATTATAATTATGCACATAGGCAAAACTTAAGCAACTGGCTTACTGACAAAGTGTCTCACAACATCAAGTGATATTCTGACATGTAAATTTAGCTAAGGCAGAAGAGGAGAGGTCTAGGGAAACCTTATTAAAGACATATATTTTATTAATAAACCACACAAATCCAGAGAGTTTAGGGTAATCTGTGTCAGTCTCACGCATATGTAGAGATTTAAAGTTTGAGGGTCAGCTGGATGTGGTGGCACATGCCTGTAGACCCAGCACTTGGGAGGCAGAGGCAGGTGGATCTTTGTGAGTTCAAGGCCAGCCTGGTCTATATGATGAGTTCCAAGACAGGTGGAGCTACAGGGAGACCCTGTCTCAAAATGACAAAAAGAAAAAAAAAATGCTTAGCACTTGAAGGTTTCTGTTTTGACTTGAATAACAAGCAGAAAAATGCAAAATAATAATCCATAAAAGATGCACCACAAATATGTGTGGGTTTGACTGTGAATAGATCTTGATTGATGAATTCTCATTAATTTAATCGATACTTTAATTGGAAACAAGTCTCTACTTATATTAATGCAATGGATGCCTATTCTGAGATAAATGGTCAGACAGTATTGCCAAACACACACTGTGAGTTATTCTTTATATTAATTGAACATCATTTTAAGGATATTTGATTGACAAAACTATGAAAGACCTTTCCCAGGGTCACACAATTATTCAGTCAAGAAGCAGAGGCTACATTCAACTCTGCTGGTCAGAGGTTTTCATTGACTTCTGTTCTAAAAGCAAGAAGCTTATCTAAGACACTTGTAAAAATCAGAGGGAGAAAATTCTCATTGGTCAGGGCACCCACAGAACATTGTTCTTTGTTGAAATTTAGTATTTGCTGAGTTGAATTATGACTTCCATTTCCTTCCCCTAAATCCCTATTCCTTGAAGAATGCGGTAAGTGTTCTACTGTTGTTTGATGAATGAATGGATAATGGATGAATGTGAGCAAGCAGGCAAATGACACTGTCAGAAGTGATCTTGAGACAATCTAGGTATGCTTGCTGTGTTCTGCCACGACTTTATTAAAGTTTAGCTCATCTCATTTCAAGTGAAATAATTCCAAAGCTGAACCCCTATGAAAGTACAAGTACCAAAGATGCTTTTTAAGCATGAACAAGAAAAAGGAAATATATGTGTTTATATATCTACATAGAAATATATGCACATGTGTATGTACATGGATATATCTATTTCTACATACATAGAAATATGTGTATAATTCACATATTTGTGTATTATTATAAACAGTATAGGAAACTAACTCCACCTTTGATCTCTCTACACCCTTCCTTTCTTTCCATCCCCCTCTCTGTCTTCTCTTCCCTCCCTTCCTTTTGGCATGCAGTGAAGTTTAACATTTAGCTGGACAAAATAATCATAACAGTGTAAATATATCTCCTAAAACCACAGAAACTGTCACCTACCCACAAATTAAAGGTATATTAGCCATGAATACACAATACACTGAGTTGAATACTTCTCTAAACACGTAGTAGGAAGGGTCTGATTTTATTAGCTTTGTGTTTTTCTTTGAACCCTGAAACACTACTAACCAATGTCCCTAGGAACATTCTTGCTCAGTATTCTGATACTCATTTAATCTTTATGATTCTGCAGATAGCTCCAATTTGCTAAATTGCCAAAGACGCTTCAGATACAAAAATATTTGCTGGAGAAAGCAGAAGTATGTGAACTTTTCCTAGTAAATGTTGCTTCCTGAATATTTTTTTAAACTCTATAACCTCAGAGTTACAATGATAATTGTGTTCAAGCAATGAATTCCTGGAAAGCAAGGTTATACAATGAATGGAAATCCTATCAGAGGAGGAAGGACTAAAGCACAGATTATCTTGCTGTCTTTTCTAAATACGAGACAGGGTGGGGATAGAACTGAAAGGAGATGAACCTTTGAACTCTGAGGAGTTCGGGGGGGAAAAATGAGGTCTCCAGATCCTAATGGGACGATGTTCATCAAATGAAGGCCAGAGAATTAGAAAAGCCAGCTGCAGATCAGGCACCGCCCCATCCCTCAGTACTTCTCTTCAAAGAAACCTACGTCATTTCTTCTTGTGTTTATTTTCATTGTGGTAGTCTTACGTCAGTTGTTTTCTGGTATACCTTGCTCTAAACAATTAAAAAACTGACAAACTTCCAAAAGAGTTCATTTTCAAGACAGAGTCTTGCTATATAGTCCCAGCTGGGCTCCGGGTCCTGCCTCGGCCTCCCTAGTGCTGGATTGCAACTCTTCAACACCATGCCCAGCTCCAAAACAATTTATATTGGCATCACAATGCTTAACTTTATTCTAACATGATTGTATCATGCTGAATTTTGAGCCTTGAATCAATCATTATAGTCATTTTGCATAGAATCTACACCATGAAAAAATGTTTTACTTATACAGTTTGTCCTTTACATACAAAATTGAAGCGTGAAACACAGGTGCAAAACTGATCAATATTTTCGAACTCTTAGTCCTCATAAATATTCTGCAGTGATTCTAGACCAAGAAAACATAATGTACATGTGGAAATGATTAAGTTACATTAAATCTAATTTAAAGCTCTGTCCAAAGCAAAGCTAAAATAAATCAGAGTAATTGCAGAGTTTGTCAGCAACATGTGCTGGCCTTCATCGCTTGTTAGGAAATATGGCTAGGATATTCAGAGACATGGAGACTATTGCAGAACCCAGACCTCAAATCTCTCCAACTATAATAATAGATATTACATCCCTGGGAGTCTACCATGCTACCTTTCACTACTCAGTGAACGAATAAATTTAAATAGGCTTTAAACTAAATCCTCAATGGACAGCTGAACTTGATTCTGAGTGCCTTAATTAGAACAACAAATTTCCATGATTGCAGGTTTCTACCTGTTAATCAAAGGGGTAACTCTTCAGCAACTGACCTTTCACCTTGATGGTTCCATAAGAACTTACATGAGAGGTGGAGCTTTATTGTGTCCCAGAAAAGACACAGTTTGTTACAATTCAAATATTCATAAAGGATATGTTCCAGGCATTCAATATCTTTAATAGAAATTAAGAAAGTTCTGTACTTGAATGCTTCAAAATAATACATTTCCTAATTCACCTGAATTGTAAACGAGAGTGGTCTGCTGAAGAAGGGGACAGGATGGAAACAATTAAGTATAACGCTTATGTCACATGATAGGTGTTAATTCCATAACGCATGCAGAGCTACACAGCTTAACTGTAGGCAAACACGGGAAGTTAGAAAATAATAATAATAATAATAATAATAATAATATAATTTGGTATTCTCAGGGTCACCTTTGGCAATCCCACCAGCGTTCTGAGAGAAGTCCTTCTTCTTCAAGGAGCCTTTTTATTGTGAGCCCTTTCCCATCAAATTAAGATAGGCGGATTGCCATTGATGAGGTGCCTCCCCCCCCCCCGGCTTGCTTAAGAGAATGGCTCAGAAAACACGGGCCAGAAGGAAGCCAGGCCAGGGCTAAAGAATTTCTTGCAGTCAATCATCATTTGCTGATCCAAGGACCAGGCACTGCCTACCATCGCCTTGCTCCAGGCAGCTCAGCTTTGCTCCCTCTGCTCTGCCTCTTCCCTGTCTTTTCCCTGTGGTGCTTTTACCTGCCTCTCAAAATCTCCCTACCTTCTGCTTCAGAACTCGCATGCAGATTTTTTTATGCCTTGTATTACTTCAGTTATTGTTTTTTATTATAGGCTAGTCAATGGAGATTGTAATGTTGATTCTTTTTTTTAAATTTTTTTTTTATTTCTGTATGTGTATGAATGTACTGTCTGCATGCAAGTCTGTGCACCCGTGCCGTGCAACACCGCGGAGGTCAGAAGAGGGTCTTGGATTCCCCTGGAACTGGAGTTCTCCTGGAATTGGAGCTTCAGATGGTTCTCAGCCGCCATGTGGGTGCTGGGGATCGAACCCGGGTCCTCTGTAAGAGCGGTCGGCGCTCTTAACCGCTAGGCCATCTCTCCATCTTTTTAACTAATGTGATAATATATATGCTATTTCTATGTATGACTTGCAAAAAAGTATCAGTGCAATACATTTTTTCTAATAAATGTTTATAATTTATGAAGATTTCACATGAGGAAGTTTTATACAATGTCTATGGTTTTTTTTTTTTTTACATACAAGGTCTATGATTTCTTTAGAGGTACTGTCATTAAATAACAAAATAAGAAATAGCTGGAGAGATAGCCTAGCGGTTAAGAGCACTGACTGCTCTTGCAGAGGACCCGGGTTCGATCCCCAGCACCCACATGGCAGCTAAGAACCATCTGTAACTCCAATTCCAGGAGAACTCCAGTTCCAGGGGAATCCAAGACCCTCTTCTGACCTCCGCGGCATTGCACGACACGAGTGCACAAACCTACATGTAGGCAGTACATTCATACACATACAAAAATAAATAAATTTTAAAAAAAGAAATAGCTTAAAAGGAGAGTACATATACTACATAGTAGGCAAATGAAGATTAATAAAAATCAACACATACAGAAAAAAATGGAGCTTTGTTTTAAAAGTTTGTATGGGGATACCCATGGGACTTAGCTGATGACTGAAACACTATTCACTAATACAATGTGCCTGCCAAGGAGAGCCAACATGGGGATCTAGCACCAGCAGAACCCCCAGATGTCACTCTAAGGAGGCTCCAGGTGTCATCTGCTGACAAAGGCCAGGGCTCAAGTCCCTAGCAAGTACTGCTCAGGCCTAGGGTATTGATAGCTCTCTGGAAAGGATTCAAGCATCTGACAGGGTAAAGGGAAGGACAATATTTAAAGTCAATTCCAATTCCAAAGGTCCAAAACTAGTATTAAATTTTTCTAGGGGCTGGAGAGATGGCTCAGTGGTTTAGAACATTGGCTGCTCTCACAGAGGACCCGGGTTTGGTTCCTAGCACCCAACCAAGTGTCAGCTAACAACGATCCCTAACTCCAGTTCTGGAGAATCCAATGCCCTCTTCTAGCCTCCAAGGGCATTGCATGATGTGGGTGAACTTAAATACATACAGCTAAAATACTCAGATGCATAACTAACTAACTAACTAACTAAATAAATAAATAAATAAATAAATAAATAAATAGTTCTGGAGAACCAATTGCTTCTGATCCATTCAGATAAAGAAGAAACTAAATATTCTTTTATATTTATTTTGTGTAAAGAAGCATTGATAGTTTTCTTTAATAAATGTACCTTGTTGAAGGAAGCGTTTTGTCCTACAACTGTGCCATTATCTAAAAATGGAGAGATTCAGACAGAAAACTTCTTGTTCAGAACAGACAATCCCTTGGTAGACCCCATGGCATATATAGGCAGAATCTTGACATCACAGCTTGGTGGACTTTTTAGTCACCAGAACATGAAACACTTATTTAGCAATGCATCTTGTATTCATTTTTAAGAACAGTTTCACGCAGATATACTTCGAAAGGAGGAACAGGAGAGTTCCCTTTAGAATTCTCAGCACTTTTGCCACCCACGTATTCTGTCCTCTTTGTCTTTTGAGCTTCCTACAAAAGATCAGTTAAAAAATCAATCATTCCTTTAGTTCAGGTTATAGCATCAGGGTAGGTAGCTAGAAAAGAATCACATATTCCCCATGGGCTCCTCTACTCTCTCAGTCCCCCACACTCTTGAGGATACTGGCAATTTGTCTCTCAGGGAACCTGGACTCTCAACTAGCAGAAAACTCTAAGATCAAACTAATTGTACTACATGCTTCATTTGGGCCCAGATAAGTTACAATATTTTATAAAAAATTAATAATAATCAAAACACAATATACCTGCAGTCACTCTTAAATAAAATGGTCTCACTGGTTTAGTAAGAATGTACCAAGGAGAGAGAATAATTTTCTATCTATAATTAATTCAGTCATTTGCTGCTCAGTAATTTTAGGTGAGCCAATTAAGAGCGATTGGGAGAGAGAAGGAGGTAAAAATAACTGAGAAGCAAATTCATTTTGTTAAGGGTAAGATCTGTCTGAGACCCACATCTGGCTCTAATTATCTACTTTCCTGCTTTGAACTAAAAAAATAAAGAAAATATATAAATAAATGTTAATTTGATTAGATTAATAAGGCTACTTAAAGCAGTATTTAGAAGGAAGATAGTGAGCAGTAAAGGAAACTAACTTGGACTTTAAAAACCTCCAGTTTGAAGAACAGGCTTTCTACCTGCCAGCTTGGGGACCAAGTGAGACTTGTCACCTAACATCTCAAAATGGGTGTTTCTTCAGCTGTAAAAGGGAAAGGCAATATTTGTGTGTTGTTAAATTCAAAGAGTGAAAGCTGGGCATGGTGGCGCACGCTTTTAATCCTAGCACTTGGGAGGCAGAAGCAGGCAGATCTCTGTGAGTTCAAGGCCAGCCTGGTCTACAGAGTGAGCCCCAGGCCAGCTGGGACTAAAGGGATACCCTGTCTCAAAAATACCAAAAAAAGAAAAATTGAAAGAGTGACATTAAAATACTTGCCAAACT
The DNA here is from genome assembly GCA_009823505.1 of Rhizomys pruinosus. Taxonomy (NCBI): domain Eukaryota; kingdom Metazoa; phylum Chordata; class Mammalia; order Rodentia; family Spalacidae; genus Rhizomys; species Rhizomys pruinosus. Next base: position 3,369,171 of record VZQC01002896.1, read on the forward strand.
TTCCACAGGCATATATTTTATTTTTTTTTTTAATTTTATTTTTTATGTGTATGAATGTACTGTCTGCATGTAGGTTTGTGTACCCATGTCGTGCAATGCCGCGGAGGTCAGAAGAGGGTGTCGGATTCCCCTGGAACTGGAGTTCTCCTGGAATTGGAGTTACAGACGGTTCTCAGCCGCCATGCGGGTGCTGGGGATTGAACCCGGGTCCTCTGCAAGAGCAGCCGGTGCTCTTAACTGCTAGGCCATCCCTCCAGCCCCAGGCATATATTTTAAAACTGATACACATTGATAAGTATTTGGAGATTACAGCCAAAACCAAAAACACTACTAGCCAGGCATGATGGCACATACCTTTAATCCCAGCACTCCATAAGCAGAAAGTTAGATTACTTCTCTCTATTTTTCTCTCTCTCCCCCCTCTCCCACTCTCCCTCCTTCCCTGCCCACCCTCATCTATATAGGGAGTTCCAGGCCATCTGGTGCTATAGGGAGACCCTGTCTCAAGATATCAACCAGTCACCAAGCAGAAGCAAAACATACTAAAAGCGTAGCAAGAATGTACATCATTTATTAAGTCCTTAATATATTATGCACTAGACTCCGTATCAAGTATATTCACTAAATTAAGTAATTAAGCATACCCATTCATCTTTTAGAATGCACATTTTATAAATGTATAGATGTAAATAAATTTATATATTTTACATACAATGAGTAATATATAAGATGCTTAACTCAGATGTATATTAAGAAAAAAATCAGGACTGCTTATGGAAAGTTGAATCAGCTGCAACAGCAAACATAAAACTCAAATCCTTCATATGCTGACATATAACCCATTTTCTGTTTTAGTCTAGTTTTGCTTTATTTTCATTCCTTATTTGTTGTCTTACTAATTTTCAGTGATAAGTCAGTTTTATCTTGGAAATTGTATGTAAGAAGTCTCCATAAGTCTACAAATAACAAGTGTACTTGCACAAAGTTGTGTGATTTAGAACACTAGAAGTTAGATAAAGTGTATCCAACCTAGCAAGGTGAATTCTTCTGCAGTTGGTATTATCTTGGTCTCATCTTTGTTATAACAGTATTTTCCAACCTGGCCATGGTGTTTCATAGTCTCTTTGGCAGAGAATTTTAGAATCGGCCACTCTTCTATGACAGCAGACATTCCCTCCTAGACCTCCATCTGTGCCTCTCTAATCCTTTTATGTTTACTCTTCTGCTTCTGTTCAAGACTGACAAAAATTAGGCTCCACCCTTACTGTCTTCAAAGCTCTATCTTGTTGCTAGATGACCATAATGTCCCACATCAAATTAATTCTTTAAAACTCTACTTTATTAAACATCATAAAAGAAAATTCAATTCCCTGGGGATCTTTGCAGTTAGAGAATCAGCAATCTATATAAAACTTGCAATTGCAATTCAGTTATTGAATCTCTTGGTTTTTATTTTTGTTTGTACTATTTTTTTCCATTTCAAGTCTTTGACTAATGTGTTTTTGTTCTCTAGAACATTTGGATAAAATGCTTAAAAGCATATCAGTGCCAATAATATTTTCTAAAAATCAGCACGTTTTATAGTGCTTATAAAGAATGTGACCAAGGCAGTGCTCCTCAGTGCATAGTTACAAGTATATTAATTGCCAAGCTCTGTGTGATCTGAATACCATTTGTCTTTCCTCGTTTTCCCAAGAGAGAAAGTTCATTTGCCTTTCAAGTTGCTTCTCTGTATTCCAGATGAAAAAGGATTAAAATAAAATTAATATGATAAATATAATGATTTAAGTGTAGTGATGTTTGGAAATTGTTTTTGGAAATTTTTAGATTAGTTTTCTCATTCCATTTCTTTTTGGGAAAGCTAGTTAAGACAGATGTAATGTTAATAGACATATGATTTACTTCAAACTGGATTCACTTTTCTTGTTTTCGAAACTAATTTAAATGCAAAAGGAATGTGTTTAGATGTTTTCCAAAAATCCAAGTTAAGTTTTAATGTCAGGGCAATCCTTTATCTCAATATCAGTGATTTTGGGAGAAACTATACCCCCAAACAAAATTCATCATCCTACATGAAAATATAAAACATATTTAGTTATTTATACTAATTTATGAAATAATAGAATAGTCCCCAAGTGAAGAACAAAGAAAAATATTTCCCTTAGATTAACGTTAAGTGCCAATGGGGCCTAGAGCTTTGTGGATTTTTTTTTTTTTATTTAGCCCTTACTAAATATTTTTTTGCTTTGATTGATGGAAGAATAATTCACTAGAAACATTCAAAGCAAAATCATTTCCATGGAATCCCTGATGCCTGTAACAGCTCTCAATGTTGAATAAAATGAAAAAATAAACATGTGATATCTTTCCCAGCAAGGTGTTCTAATTAAGCCCCTTGTGGATCACATGACAATGTAGACCTAAAACAAAACGACAATAAATGATCATAATAAGATGCCTCTTGTCCTGAGGAAACCTCCAGAGAAAAGGACACCCACCAGTTCCAGCCCAGAGGAGAGAGATTATATTTTGAGTGGAGGTGAAATCTAATGACACTATGTTTTGATGGTGTCAGATTGAGTTCCAGAGGGTGGTGTGGAAGAGCTCTGGCAAGGGTCAATGGGAGAGTCTGGAAGTAGGCCCCTTCACCCTGAGACATGAAGCAGAACACACAGGGCATTCCCTGAAGATCCTGCCGGACACAAGGGCGAGGCAGGAAGCTGAAGCGCACTGCCAGGGCTTCTTTGGAATGTAGCTGTTTTCAATGTGGTCAGACTTTTGTGAATATAGTCCAGCTGTATTCTTACAGACAAAAAAGAATGAATACAGGAACCTCTCCCTAATATTCTCCCAGCCTGAAATGTCTATTACTTGGCTTTTTCTGAATCTCTGTAATATAATGAAAACTGGTATTATGTTTTTAAGATAACTTTGTGCCATTAAGTTTAAATTGTTCTGATATAATTTAGCTGTTGACACACAACTTTTAAAAAGAAGTATCCTTTTTTACCCAACAGCTATTTAAAGCACATTCTATTACAAACACTAGTTTGTCCCCCTGGAAGCACAGGCTACAGTATGGGGTACAAGGCTCTTTCCCTCGGGAGTTCACTGAGAGTAAGTGAAGATAAAGAATGAAGCAGTCAAGTACATAGAATTTATCAAGTCATGATCCATGAACCAGATGGAAAATTCCACCAAGAATTTTTCAGAGTATCTGGAAATACAAGAGAGAAAAGAATTTTCTATACTAAGGAAGAGAAATGTGAATAGTTAATCAGTAACAACTTAATGATTGAGAAAGAACAGCATGCTCTAAGAGCAAAGAAATAGAAGATTGCTGGTAGGAAAGAGAGTGAGAAGAAATTCAGAAAAGCAAGGGTCAAAAAATAATGATGTAAATCCATTTATGTATTTATTAACTATAACTCAGTTCAGTACAATTTATAAGTAAACATGCACAAAACAGAACTGGCTTCACAGCTGCTTTCCTAGCATTACAAATAATCAAGTGGATACTTCAAATTCTGATTTGACCTCTGCTAATTTTCACATGCTGTCGTATTCATTCACCACTTCACTCAAATTCATAAGTGAGCATATCCTGCCTGTCAGGCATTTACTTAGAGGACTTAATGATGAGTGTAGTTTGTAATGCTCTATCGACATGGTCCTTCAATGTAAGCACCACCTGCTTTGTGACAAGGAGGTAGTAAGATGACTGAGCGTGGACTATAGAGCAGTATTCTCTGAGGAAATAGTATCTAAGACAGGACTTTGAGTATAAGACCTTAAACTCTGTTAAGGGAATTCAGAACTGAGTATTCAAATACAGGAAATTCCTGTCCAGAGAGAATAGCAGGTGCAAAAGCCATGGGAGAAAGGTTAGGGTACAGATACATGGAAGCTCTATGCCCAGTCCTGTGTGATGGAGCACAGAGCCAGGGAAAAGAGTGTCACTAGACAGGAACAAAAGGTAGGCAGACCTTGGGTCATTCAACCCCCTGATTAGAGCCTGTAAGGACAAGTAGACAATGGCATTAGACAAAAATGTTCTGAGATGTGTCTTAAGATCTTTTCATCTACAGATTAGAGAAAGACCTGGCAAATCAAAGTGAGACCAAGTTCAAGAAAACCACTTAGGCGCATTAGCTCAGACTAATGATGCAGTCGTTGTCAAGGGAAATGAAAGTTAATTTTAAAGGTATTTGGAAAGTTAAAAACAAAACTTTTTGAAAGTTTGAATGTGAGAGATGTGTTATTAACAAAGAATCAAAAATGTTGATTTAGTTGGATAATCGTAAAACTATAGGCACCATTCACAAAGGTAATAAACAAGGGAGGGGAAGACCAAAGATTAAGAAGCAGTTTGGGAAACCATACAAGGAACATTCATGAATTTCATTTTAGAAAGCCTTACCGATATCCAAAAGTTGAACATGAGGCCCTCTTCCTCAAAAGAGAATCTAGGGTCCAAGCAAATGTGAGCCTGGAGAATTTTGAAGATGGGATATAAAATTTAATCTTTAAGATGGAATGTAAAATGAGGAGAAAGAGGTGGCCTGTTCCTCATCCTTGAGAAACCCCAACATTCAATGGTCATATACCAGGAAAGTAGCATTCCTAAAAAGTTGCACAGGAAAAGCAGGAAGAAAACTAGGAGACTACATGAAGAAAAAATCAAGGAGAAAAAGGCTAGTATTGTCAAAAACATCAAAGCCAAGGGCTTCATTTGTATGTGCCTGTATGTGAAAAGGAAAGCAGGGTTACTTGCTCGGAGTAGACCACATGCTGAAATAGCCAGTAGCAGAAAAGTCATAGGGTAAATCCCTAAAGATAGTGGATACGATCTTTAAATTGTCATCAAGAAGAATGGGAGGTTGGGTTGACCAAAGAAATATAGTAGGACTGCAGGAATGTGAAATCACAGTGGGATCTACCCAGCATGCTGTGAGATTTCAACAGCTTTTGGTCATTGATGGATAACAATGAAACCTGAAAGTACTCCAGTCAGTCAGAAGTGAGGTTTTGCCTTTGAACAGAAAAGTAGTGAACAAAGGAAACAGGGTGTTTTTAAAATGATAAATCTCTAAGCTGGATTGGAGGAAAGTGATCGATGGCTGGAAAGAATCCATAGGGACCAACTGACTGAAGTACTTGGTGAATGAGAAGAAACAGAGGTAGCATAAGAAGCTGTGCCTAAAAGCTCCATGGACAGAGTATTGACAGAGACCGAGATGCCTGAATAAGTCACATAGAAGATGAAACAGTTGGGATGATAGCAAGATCCAGAGTGTTCATGGGATTCGAAGGCTAAATTGTGGTAGACAAAAGGCCACCAAGACAGATTAGTAGGTCAAGGAGCTGAGAAGGCACTAACTGAGTTATTACCACATACATTGAGGTCACTGGTCATAAAGGGAATGGTATCTATGAACTGGGTACCACTAGTGTTGATGAATACAGCAAGTGACCCAAAAGTCTGTAGAGGAGAGCAGCAGAAGCCATCAACAGAGCATAAGAGAACAGCCTCCCAGAAGCAAATGGATTTAGGATAATCGCAAAGCACTATGAAGAAGGCAAGGCACACAAGCTCATTCTCTAAGTTCTGCTTTGAGAATAGCATGACTACTACTCGACTTCTCTAAAAACCAAATGATGTTTACAGTAAAAAAAAAAAAAAAACTTCATATGGTGAACTTAGAGCACAGAATACCAAAATCACCTTAGGTGACTTTTATGTTGTAAGGAAGAATTATTAGCTGTTTCTTGTGCATCTTAGAGAAGGGATCCATCTGAGACAGGGCTCAGCAAATGTTTTCTGTAGAGACCAGTCTCTCTCACCCCTCAACTCCACTATTACACAAAGGCACCATTGGCATTGTGCAAATGAACTCAACCTCTCTTACTCTATATCTACTGTTTAATTCATTCTATATTCTAGTGGAAACAGGTGGTACTGAGACAATTATTTCTTTCAGATTTTACAAATGAAGAAAGTCAGCCAAAGGTATATGGTTTCTATTACTAGCAAAGGAAAATTGAAAGCAACCACTCACCTGAACATATAGTTCTCTGAGTTCATACTGAAATTTCTTGGGATCTGTGGTAATTGTCACTGGACCAATTTCTGTGGAGATAAAAATGAGATAGATAAATAACTAGTAATCAAAGGGATTAAAGATTTTACTGTGCTTGCAAATCTCTTTGTTCCCACATACCAATAATTATTGATTAGTAACACACTATCGACCTTATCCCTGGTATAGTTTATAATTTAATCATACCTACCTAAAACCATGAGTTTTTAACCTTAAGAAATTCAAGGTGTCTCCCCAAGTGCTTCTTCACAGGTTTGGAAAAAAATATCCTCAACTTCATTTGGAAAAACAAAAGACCCCGAATAGCCAAAGCAACTCTGGGCGAAAAGAGCAATACAGGGGGGATCGCTCTACCAGACATCAAACTATACTACAGGGCTATAGTCATAAAAACAGCTTGGTACTGGCACAAAAACAGACCAGTTGACCAATGGAATAAAACTGAAGATCCAAACCTGAGCACATACAATTTCAGCCATCTCATATTTGATAAGGAGGCCAAGAAGACACATTGGAGGAAAGACAGCATCTTCAACAAGTGGTGTTGTGCTTGTCCCTAAATATGTGTGAATAAGAATTGAGGAAAAAGGTAACATAAATATTTAACAGAATAGCAGAGAGCACATCCACATGTGGCTCAGTAGATTTTATTTAGTTGTCTACAATGGAACCACTCCTAACAAAAATAAATAATAAATAAGGGGAAAAATAAATAATAAATAAATAAAATAAATAAATAAATAGGTGCAACATAAACATCAATCTCCCAATAGAATCACAGGGATAGAAAAGTCATGAAAGGTCACCTGCTTTCATCCACTGATCCTCAAACAAGAAAGGTCAAGATCCAAAGAAGGAAAATTGAAAACGTTGGTCAGAAAAGGAAGCCAGGTACGAAGATTTACATTTCCTGCCCACCTGAGCAGCCTACGCCAAAGCTCCACAACTTTCCTTTTTATCCAAAGTGTGCATTTTATGAATGGTTATATCACTGCTAACATCGTCTTCCTTGACTGCACCACTGACAGTGGTGGGCCACTTTTGGAGTCCCTATTTTGACGCAAAGAACACTCAGAATTCTCTGTTATATGCCTTGCCAGGGTGATTTGAATGAAACGTGGCCCACGTAACTCCAAGATTTGAATGCATGTCGACCAGTTGGTGGCTCAGTTTGCAGAAGTGTGGCCTTGATAGAAGCCATACATCGCTGTGTATGCGCTCTGAGAGTTTATAGCCTTGAGCCTCATTCATTCCTACTCTTTCCTCTTCATTTCTTCGGGCTTGAAAGAATGGTGAGTGCTCTAGCTTTCCTCTGATTGGCAACCGCCTCGCTGCCATGTCTCCCCCACCATGAAGGACACTGTAATGCTCCTGGAACTGTAAGCCCAAATAAATGCTTCCTATAAGAAAGTTGCCTGGGGCTGGAGAGATAGGCCTACGGTTAAGAGCACCGACTCTCTTGCAGAGGACCGGAGTTTCGATGCCCAGCATCCTCGACAATGGCGCTAAGAACCGTCTGTAACTCCAATTCCAGGAGAACTCCAGTTCCAGGGGAATCTGACATCCCTCTCGACCTTCAACGCGGCATTGACACGCACGGGTGCACAGACCTGCATGCAGACAGTAACATTTATACACATACAAATAAATAAATAAATAATAAAAGAAAAAAAAAAAAAAGAGAAAGAGAAAATTGCCTTACTCATGGTATTGTTTCATAGCAACTGAAAAGGAAGTAAGGGCTCATGAATATTTGCTTTACTAAGCCATAAGAAAATGATCTTCTGTCGCCTAGTAAGTACTATAATTACATACATAAACTTATAGAATAAACCTCACAGGGAAAATTCCTTCTCAAATCTATCTTTAAAACATGTGTGGAGCACAGACTAGATGACAAACATGGACTCTTTACCAAAGTCTCCAGTCTAGTGGGGAAGATAAAATGTAGATACATAGCTACAGTCCAGTGTAGGACATGCACCATTGGAAATATGAGGAAGGTCAGGTAGGAGCACTAACTAATAAGACCTTTGAGAGAGAACTGAAACACCTGGGTATGGTGGAAAGTGCCTGGAAACCCAGCACTGAGAAGGCAGAGGCAGAAGAATCCTCATTTGGGGGAGAGAATAGCGGCGTGGGCTACTGGAAAACCACTGTGTCAGCACTTCTACCAACCAACAACCAACCCACAACAAAGCAACAAATAGAACTAAAAGGGAGTTTTATTTTAAAAGTGAAATTCCTGGTTTTAAAATAGAGGACAGCGGCTGGAGGATAAGGCATTGGGGTCAGCGCCCACCGTTAAGAGTGCCGGCGCCGTGTGCAGACGGCGGGTCGTCCCGCCCCAGCGCCGTGGCTGCGCTAGACGTCTGCGAGGGCGCCGCGCACCCCTCTGCCTCCGCGCTTGCAAATGACACGCGGCTGCAAAAAAAAATAAAAAAAAAAAAATAAGGCTGCACTCACGTAACAAAAAATACGAGATATGCGCGAATGAGTGAATATGCCCGTATAGAGGCGACGAAATAGTCTATCGGGAACGGTTCGGGTGGGTTCGGTTTGGTTTATGCACAATTACAAAAACATCCAAAGTGCAATAGAAAGTTACTACTTAGCTCCAGCGCCGGCGTGGGAGGCCTCTTAATCATAGCAGTGGAGCCAGGGCGGTCACGGACTTGAGTCAAGCAGAGCCTATCTACCAGACACAATACTAACAAACCTCCCATACAATGACACCCTGCTTCACTCACTTCGCCTTGTTCTTATTTTGAATCTAATTCGTGCTTCGCAGTCCTAATGAACCGTGTGGGCACCTTACCTAGTGGGAGAAAGCCGGCCTCTTGTGTTCATTGCAGCCAATAAAGAGATCCAACAGCTGGTGAGGGAGACCAGTAAAAACCGAAAAAAAAAAAAAAAAAAAGTTACTAGCCTATAGTCTTTAGGTTTGCAAATAAATTTACAGTTCACAATAGTTTGTAACAGACATTGGGCCACCTTCAAGCCTTACTACAAAAGCCGCCAGAAGTAGGTAGAAGAGATTAGTGATACAGATCGATACTGTCTAGAGTGATAAAGCAGCTACTCAGCCTCTTAAGAGTTCACAATACCATGTGCCCAGTCGAGCATGACAATAGCCCCTTCCCGAGAGTTTCTGAGGCTAAACTGTTTCATATCTACTCCTTCCCTGACCTGCAGCACTTGGAGAAGGGATGAACTGTCTCAGGGTAATGTCTCTTAGAATCCCAAAAGTAGTTTAAAAACAAGAAGAGTGGAGGACAAGTAATAATATAATAACCTTTAATATTTCACTCTTTTTATCTTGAATGCTCCCTGCGAGACAAAGATCAGTAATAACTGATTTGACCAACTGTCCACTGTCCAGTAACCACAATGTTTGTGCTTTGAGTGATGATGGGTATAGACTGGAATTGGAATAATTGTTCCACAACACTCGTTTTGGAAGCAAAACATTAAATTGTGCCATGTATACATTAAATATATATATATATTATATATATATAGATATTATATAATCTATATATTGAATCAGAAAAGTACACAATTTGATTTAAAAAAAATAGGTCTTAATCTAAGTAGGGTCTCTTTCCTCTTCTCCAAGTAATTGTGCTAATTTTCCTGTTTCCTAGATTTTATCAAAGGCATTGCATTTGGTTCCAGGACCTCAGCAGCCATTGTTCTTCTCTGTGTTGCTGGATTGTACTTGGGAAAATAATGGAAAGAAATTCACAGTATAATATTATCTTTCATTGCTTCGTTTGGCAAGATCAATATCCAGCTCCTTGCTTTTCCTTTTCCGTTCTCCCACTAACAGATTTCTGGCTTTTGTACGTGTTTCCACTTTGCTCAGACCAGTTTCTTGAATAGCAAGGGCCACTTACCTCTGCTTGCCTCTCTGCCGGTCTGTGTGATCCATAAGACTGTCCGAGACTGTATACAATTCTTTGTTTGTTTTCTTAAAATGCTGTTCTCCTACTCTATGTTGGTAGTTGTGGATAAGTAGGTGACACACAAACGAAATAATTGCAAATATTATAAAAGAATCAAAGAAATGCCTGCAAGTTAAAATTTGAATTATAGTTGAAACTTAAAATAGAAATGAGCTTCTTAAAAGAAGTTTGATTTTAAGTCCACAGAAGGGGAGAACTTATGTCCAGAGCTGAAAAAGAGAACTCCAAAGATCTCAAGAGAATACACTGGGAAGCAACAGGAAGGGACCTGGTACATGCTGCAACTTGAAGAGAGTACTGAACAGCAAAGAAGTTCGAGGTTTTCAGACACAGCCTTCCAGGAACTTAAATTCGACATGGTCTACTTTCCCTAAAACTTCTACTTTCAATTTGAGATGAATCTAATGTCCTCTGTGTGCAAATAGTGTAGTATACATATACTATTCAAAGCAATTAACGTTACTAACTGGATAAAAATGGTAAAAAATTGTTTCCTGTTTGAAGATGCAACGAAAATCAGATATGACTATTACTATTACCAAATGACTACTTTCCATTGACATTAACAACACTACTCCCAGATTTCCCCATCTTGACTCAACTGTAACACTGCTATCCAGCACCAGAATTTTAATTTATGTATTTATTTTTTATTTATTATTATTTATTTATATTTTGGTCTTTTCGAGACAAAGGGGTCTCCCTGTAACCCAGCTGATCCTGGAACTCACTCCTGTAACCAGGCTGGCCTTGAACTCACAAAGGATCCACCTGTCGTGCCTCTGCCTCCCAAGTGCTAGGATGAAAGGCGTGCACCAACCACCCCTGGCTTCCAGCAACCATTTTAAAAATCAATTTGTGTCAAAGTAAAAAAACAACAAACAAAAAACCAAAAAAACAAATGCTGATTGTGAACTTTGAGGTGAGTGAGTGCCAAGTACATTTCAGGATGATCACGAGGCTCCAATGCGTTCCCCCCCCCCCCCCCTATTCCCACGTTGAGAACGGGTACCTTTAAGACCACTGAAAGCCCTCATCATGATTGCTTTTGGCAATAAGAGTGACATATTTGCATCAAGCCAGACTCTACTGATGAATTTACTGCGCAACGGTTGTCTCGTATTGGCTAACATAGGCGTTCTTACTTCCCACTATCCCAAAAAGATTATCCACTTCGACAATGACTTATATGACTTAGTATTTGCATTCAAACAAAACAAATTGCAGATATCATGGTGCAGAAATATAAATGTAGGCTTGTTTTATTATTCTGAACGTGCTAAAAGGATGTAGGGGAAAAAACAGTCTAAATGAATTCAGTCAATTTTGGGCACAGCTCTTTAGAAACAAGGAAGGGAAAGAAGAATGCTCTCGATAATGGACCTGGAGCAATGAGGTACGCAGAGCAGGATGTATTGCTGACTTCAGCCAGGGCATCCTCAAAGAACTTTTCCCCAAACAGTCCATGGGATTTTGAATGGCCTAATGAAAGTTCATACTTTAAGGCTTAGCATGTAATCTTAAGCATAAAGTTACATTTTTAACATCAATATATACATATGTGTTGAAAAGGAAAAAACAGGAAAACGTATATTTTAAATTCAACTATTTTATAAAAATAATAACCTTTCCTAGTAATGGTTCAAATACTCGTGAAAGCAACATAAAAAATAAGTACCATTGTCTGAAAACATTTTAAAAATTAAATAACATTAGTTATAGGCACGATACCTATTTTCAATTTTTTAGCCATAGATCTCACACTTCTTTTCTATATCTATCTATACCCTATTTCCTTTCTTCCCCTTATAAATATTCCGCGTTTTCACGGACTATGCACGTTCTTATTATCTTTCTTCCCCCACTATCCTTTCTTCGCCGCCTCGTTACCTATCCTTCTCCCCCTGCCCTCCTCCTGCCCCTACACCTCCGCCCTCCCCCCATTCCCGCTACCTCCGTCCACCCTCCTATCCCCTCCTCCTCCTCTCACCCTTTTTCCTACCCACATTTCACTCTCACCTAATTCTCATCTCCCTCTGCGAGCTTCCATTGCGTTTACCCTCTACCGCCCGGGCGTTCTGTTCACCTCTCTCTCCGGCAGGCCCGCCGCCTGCTCTCACCGATATCCCCCACCATTCCCATGGCCACGCTGCTGCTCAACTCCATCACCCCTGATGCTAGGCTACGCTTTCGTTCCACGTGACCCCAAACACAACTGGGTTGAGTGAGCCTCAATTGGTGAATTTGCTCCATTGGATTGGCCTTTGACCACATCTCGTGGTGTTTGCCCTGTATTGTTGAATCAGTGACAGTAAATATACGAATTGCAAGGCTGGGCATGCGCCAGAGAGCAAGCCAGGAGCAAGCCGCCAGGTGGACATCAGGTCACCTCCATGGCCTTGGCTTCAGCTCCTGCCTCCAGGTTCCCTGCTTGAGGGTCTTAATTTGTGCATCCCCCTGAGGAGTCAACTGTGAACACAGGAGAGTAAGGCTGAATAAACCCTTTTCCTTCCGCTCCCCATTTTGGTATCAGTCAGAGTTGTTTTGTGTATCACACAGCAATGAAAGATAAACCAGGACAAAAAACACAAGCATCTTAGGAAGTTTGTTGGTTCAAGGGTGTCCTAGAGACAATCTCAACGAATACAGGCTATTACTCTATTTAGTACTATTACTGTTCTTCACCAGAGCTCAATGGTAGATCCTATTGATGAAGATACCACATACTTTGGTCACAGTACATGGAAAAATCAGGTTTGTACTGACTGGGGAAAAAGTCCTCAACAGTTTTACCCAGATATGAGCCCCATGAACTACAGTAATGACCAAGATATGTCCATGGGTACGATAGTGGCATGGATGTTATGGAGGTAACCAACCCCTTTCTGGTTGAATTTAAGGTCCAGTCCCCAAGGGGTTCTGTAGATTTGATCACAAACCTGTGGTTAAGGAGCTCACAAGGTCCCACAGGAGAAACTTAACGTACTACATTATTTCCTAATTAGAAATAATATCAAACTGCCCCTCTAAACTTTATCAGATCTACCCAATAGATTAGTGTTACGCAGCTCTCAACCTCATCAGAGGACTATCTTTTGTGCAGTGGATGGTTGTTAATGCTGAAACTCACAACTCATCAAAGTGCATAGAAAAAGTGACTGTGAGCACTCATCCAAATAAATGACTTCCCCGGATCCGAGGCACAGCTCAGGAAGAGGAGAAGGAGAGCCTCCGTGTAAGAGCATACATGTCCAAGGAAGGAACCAGGGTGAACCAGTGTACTGTTCTGCATATACAGAATGCTTCTGCACCATCGGTAGTGCACACAGACTAAGTAAGTGGCACATCCAATAAGATTAAGCCAGTCAGCATTCTAACCACAGCTAAGGGAGTGGCTTATAAGCCCCTAACTGAAAACGGCTTCAAGGAGAGGGAGAGTCAGTTCTTTTAAGGGGTAGTGGCCCCTGTCGGTCACCACCTCTGGTAATGACAACCACGAGTACATGGCAGTACAAATTGGACTGGTGTTCATTTTAAAAAACGGGGGAGGGAGAGTTGGCTCATCTGTTAAAAGCATTGACTCGCTCTTTCAGAGGACCCAGGTTCAACTTCCTAGGCACCCACATGGCAGCTAACCAACTGTCCATAACGCCAGTTTCAGGGATCTGACACCATATTCTCTGATTTTCATGGGCATTACATGGACAAGTGCACTTAACAAGAAAACATGCAGGCATACATCATAAGATACTAAACATAAATAAATACAATAAATAAGGTAAGTAAATAATTAAATAAAAAGAATGGGTGCAAAAGAGAGACAAAATATGGGAAGAGAGTTGGAACGAACGGGTGGGGGGACGATGGACCAAAAATACAATATTGAAATCTCAAAAAGGCAAATCAAATATTTTACCAAAAAATTTTAAAAAACGGTGAGGATTCACTTTAAAATTTGTGAACTGCTCTAGCAGGAGACATCAGACAGGCAAAATGCAAGAGAATAATAGACGGTCGAGTGCGTCACACAAAAACCCCATAAATGGGACACTTTATCAAAGGCCTCTTCCTCCACACCCTCCCAAGTCTCAGGAATCATCATGAAAGAAGAGACAGGAAGATTTGTAAAAAGCCAGAGATAAGGACAGCTGTGAAACAGTGTTTCCCAGTCATGACAGGACACTACATACTTGAAGTCACAGTGATTATGATTGCCTGCATAAGGCCTGCACAAGAGTCAAACCAACAAAATTCCATCACTGGTGGGGAATGTGGAGTCGTTGTGAGGGGAGAAAGTAACGGTTGCTTTTTAATCAAAAACAATTATATTCATGTAAATGAAATTTGCAAACAATTAAATTTTATTTTTTTTTAGTCCTTTTTCAAGACAAAGAGGGTCTCCTTGTAGCCCCAGCTGGTCCTGAACTCGCCCTGTAGACCATGCTGGCATTTGAAACCACAAATATCCACCTGCCATTGCGCAGCCAAAGTGCTAGGATAAAAGCGTGTGCCACCACATTCCCGCTAACAAGAGAATTTTTAACCAAGAATAAAAATACTAAAAAAATAAAAAAAAATGGGCTGGAGATATGGCCTAGCGGTTTAAGAGCGCCGACCGCTCTTAAGAGGACCCGTCTTCGAGATCCCCAGCACACAAATGGCGGCTAAGAACCGTTTTTTTTTTTTTTTTTTTTTTTTTTTTTTAACTCCAGTTCCAGGAGGTGTGACTCCCTCTTCTGACCCCAAATGTATTGCACTACATGGGTGCAACAAACTTGCATGCGACAGGTACATTCATACACATAGCAGAAATAAATAAAATTAATAAAAAAAAATTTTTCAAAAAAAATGGCTGTTACACAATTCTTTAACATGTCTATTATTTCAAATAAATCTATATATTAGAGCTAAAGAAAAGGAAAATTATTAAAGGAGAATAAAATATTAATGATGAATCAAAATTATATATGTGCAAGTCCTTAGGAAAGAATATAATATTGTTGAGATCTCCACATGTTGAGAGAATAGCCTTAACTTCAATCTTGATGGTTTCCATAACAAACAAATGTATGCAGCATTTTGATTGTGTTTCCAAAAAATATATAATTTGTCCAACACCATGCTTGAATTAATAAATATTTTTATTTACAACCAATGAGAGCAAGTGTTATCTATGACAGGTGATGTATATATCTAGATATCTAGATCTATATATAGTTACGTGGTTTCGTTGTACATCGTTACATCAGAATGCACAAATGAGACCCCTACAGCCTTGAGGATGGTTTCAGGTTGTCGAGGAAGAAAAAAAAGCAAACAAATGGTATTTAAACGCAGACAGGTAAGGCGGGTGATGTCCTGGGAAGAGGGCATTAAATTTATGGCCATAAACGTTTGTACAAGTCCCCTGCTCTCAACAGAACCCTCGCACCTGGGAGTTATGCTATGCAGAGAGAGAATTCTTTATACTGAAATGACTTTTTTTCTTTGGATTTGTGTTTTGTAAGTGCAGTTCAGTGGAACAATGGACTTAGGCCCTGGGCTTTGAATCTTGGCTAATGCGTGAGGCTGACTTCCCACCAGCTTCCAGGGCAGGTTCTCCACCTCAGGATCTTTCATCTCTAGATTATGCTGCCCAGTAGCCCAACCCTATTCCTGCCTATTGTCACCTTCCATCCAACAAGGCCCTGGATGTGGGGTGGCCCATGATTGGGATCAGGGCCCTCAAATAACCTGCATTATCTGTGAAGAGGGCATGGAGGTTGCAAACCTTGTCAGCAGAACCACAGCAGTGCTTGAAGCCAAAGGCTTGAGTCCAGAGGGAAGGCAAGCATTTCACACACTCCCAATCCAACATGCCCCAATTGCCCAGGTTTGAATACTGCTGGGGGGTGGCCTGTCCATCAAGTTTTGGGACAGCTGGGAGAAGTCTTCTGCCTACTCAGCTTCACTGAACATGTTTAGGGTACAGCACATGGGTCTCAAGGCTTGCGAGAAGGGAAATCTCATATGATAGCTCTGCCAAAGGTCAAGAGCAGCCCACATCACCAAGAATCTTCTAGTTCTCATATGAGTCTACACTTGATCCAGAAGTACCCAGGTCTGCAGGGCTGTTCCCATGCAAGCTCTATGCTGGGAGGGAGATACAAACTCTCTTTTTGGGCCTTCGCAACTCTTAAAATCTGTTTACAGTTATTAGCATGAATTTTAATAAAATAGTTACCGGTCAATCTTTATTTGGGGAATAAATACAAATGTCAGAGCATTGAATTGGTTTGCAGATTCACTCAAATTATACAATTCATATTTTGTGGCTGATCCCAGATGGTGTCTACAGCTGTCCAAAAGAGACAAACACATGAGAGATAAAGGAATTTGAAGAAACCATTTATAATCCTAGCAATAGTACAAATGTTCCAGGTTTATCAGACATTAAGTAGGACTGCCCTATGAAAAGAAATAAACTGGTTTGAGATCGGGGATCTCCCAGACCACCTGAGCATAGCAAGGAGCTGGAACTCCCAACCGCAAGAAAAAAAACCAGTATAACAATAGAGTGCCCCTTAACTGTAATGGCACAGAAAGAAAAAGTGTACGATCACACAAATGGAGTTCGATGGCAGCAGTAAGAAAAGATACATCATGAGTGTTCACCAGGGTAATGGATTGAACTAAGAAGATAGTATGGTGAATGAAGTAACAAGGTCCCAGAAAAACAAACAACAGAATGGTATCCCTCATCTGTGGAGGCTAGTGCCAATTACCTAGATTAAAGCATTTCTTGTGCATTGCCCCCTTGAGTTTTTTTCCAAAGCAGTTGGGAGTGAATGCATATTGGAAACAACACGACAACAACAGAAGGACTGCATCAAAGTAACTGACTGAAACGGTGAAGGTCTGCTCAAAACAGTCAACTTGAATCCACATGGAGACATTTTGAGAAAGAACTAGAAGAAAGAGGGATGAAAAGGCATGTTTGGCGAATGCAGGAGCCCTGGTGGTGGTGGGGAGGGTACGAAGTGGGGGACAGGGGTCAGGTCGTGAGCTAGTAACATAAATCTTGATACAAAAACACAAATATGTTCAAAGAAAGTTTTCAAAAGCGAAAAATAAACTGTTTTTAATAAAGGAAATAACATAAAAGAAAGATAAGTATTAAAACGTATTTATTCTGACAATTTAAGTTTAGTATAATTAATAAAAATTTCAATAGAAATTTTTTTTTGCTGTTTTAGGAACATATAAAATAACAATTTTTGGTATTCACTTTAAAAACCACAAAGGCAATTATATTAATGAACTCTAGAAGAGGAAACAATGAAGGACATTACACCCATCAGTAAGAGAAAATATAGAGGTGTGGCTACACAAATAAATACAAGATAACTGGAAACGAGTGATTGGGTACAAAACAGTAATCTCCAAGACAAGGTGCATAGAAACAGATTATTTTTAAATCTAAAGTTATGGAACTGGCAAGTTGCTGACATATGGGCAAAATCACTCATTTCATGCAACCTGGATAACCTAATTCAGTCCCATCAAACACAGAACTCAAAACTTAGTAGGAGAAAACCCACTTCCAAAAGTTGTCCTCTGACCACAAGCCTGCCATGTCAGATGTGCTCCCACTCCCACAGGCAATATTCATACAATACAGAACACACATACACACACACACACAACATAAACAACACCACATAGTACACACATAAAGTAAACAATGACATCTTTTTAAAAATCTAACTTATCACTGCTGGATAAGGGAGAATTAGTCTTCTTTAAGAGATACTAGATAGACTGACCAGGCTTCAGTGGATAGGGATGCACTCACACTACATAATCTATGGAGACATAACCTGGCTTGATAGGCCCCCTTAACATATATGACAGAATGGGGGCAGGGGCTATGGAGGCTCAATACAGGAGAGGAGGATCTAAATATGATAAGACGTATTTGTATGAATGACAAAATTCAATAAGAAATAAATACTGAAAATCTAACTTTAATGACAGTGTTATACCAATAGATTAATGATATCTTTTTTATTTATTATTTATTTTGGACTGTTGTATGAGTGTGCAGTCTGCATGTAAATAGATATGCCCATGTCCTGCAAATGCTGCATAGGGTCAGAAGAAGGGGTCGGATTTCCCTGGAACTGGAGTTTATAAGAATGGTTCTTAACTTGACCATGTGGGTGCTGGGATTGAACCTGGGGTTCCTCTGCCAGAGCAGTTGGAGCTCTCGAACCACTGATCCATCAATCCACCTCCAAGCCCCAATTAAATAACGATATCTTATAACTCTTACTTACAGCCACAGTGGTGATGAAACACAAGAAGGGCCTATGACTGGCACCATGTAAAAATAGAGGACGACAGAGCAACCAATAAGAGTTCGCAGCTTATATAGACCAATAATATACGAAGAAATTGAAGATGTAATAAGAACCCTCCCAACCAAAAACAGCCCATGCCTAGATGGCTTCAACAGCAGAAATCTATAAAAAATATTTCGAAAAAGACTTTACAAACCATTACTACTCAAGTTTGTTTACTAAGGAAAAATGGGAGGGAGTTCTCCCAGAATCCTTCGATGAAAGCCAGCATCACTCTATTACCAAAACCAGGAGATACAACCAAAAAGGAGAACTATAGACCCATTTCCTTAATGAACAAGATGCAAAAATTCTAAATAAAATTCTTACAAATACGCATACAGACCCACAATACAAGAAGATCATCCTCATGACCAAGTTGGATTCAGTCCAGAAATGCAGGGATGGTTCAATATATGAAAATCATTAAATATCAAGCATATAAATTGGACTGAAAGACAAAAACCATACATCATCTCAATTGATGCTGGAAAAAGCCTTTGACAAAATCCAGCATCCCTTCATGCTTAAAGTCCTAGAGGGAATTGGAATTGGAGGGATATTCCTCAATGGGATTAATCAAGCCATATACAGGAAACCCACAGACAACCGATAATCCTCCTAAATGGGGAAACGACAGAATCTTTCCTTTTAAAGTTAGGAACTCGGCCAGGCTACCCCCTGTCACCACGCCTCTCATATAGTACTGGAAACACTTGCTAGGGTAATAAGACAAGAAAAGAAATTTAAAGGAGTTTAATTGGAAAAGAGGAAGTCAAACTACCCTTTTTGCTGATTATATGAATGTTTAACGAGGGATGCTAAGAACTCCCACCAGAAAACTCCTAGAAATGAATTAACAGCTTCAGCAAAGTGGGAAGGTAAAAAAATTAACCTAGAAATTTAGTAACCTTTCTTTACACCACAACAATCTAGTGAAGAAAGGAATACAAGGAGACCTTCCACACTCAAAAGCCTCAAAACACAAAATAAAATACCTAGGACAAAAACTAACCAAAAGACACTAAGGATCTCTACAAACAAAAAAGTTTTTAAAAAAAAAAAAAAAAAAAAATTGAAGAAGACATCAAAGATAGGGAAAGCCCTCCATGCTCATGGATTGGGAAAATAAATATGGTAAAATGTCCATTCTACCCAAAACTCTTTTGTGCAGATTTAATGCATCCCAATCAAAAAAAAAAAAAAAAAAAAAAAAAAAAAAAACAGAGAAAGACGCAGAAAAGTTATGGCAGAATGCATGATCTGGAACGGGTAGGGGTGGGGTAGGGGGAAGGGAAGGGGATATATGCCTGAACTGATTTGGAAAATGATGTATGAAATACACAAAACATCAATAAAAAAAAAAAGAGAAAAAAAAAAGAAATTCAAGGTGTCAAAAATATCAGAGATTTAAAAAAAAAATGACGATCCCAGTTCTACTTTTTTCTCACTTTCATCAGTCAGAAATGTTTATTGAACACTCACTTTGCTATTAGGACCTAAAAGAACCAACTGCATATTCATCCTGTAGTTCAGTTACTTGCATTATAAAACAAAAATTCATATGTGAGTTTTTTGTGACTAGAAGTTAGTTCAAATAAAGTAAAATGTTAAACAAAAAAATGAGCCTTCAAAATCTATGCTATGGGATTCTCAGTGACCTTGAGAGCAGAGATGCAAGGCTACTGACACACAAGAAACAGTCCCCATGCTCTTTCCTTGTGCCTGGACGATGGCTGGGTATCACTATCATGTTTCTCCTGAGATGGCTTGGATCACAGTTACCTTCAGGACTATGGCCACCTCCATGATTTCCCTGAGGTACTGAGCAAACCACTGCTTCAAAAAGGACTAAGTTAGAATTACTGCTTTCCTTCCTTGCAGAGTCATGAATTGGGATTTAAGTCAAGTGGAAAGAAACCCAAATATCAGTCTGTTAAAACAACTATACCCCACACACATACAGAGACACATGCACATGTTATTTGTGGTAAGGTATATCATGTTTGTAATAAAGGTTTTCAGTTCATGAAACCTATTCTTAAAAAAAAAAATAACATAAAATATATCACTTGAAAATTCCCCTTCCTGGATACCAACTACCTCCCCATAAAGCAGCCATGTATTTGAGTAATGCTACTAAAACTCATCTGGATATCATATGGACTGACATACCATTTAAATTCCTAAGGTAGATGAAAAGTTTTCTATTTTATGTAATGAAGTTATAGGATTCACTCAAAATTATAACATGTAACGACAACACAAAATTATAAAGATTCTTAATTTTTAGCTTTTTTAAAGCTGTTCTAGCTTCAAAGCCATATTGCTCAAATAAGGATTTTTATAACTTCAAAGGGTAATAACTAATTAGCCAAGCCTTCAATCACAGGCTAAATATGTCAAGAAGGCAAATTGGAGAATTTTAAAAATAAATGAGGTAAATTAGAAAGAAGCATAATTGGTCAGGCATAACCCATGCAATTTTTCCTAGAAACTGCATGAGAAGAATACCTTGAACCTTCCCTGTAGATTAGACACCTTGCAATTTGCAGAAGGAGAGGAGAGCTGATTGGATAAACTGTGTGGAAATGCAAACATCTGCATTCCATACAAAGCAGAATGGTCATTAGCCATGTCCTGAGTGTATGGAAAATGAGGAAAGCCTACTCCCTCAAGACTAAACAAAGGCATACTTTGTAAAAGAATGCAAAACAGTGCCGGGTATGCCAGACAGCTACACCCTGACAGATGAATTGTCAGCAGCCCTGTCAAGCCAATCTTCTGTCTTCCTACATGGCACAATACTAAAATAATCCTAGAATGAACAACATCAAAAGTAGAAAGGAATACAAATAACACTGGGAAAGAACAATCATATGAGAATACAGAAAAGAATAAAGCATTTAGACCTGCAAATTGTTCCCTTAATTATTAAAATATAAATAAAAAGCTCTTAATATATGCCTCTTTCAAGAAAAAATGATCAAGGGATCTTATTAAAGTAAGAAGACTATTTACTTTCATTTTAATTACCTAGAAACTCTCACATATACACCTGTTTTCAACAAAGATCAGAAATCTGCCCTAATGCTCATTAATAACATTTTCTCAAACCACTCTGGACAGCTGAGATAACTCTTTTATCACTTGTGGGAAATACTCTGGAAGGGCTTGCCAAGCCGCCCTGTCCCTCCAGCTGTAAGTATGTTTTCCAACTTTCAAAGCACTGAATGATAGGATTCTTTGGCAAAACCAACTCCCCTTCTTTGCAGGACTTGCTCCCATTGCAGTCTTTGTCTTCACTTAATAGAGCCCTGGGTAGGTCTGTCCTGTCATTAACAATTTCCTCTTCCTTTTCACTCACGTGGCTTCATTTCCTGCCAAGCTTCCAGTGATATTCAGCAGGTATAACTCTGCCCTCTCCTCCCATCTCAACATGTTCATTTATTGCTTACAGAATTTCATGGGAACTCTCGGAGACAACCCAAACTCTCCCTTCCCATATCTAAATGTCAACCCTTGTTAGTGCCCCATCCCTTAGAAGCTGTTGCATTTCTCACCATCCCTGTGGCTTTCTCCTTGGCCTTCCTCTGTTCCTGGTCCTCTCCCTCTACAAGGCCTCATTTAAATCCAATGCTTTGGACTGAAAGTTTTGCCTTTGCACTAACTTCTTTTAATGCTGTCTCAATAATGTGTGTAATAAAGACATTGAGGAGAAAAGGTACATAATATTTAACAGAATGCAGAGAGCACATCCACATTGCTCAGTAGATTTTATTTAGTTGTCTACAATGGAATCCCATCCTAACAAAAATAAATAAATAAATAAATAAATAAATAAATAAATAAATAAATAAATAAATAGCAACATAAACATCAATCTCCCAATAGAATCACAGGGATAGAAAAGTCATGAAAGGTCACCTGCTTTCATCCACTGATCCTACAAACAAGAAATTTCAAGATCCAAAGAAGATAAAATTGAAAAACTTTGGTAGAAAAGGAAGAGGTAAAGAGATTTAACATTTCCCACACTGAGCAGCCTAAGCAGCTCACAAACTTTCCTTTTTATCCAAAGTGTGCATTTTATGAATGGTTATATCACTGCTAACATCGTCTTCCTTGACTGCACCACTGACAGTGGTGGGCCACTTTTGGAGTCCCTATTTTGACGCAAAGAACACTCAGAATTCTCTGTTATATGCCTTGCCAGGGTGATTTGAATGAAAAATGTCCCACGTAAGCTCCAAGTATTTGAATGCATTGACCCAGTTGGTGGCTCAGTTTGCAGAAGTGTGGCCTTGATAGAAGCCATACATCGCTGTGTATGCGCTCTGAGAGTTTATAGCCTTGCCTCACTTCCATCTTGCTCTCTCCACTTCCTATTTCGGCTTGAAGATGTGAGTGCTCAGCTTTCTGCATTGGCCACCCCTGCTGCCATGTCTCCCCACCATGAAGGACACTGTATGCCTCTGGAACTGTAAGCCCAAATAAATTCTTCCTTATAGAAATTGCCGGGCTGGAGAGATAGCCTAGCGGTTAAGAGCACCGACGCTCTTGCAGAGGACCCGGGTTCGATCCCCAGCATCCACATGGCGGCTAAGAACCGTCTGTAACTCCAATTCCAGGAGAACTCCAGTTCCAGGGGAATCTGACACCCTCTCTGACCTCCGCGGCATTGCACGACACGGGTGCACAGACCTGCATGCAGACAGTACATTTATACACATACAAAAATAAATAAATAAATAAATAAAAAAAAAAGGTATCTGAATGTCTACACCTTTCTTGAGAGATGTGGGAAATGCTAAAGAAAGTTCCAGGTAAAAGAAGACCACAGAGCAGTTGGAAGCTTTTTCTTATAATCAAAATACTGCCTGCAACTGGCTAGTCCTTAATCACCAGGTGTGTGCTCAAATGCCAGACTATGAATACCAGAATGGGATTCCTACAAGGAATCACACACAGATACACACACAGACACACACAGATACACACATGCACACACACACATATATATATACATACATACATATATGTATGTGTCTGTGTGTGTCTGTGTGTGTGTATCTGTGTCATGTATTACCTACATTGCAGATTTTCTTCCCTCTGATTTTTACATTTCAGGCTTATACTCAACCACTTACTTGATCTACCAAGGCCAAAGCACCCCCACCCTTCTCAATCCATTTCTCCAAAGTATGTGACCTGTGCAAATAAGAATTTTGGAGGTATATTCCAAAATCCCAAATTGTTGGATTTTGAGGGAATGGGGAGCTCCCTTTTCGCCACTACCTTCCTGCAGTCCAGTAAAGACAATCAGCAGGTCAGCACGCCATGTCCAGCAAGNTGAAAGCTGTGCCTTGACTCCCCCCTATAGGTATATATACTACAACTGCTTTCTTGAGACTTACTAGTCGCTACACACAACTTAAAAACACACTATAAAAATACACAAAAGGGAGGAATATATACTAATAATGAAAACTTTTCGTCGAATAGACCCTGAGCAAATAGCCGAAAGCTAAAAACTAAACTATGGGAAAAGATTTTGTTGTTCCAACAGGCCAGAGTTCACCAACTAAAATGGGCTTGGAAAAAAAAAAAAAAGAAAAACGAAATGGCCGGCCCCAGCTTTGCAAGGAATAGGCAGTACCAGAAAGTCCCAGCAGAAAGATTGACTCCCCTGGGCATTGAAAGGGAGGAATGCGCTCAGATTGGCGGCACGACTACCAAGCCCCTCTCTGGATCTCCTACTGGTTACAATACAATTTTTAATGAATCCTAGCGAAGCTTACCTTCTAGGGTGCCACAAAGTTTTTTATATGAGAGACTTTCTTAACCTCCCCCCCTATAAAATAAGGAGAAATATGAGGAGGATGAGCTCGTTCTCCAGCTGTAGATTTGAGCCAGCTTTTATAGAGGTATTCTCTGTAAAATCAGTAGAGCTGCCTTCTTTGATTGACTAATGGACAATAGAAACTGTGAGCGGGGGTTATTCTCTATTCAGAACCAAATACAATGCTAAACTCTGCAATTAAGCTATGCATTAAGCAAAATAATATTAATACAGGAGAGCCCTCTGACATCAACCAATGGATTATTCTAAAAAGGAGATGTTGGCCAGAAGATCCAAGCCCCCCCCCCACAAAAGTAAAGGCTCCTTGCCTCACAAACTGGGATATCTGCAGGAAGAGAGGCCGATAAGGCCCTGCTGTTGAAAGACCTGATATAAACATGGGAAAAGATGTATGGAGACGCGCACTTGGCAAGTATACAGATGGTCTCTGGAATGCCAGAGAGTGTTACCAAAGGCCACTAAAGAAAATATAGGTCTCCTTGAGTCAAAGCCAAGACTCTCCTCCGTCAGCATCAGCTAATCTCATCTTCCTGGAAATACTATGCAGCAGTGGCAGCCAATATGTCTGTATATCCCAATCTATATTGGCTATTGCCTCTCTCCTTGGAGGAATAACCTCTACGCCTGATGCCACAAGTTTACATCCTCTAAAGGTTAGGAGACGTTATAAGCACACGAAGACCCTGTCATAATAACAGAAGAAAATGTAATAAATGGATTAACATACCCATCCAAACATTTGTGTCTTTACCAAAGTAACTTACCATACAAATTAGTACTGTTTTAAATCCTATATATCTAATTGCTTGGCTTCAATTTGTAGGATTGAAAGGTTAATGCCTGGACAAGCAGGCAGCCCATGAAAGAAAAAAAAGCAGAATTGACCTAGAGACCCCAAGACAACAGCTCCAGAGAAAAGTAGACTGCTTTGCTTCTCATACACCTGTGCCCCTTTTCTAAAGCCCAGGGAAACAATCTGGCGGAAGAGGGGGCGTGGTAGAATGTAGAGGGGCCTAAACGATTGGGGGGGTTAATGGTGAACTACAACAATATAGACTGGACACTCATTGGATCAACTTGATTGAACCATACAAGCCCCCCCTGCTGGATGGTGGGACCTATGAGGCTGTGTGGGTTTTGGGCACAAGCTGCTCGCGGCAAATTTGATTTTACAATGAAGGATGCTTGTACTCACAGACTATCTACATACTGTTTAAAAAAAAAAAAAAAAAAAAAAAAAACAGAGAAAGACGAAAGCTTATGGCCAGAATGCATGATCTGGAAGCGGGTAGGGGTGGGGTAGGGGGAAAGGGAAAGGGGATATATGCCTGAACTGAATTTGGAAAATGATGTATGAAATACAGCAAACATCAAATAAAAAAAAAAAAGAGAAAAAAAAAGAAAATTCAGGTGTTCAAAAATATGCAGAGAATTTAAAAAAAAAAATGACGATCCAGTTCTACTTTTTTCTCACTTTCATCAGTCAGAAATGTTTATTGAACACTCACTTTGCTATTAGGACCTAAAAGAACCAACTGCATATTCATCCTGTTAGTTAGTCCTTTGTGTATAAAAAACAAAAATTCAATATGTAGTTTTTTTGTGACTAGCAGTTAGTGTCAAAATAAAGTAAAATGTTAAACAAAAAAATGAGCCTTCAAAATCTATGCTATGGGATTCTCAGTGACCTTGAGAGCAGAGATGCAAGGCTACTGACACACAAGAAACAGTCCCCATGCTCTTTCCTTGTGCCTGGACGATGGCTGGGTATCACTATCATGTTTCTCCTGAGATGGCTTGGATCACAGTTACCTTCAGGACTATGGCCACCTCCATGATTTCCCTGAGGTACTGAGCAAACCACTGCTTCAAAAAGGACTAAGTTAGAATTACTGCTTTCCTTCCTTGCAGAGTCATGAATTGGGATTTAAGTCAAGTGGAAAGAAACCCAAATATCAGTCTGTTAAAACAACTATACCCCACACACATACAGAGAACACAATGCACATGGTTATTTGTGGTAAGGTATATCATGTTTGTAATAAAGGTTTTCAGTTCATGAAACCTATTCTTAAAAAAAAATAAATAAAAATATATCACTTAAATTTCCCCTTCCTGGATACCAACTACCTCCCCATAAAGCAGCCATGTATTTGAGTAATGCTACTAAAACTCATCTGGATATCATATGGACTGACATACCATTTAAATTCCTAAGGTAGATGAAAAGTTTTCTATTTTATGTAATGAAGTTATAGGATTCACTCAAAATTATAACATGTAACGACAACACAAAATTATAAAGATTCTTAAATTTTTAAGCTTTTTTAAAGCTGTTCTAGCTTCAAAGCCATATTGCTCAAATAAGGATTTTTATAACTTCAAAGGGTAATAACTAATTAGCCAAGCCTTCAATCACAGGTCTAAATACTGTCAAGAAGTGGCAAATTTTGGAGAATTTTAAAAAAAATAATGAGGTAAATTAGAAAGAGCATAATTGGTCAGGCATAACCCATGCAATTTTTCCTAGAAACTGCATGAGAAGAATACCTTGAACCTTCCCTGTAGATTAGACACCTTGCAATTTGCAGAAGGAGAGGAGAGCTGATTGGATAAACTGTGTGGAAATGCAAACATCTGCATTCCATACAAAGCAGAATGGTCATTAGCCATGTCCTGAGTGTATGGAAAATGAGGAAAGCCTACTCCCTCAAGACTAAACAAAGGCATACTTTGTAAAAGAATGCAAAACAGTGCCGGGTATGCCAGACAGCTACACCCTGACAGATGAATTGTCAGCAGCCCTGTCAAGCCAAAGATCTCTGTCTTCCTAACATGGTCACAATACTAAAATAATCTATGAATGAAACAACATCAAGTAGAAAGGAATACAAATTATAGCAATGGGAAAAGAACAATCATAATGAGAATAACCGAAAAGAATAAAAGCATTTTAGACTGCTGCAAATTAGTTCCATTAATTATTAAAATAATAAATAAAAGCTTTAAATATATGCCTCTTTCAAGAAAAAATGATCAAGGGATCTTATTAAAGTAAGAAGAACTATTTACTTTCATTTTTAATTAACCCTAGAAACCTCTCCAGCATATACACCTGTTTTCAACAAAGATCAGAAATCTGCCCTAATGCTCATTAATAACATTTTCTCAAACCACTCTGGACAGCTGAGATAACTCTTTTATCACTTGTGGGAAATACTCTGGAAGGGCTTGCCAAGCCGCCCTGTCCCTCCAGCTGTAAGTATGTTTTCCAACTTTCAAAGCACTGAATGATAGGATTCTTTGGCAAAACCAACTCCCCTTCTTTGCAGGACTTGCTCCCATTGCAGTCTTTGTCTCTTCAACTTAATAGAGCCCTGGGGTAGGATCTGTCCTGTCATTAACAATTTCCTCTTCCTTTTCACTCACGTGGCTTCATTTCCTGCCAAGCTTCCAGTGATATTCAGCAGGTATAACTCTGCCCTCTCCTCCCATCTCAACATGTTCATTTATTGCTTACAGAATTTCATGGGAACTCTCGGAGACAACCCAAACTCTCCCTTCCCATATCTAAATGTCAACCCTTGTTAGTGCCCCATCCCTTAGAAGCTGTTGCATTTCTCACCATCCCTGTGGCTTTCTCCTTGGCCTTCCTCTGTTCCTGGTCCTCTCCCTCTACAAGGCCTCATTTAAATCCAATGCTTTGGACTGAAAGTTTTGCCTTTGCACTAACTTCTTTTAATGCTGTCTCAATAATGTGTGTAATAAAGACATTGAGGAGAAAAGGTACATAATATTTAACAGAATGCAGAGAGCACATCCACATTGCTCAGTAGATTTTATTTAGTTGTCTACAATGGAATCCCAACTCCTAACAAAAATAAATAATAAATAAAATAAAATATAATAAATAATAAAATAAATAAATAAATAGGTGCTAAATAAACCATCAATCTCCCAATAGAATCACAGGGATAGAAAAGTCATGAAAGGTCACCTGCTTTCATCCACTGATCCTACAAACAAGAAATTTCAAGATCCAAAGAAGATAAAATTGAAAAACTTTGGTAGAAAAGGAAGAGGTAAAGAGATTTAACATTTCCCACACTGAGCAGCCTAAGCAGCTCACAAACTTTCCTTTTTATCCAAAGTGTGCATTTTATGAATGGTTATATCACTGCTAACATCGTCTTCCTTGACTGCACCACTGACAGTGGTGGGCCACTTTTGGAGTCCCTATTTTGACGCAAAGAACACTCAGAATTCTCTGTTATATGCCTTGCCAGGGTGATTTGAATGAAAATGTCCCCGTATACTCCAGATTGTGAATGCATTGACCCAGTTGGTGGCTCAGTTTGCAGAAGTGTGGCCTTGATAGAAGCCATACATCGCTGTGTATGCGCTCTGAGAGTTTATAGCCTTGCCTCACTTCCAATTTTCTCTCTCTGCTTCCTCACTTCCGGGCTTGAAAGAAATGGTGAGTGCTCTAGCTTTTCTCTGATTGGCAACCGCCTCTGCTGCCATGTCTCCCCACCATGAAGGACACTGTATGCCTCTGGAACTGTAAGCCCAAATAAATTCTTTCCTTATAAAGAAATTGCCGGGCTGGAGAGATAGGCCTAGCGGTTAAGATGCACCGACGCTTTGCAGAGGACCCGGGTTCGATCCCCATGCAATCCACATGGCGGCTAAGACGCGTCTGTAACTCAATTCCAGGAGAACTCCGTTCCAGGGGAATCTGACATCCCTCTCTGACCTCGCGCGGCATTGCACGCACGGGTGCCAGACTGCATGCAGACAGTACATTTATACACATACAATAAATAAAATAAATAATAAAAGAAAAAAAAAAAAAAGGAAAGAGAAATTGCCTTACTCATGGGTATTTTATCATAGCAACTGAAAAAGGAAGTAAGGGCTCATGAATATTTGCTTTACTAAGCCATAAGAAAATGATCTTCTGTCGCCTGTAAGTACTATAATTACATACATAAACTTTATAGAATAAACCTCACAGGGAAAATTCCTTCTCAAATCTATCTTTAAAACATGTGTGGAGCACAGACTAGATGACAAACATGGACTCTTTACCAAAGTCTCCAGTCTAGTGGGGAAGATAAAATGTAGATACATAGCTACAGTCCAGTGTAGGACATGCACCATTGGAAATATGAGGAAGGTCAGGTAGGAGCACTAACTAATAAGACCTTTGAGAGAGAACTGAAACACCTGGGTATGGTGGAAAGTGCCTGGAAACCCAGCACTGAGAAGGCAGAGGCAGAAGAATCTCATTTGAGGATAGCCTGGGCTACATGGAAAACACTGTGTCAGCACTTCTCCAAACCAACAACAACAACACCACAACAACAGCAACAAATATGAACTAAAAGGGAGTTTTTATTTTAAAAAGTGAAAATTCCTAGGTTTTAAAAATAGAAGGACAGGGCTGGAGAGAAAGATGGCTCAGCCGTTAAAGAGTGCCAACTGCTCTTGCAGAGGACCTGGGTTCGATCCCCAAGCACCCACGCTGGTGGCTAAGAACCGTCTGTCTGACACCCTCTTCTGACCTCCGCGCATTGCAAGACACGGGTGCAAAAAAAAAAAAAAAAAAAAAAAAGTACACTCATACACAAAAAATAAATATAAATAGAATAAATAAAATTAATAGAGGACAAATAAGATCTTTATTCAAACTAAGTTTCCTTTTTTTTTTATGCATCATTTACAAATAACATTCCAAACAGTGAAATTAACGAAAAGTTACTACTATAGCCCACGCCGGGCGTGGTGGCACAGGCGCCTTTTAATTCCTAGCAGTTGGGAGCCAGAAAGGCCAGGACCGGATCTTTGGAGTTCAAGGCAAGCCTGGTCTACCAGAAGTGAGTTCAGGACAGCTGGGGCTACAGGGAGACCCCTGTCTCGAATAAGAACCAAAAAAAAAAAAAAAAAAAGAAAAAGTTACTGCCTATGTCTTTAGGTTTGCAAATAAATTTACAGTTCACAATAGTTTGTAACATACATTGGGCCACCTTCAAGCCTTACTACAGCCTCCAGAAGTAGGTAGAAGAGATTAGTGATACAGATGATACATGTCTAGATGATAAAGCAGCTACTCAGCCTCTTTAAGGTTCACAATACCATGTGCCCGTAGCATGACAACTAGCCCCTTCCCTGAGATTCTGATGGCTAAACTGTTTCTATCTCTCCTTCCCTGACTGCCAGCACTTGGAGAGGATGAACTGTCTCAGGGTATGTCTCTTAGAATCCCAAAAGTATTTAAAAACAAGAAGAGTGGAGGAAAAGTAATAATATAACCTTTAATATTTCACTCTTTTCATCTTGAATGCTCCCTGCTGGACAAAGATCAGTAATAACTGATTTGCCAACTTCTCACTGTCCAGGTAACCACAATGTTTTGTGCTTTGAGTGATGATGGGTATAACTAATGACATAATTTTCCACAACACTCGCTTTTGGAAAGCAAAACATTAAATTGTGCATGTATCATTAAATATATATATATATATATGTTATGATTCAGAAAAGCACTTTTGATTTAAAAAAAATAGTGTCTTAAATCTAAGTAGGTCTTTCCTCTTCTCAGTAATTGTGCTATTTCCTGTTTCCTAGGATTTTATCAAAGGCATTGCATTTGGTTCCAGGACCTCAGCAGCCATTGTTCTTCTCTGTGTTGCTGGATTGTACTTGGGAAAATAATGGAAAGAAATTCACAGTATAATATTATCTTTCATTGCTTCGTTTGGCAAGATCAATATCCAGCTCCTTGCTTTCCTTTTCCTCTCCACTAACAGATTTCTGGCTTTTGTACTGTTTCCACTTTGCTCAGACCAGTTTCTTGATAGCAAGGGCCACTTACTGCTGCCTCCTGCCGGTCTGTGTGATCTCATAAGACTGTCAGACTGTATACAATTTTTGTTTTTTTCTTAAAATCTAGTTCTCCACTTATGTTGGTAGTTGTGGATAAGTAGGTGACACCAACGAATAATTGCAAATATTTATAAAAGAATCAAAGAAATGCCTGCAAGTTAAAATTTGAATTATAGTTGAAACTTAAAATAGAAATGAGCTTCTTAAAAGAAGTTTGAATTGGTTAAGTCACAGAAGGGGAAGAATTTTCTCAGTAGCTGAAAAAGAGACTCCAAAGATCTCAAGAAATACACTGGGAAGACAAGCAGGAAGGGACCTGGTACATGCTGCAACTTGAAGAGAGTACTGAACAGCAAAGAAGTTCGAGGTTTTCAGACACAGCCTTCCAGGAACTTAAATTCGACATGGTCTACTTTCCCTAAAACTTCTACTTTCAATTTGAGATGAATCTAATGTCTTCTGTGTGCAAATAGTGTAGTATACATATACTATTCAAAGCATTAACGTTACTAACTGGATAAAAATGTAAAAATTGTTTCCTGTTTGAAGATGCAACAGAAAATCAGATTACTATTACTATTACCAAATGACTACTTTCCATTGACATTACAACACTCTCCAGATTTCCCCATCTTGACTCAACTGTAACACTGCTATCCAGCACCATTTTATTTATTTATTTATTTATTTATTTATTTATTTATTTATTTTTGGTCTTTTCGAGACAGGGTCTCCCTGTAGCCTCAGCTGTCCTGGAACTCACTCTGTAGACCAGGCTGGCCTTGAACTCACAAAGATCCACCTGTCTCTGCCTCCCAAGTGCTAGGATTAAAGGCGTGCACCACCACGCCCGGCTCCAGCACCATTTTAAAATCATTTGTGTCAAAGTAAAAAAACAAACAAACAAACAAACCAAAAACAATGCTGACTTGTGACTTTGAGGTGAGTGAGTGCCAAGTACATTTCAGGATTCACTGAGCTCAATGCGTTCTTCCCACGTGAGAACGGGTACCTTTAAGGACCACTGAAAAGCCCTTCATGATTGCTTTGGCAATAAAGTGACATATTTGATAAAGCCAGACTTACTGATGAATTTATGAGCAACGGTTGTCTCGTATTGGCTAAATAGCGTTCTACTCCACTATCCAAAAAGATTATCCACTTGACAATGACTTATATGATTAAGTATTTGCATTCAACCAAATTGCAGATATCATGTGCAGAATATATAAATTGGCTTGTTTTATTTATTCTGAACTGCTAAATAGGATGTAGGGGAAAAAAACAGCTAAATGAATTCAGCAATTTTGCACAGCTCTTTAGAACAGGAAGGGAAGAAGAATGCTCTCATAATGGACCTGGAGCAATGAGGTACGCAGAGCAGGATGTAATTGCTGAACTTCAGCCAGGGCATCCTCAAGAACTTTTCCCAAACAGTCATGGGATTTTGAATGGCAATGAAGTTCATACTTTAAGCTTAGCATGTAATCTTAAGCATAAAGTTACATTTTTAACATCAATATATACATATGTGTTGAAAAGGAAAAAACAGGAAAACGTATATTTTAAATTCAACTATTTTATAAGAAATAAATAACCTTTCTAGTATGGTTAAAATACTCTGAAAGCAAATAAAAAATAAGTACCATGTCTGAAAACATTTTAAAATTTAAATAACATTGTTATAGGAAAGTATATTTTAAATTTTAGAAATAAGATATCAAAATTCTTTTATATATATTGTATATACATATTTATTTAGGAAACTTATAAATAGTAGGTTTCCATGTGACTTCTTCCAACATTCTTAGCACTAGTTATCCTTCTCCCCCTGCCCTCCTCTGCCCTACCCTCCCATTACTCCCCCTACTTAAACCTATCTCTCATTCCCCTTTTCCCCTTCATATCACTTATATATCAATATGAAGAGCTTAATTGAGGTTACCCTACAGAGGGAGTTATGTTCACTATATATCATGAGATCTCAGAATCTATACAGTATCAAACAAAAAGTCCAGTGCCAGATGTGCTAAACCACCTGTGCTGGATAGCTTTAGTGTCAACTTGACACACCTGGGTTGAGGGAGCCTCAATTGGGGAATTTGCTCCATTGGATTGGCCTGTGGCCACATCTGTGGTGTATTGTCCTGATTGTTGAGCAGTGACAGTATAAGAAGGCAGGCTGGGCATGAGCCAGAGAGCAAGCCAGGAGCAAGCCAGTGGACAGCATTCCTCCATGGCCTGTGCTTCAGCTCCTGCCTCCAGGTTCCTGCTCTGAGTTCTTACCTTGGGCTCCCTGAGTGATCAACTGTGACCCAGGAGATGTAAGCTGAATAAACCCTTTCCTCCCCAAGTTGGTATCGGTCAGAGTGTTTTGTCACAGCAATGAAAGATAAACCAGGACACCACCTCTTAAGTTGTTGGTCAAGGGTGTCCTAGAGACATCTCAACCAATACAGGCTATTACTATTACTGTTCTTCACCAGAGCTCAATGGTAGATCCTATTGTGAAAGACACCACATACTTTGGTCACAGTACATGGAAAAATCAGGTTTGTACTGACTGGGGAAAAAGTCCTCAACAGTTTTACCCAGATATGAGCCCCATGAACTACAGTAATGACCAAGATATGTCCATGGGTACGATAGTGGCATAAATGTTATGGAGGTAACCAACCCCTTTCTGGTTGAATTTAAGGTCCAGTCCCCAAGGGGTTCTGTAGATTTGATCACAAACCTGTGGTTAAGGAGCTCACAGGTCCCACAGGAGAACTTACTACTATTATTCTCCTAATTAGACATAATATCAAACTGCCCTCTAAACTTGTATCTATCTACCCATAGATTAGTGCAGCTCTCAGACCTCATCAGAGAACTTCTTTTGTGCAGTGGATGGTTGTTAATGCTGAAACTCACAACTCATCAAAGTGCAGAGAAGTGTCAGTGAAGCACTCATCCATAAATGACTTCCCCTTCCAGCAAAGCTCAAGGAAGAGGGAGAAGAGAGCCTCCTTGTAAGAGCTAAATGTCAAGGAAGACCAGGGTGAAACAGTGTCTTCTGCATATAACAGAACTGCTGCACTCGTGAGCTCACACAGACTGTAGTGGCCTCCACAAGATTAAGCCAGTCAGCATTCTAACCACAGCTAAGGGAGTGGCTTATAAGCCCCTAACTGAAAACGGCTTCAAGGAGAGGGAGAGTCAGTTTCTTTAAGGGTGTGGCCCCTGGTCGGTCAACCACACTCTGGTAAATGGCACCCACGAGTACATGGACAGTACAAATTGGACTGTGTTAATTTTAAAAAAAGGGGGGAGGGAGTTGGCTCATCTGTTAAAAGCATTGACTGCTCTTTCAGAGGACCCAGGTTCAATTCCTAGCACCCACATGGCAGCTAACAACTGTCCATAACTCCAGTTCCAAGGGATCTGACACCATATTCTCTGATTTTCATGGGCATTACATGACACAGATGCACTTACACACATGCAGGCAATACACTCATACATATAAACATAAATAAATACATAAATAGGTAAGTAAATAAATAAATAAAAAGATGTGTTACAAAGAGGACACAAAATAATGGAAGGAGTTAGGAAGACGGTGGGGACGATGACCAAAATACATATTGAAATTCTCAAAAACAATAAAATATTTTACCAAAAAATTTAAAACGGTGAGATTCACTTTAAATTTTGAACTGCTCTATCAGGAGACTCAGAACAGGTCAAAAATGCAGAGAATAAGAGACTGTCGAGTGCTCAACCCTAAATGGGACATCTTTATCAAAGCCTCTTCCTCCACACCCTCCCAAGTCTCAGGAATCATCATGAAAGAAGAGACAGGAAGATTGTAAAAGCCAGAGATAGAGGACAGCTGTGAAACAGTGTTTCCCAGTCATGACAGGACACTACATACTTGAAGTCACAGTGATTATGATTGCCTGCATAAGGCCTGCACAAGATCAAACCAGACAAAATTCCATCCTGGTGGGGAATGTGGAGGAGTTGGAGGGGAGAAAGTAACGGTGGATTTAATCAAAACAAATTATATTCATGTATGAAATTTGCAAACAATATTTTTTTAGTCTTTTCAAGACAGGGTCTCCTTGTAGCCCCAGCTGTCCTGGAACTCGCACTGTAGACCAGGCTGGCATTGAACTCACAAAGATCCACCTGCCTCTGCCTCCCAAATGCTAGGATTAAAAGCGTGCACCATCATGCCCGGCTAACAATATATTTTTAACCAAGAAGAAAAATACTAATAAAAATGGCTGTTATGGGCTGGAGAGATGGCCTAGCGGTTAAGAGCGCCGACCGCTCTTACAGAGGACGCCGGTTCGATCCCCAGCACCCACATGGCGGCTAAGAACCGTCTGAAACTCCAATTCCAGGAGAACTCCAGTTCCAGGGGAATCCGACACCCTCTTCTGACCTCCGCGGCGTTGCACGACACGGGTGCACAAACTTGCATGCAGACAGTACATTCATACACATACAGAAATAAATAAAATTAATAAAAAAAAAATTTTTTAAAAAAAAATGGCTGTTACACAATTCTTTAACATGTCTATTATTTCAAATAAATCTATATATTAGAGCTAAAGAAAAGGAAAATTATTAAAGGAGAATAAAATATTAATGATGAATCAAAATTATATATGTGCAAGTCCTTAGGAAAGAATATAATATTGTTGAGATCTCCACATGTTGAGAGAATAGCCTTAACTTCAATCTTGATGGTTTCCATAACAAACAAATGTATGCAGCATTTTGATTGTGTTTCCAAAAAATATATAATTTGTCCAACACCATGCTTGAATTAATAAATATTTTATTTAAAACATGAGAGAATGTTAATATATGACAGGTGTATGTAATATATATATATATATATATATATATATATATGGTTTCTTTGTACATATTTACATCAGTCAACAAATAGACACTACAGCCTTGAGGATGGTTCAGTTGTCAGGAGAAAAAACAAGCAAACAAATGGTTTAAGACTCAGACAGTTATGGGTGTGTCTGGGAAGCTGCTTAAATTTATGGCCAGTACAGTTGTACAAGGCCCTGCTCTCAACAGAACCTCGCCCTGGAGTTTAATGCTTTGCAGAGTCTGTATACTGAAATGACTTTTTTTCTTTGGATTTGTGTTTTGTAAGTGCAGTTCAGTGGAACAATGGACTTAGGCCCTGGGCTTTGAATCTTGGCTAATGCGTGAGGCTGACTTCCCACCAGCTTCCAGGGCAGGTTCTCCACCTCAGGATCTTTCATCTCTAGATTATGCTGCCCAGTAGCCCAACCCTATTCCTGCCTATTGTCACCTTCCATCCAACAAGGCCCTGGATGTGGGGTGGCCCATGATTGGGATCAGGGCCCTCAAATAACCTGCATTATCTGTGAAGAGGGCATGGAGGTTGCAAACCTTGTCAGCAGAACCACAGCAGTGCTTGAAGCCAAAGGCTTGAGTCCAGAGGGAAGGCAAGCATTTCACACACTCCCAATCCAACATGCCCCAATTGCCCAGGTTTGAATACTGCTGGGGGGTGGCCTGTCCATCAAGTTTTGGGACAGCTGGGAGAAGTCTTCTGCCTACTCAGCTTCACTGAACATGTTTAGGGTACAGCACATGGGTCTCAAGGCTTGCGAGAAGGGAAATCTCATATGATAGCTCTGCCAAAGGTCAAGAGCAGCCCACATCACCAAGAATCTTCTAGTTCTCATATGAGTCTACACTTGATCCAGAAGTACCCAGGTCTGCAGGGCTGTTCCCATGCAAGCTCTATGCTGGGAGGTACTAAACATCTCTTTTTGCTTCCAACTCTTTAAAATCTGGTTTACATTATTAGCATGAATTTTACCGTCAATCTTTATTTGGGGAATAAATACAAATGTCAGAGCATTGAATTGGTTTGCAGATTCACTCAAATTATACAATTCATATTTTGTGGCTGATCCCAGATGGTGTCTACAGCTGTCCAAAAGAGACAAACACATGAGAGATAAAGGAATTTGAAGAAACCATTTATAATCCTAGCAATAGTACAAATGTTCCAGGTTTATCAGACATTAAGTAGGACTCCCTATGAAAAAGAATAAACTGGATTGAGATCGGGGATCTCCCAAGACCACCTGAAGCATAGCAAGGAGCTGGAACCAACCCAAGTGCCCCTTAACTGATGAATGGACAGAGAAAATGTGGTACATCTACACAATGGAGTTCGATGCAGCAGTAAAGAAAGATGACATCATGAGTTTCACAGGTAAATGGATGGAACTAGAAGATATTATGTTAAATGAAGTAACACGGTCCCAGAAAAACAAACAACGAATGGTATCCCTCATCTGTGGATGCTAGTGCCAATTACCTAGTTGTAAGTATTTCTTGTGCATGGCCCCTTGAGCTTTTGTCCAAGTAGTTGGGAGTGATGCATATTGGAAACAACAACGACAACAACAGAAAGGACTGCATCAAAGAACTGACTGAAACGGTGAATTTCTGCTCAAAACAGTCAACTTCCACATGGAGAATTTTGAGAAAGACTGAGAAAGAGATGAAAAGCATGTTTGGCAGAATGCATGAGCTCTGGTGGTGTGGGGGGGTACGGTGGGGGACAGGGGTCTAGGTCTGGCTAGTAACATAATCTTGTACAAAAAAAAATATATAATAAAAAATTTTTAAAAAAGAAAAAGAATAAACTGTTTTTAATAAAGGAAATAACATAAAAGAAAGATAAGTATTAAAACGTATTTATTCTGACAATTTATTTAGTATAATTAAATAAAAATTTTCCAATAAGAATTTTTTTGCTGTTTTAGGAAACATAAATACAATTTTTGTATTCACTTTAAAAACCACAAAGGCAATTATATTAATGAACTCTAGAAGAGGAAACAATGAAGGACATTACACCCATCAGTAAGAGAAAATATAGAGGTGTGGCTACACAAATAAATACAAGATAACTGGAAAGGAGTGGATGTGTGTACAAACAAGTATCTCAAGACAAGGTGCATAAAACAGATATTTTAAATCTAAGTTTGGACTGGCAAGTTGGCTCAGTGGGCAAAAGTCCTTTCATGCAAGCCTGGTAACCTAAGTTCAGTCCCTCAAACACAGAACTCAAAACTTAGTAGGAGAAAACCCACTTCCAAAAGTTGTCCTCTGACCACAAGCCTGCCATGTCAGATGTGCTCCCATATTCATACACATACATACACACATACACACACACACACACATACACACACACACACATACACACATAAAGTAAACAAATGACATCTTTTAAAAATCTAACTTATCACTGCTGGATAAGGGAGAATTAGTCTTCTTTAAGAGATACTAGATAGACTGACCAGGCTTCAGTGGATATGGATGCACTCACACTAACATATCTATGGAGACATAAACCTGGCTTGATAGGCCTTAACATATATGACAGAATGGGGGCAGGGGCTATGGAGGCTCCATATAGGAGAGGAGGTCTAAATATGATTAAGACGTATTGTATGAAATGCACAAAAATTCAATAAGAAATAAATACTGAAAATCTAACTTTAATGACAGTGTTATACCAATAGATTAATATATATCTTTTTTATTTATTATTTTTTATGTGTGTGAGTGTGCAGTCTGCATGTAAATAGATATGCCCATGTCCTGCAATGCTGCAGAGGTCAGAAGAAGGTGTCGGATTTCCCTGGAACTGGAGTTAAAGATGGTTCTTAGCTGCCATGTGGGTGCTGGGAATTGAACCTGGGTCCTCTGCCAGAGCAGTTGGTGCTCTTAACCACTGAGCCATCACTCCAGCCCCAATTAATATATATCTTAACTCTTACTCAAGCAACAGATGGTGATGAACACAGAGGCCTATGACTGGCAAACATGTACAGAATAAGAGACGACAGAGCAACCAAGAAGAGTTCGACAGCTTATATAGACCAATAATATACGAAGAAATTGAAGATGTAATAAGAACCCTCCCAACCAAAAACAGCCCATGCCTAGATGGCTTCACAGCAGAATTCTATAAAATATTTCAAAAAGACTTACAACCATTACTACTCAAGTTGTTTATAAGGATACAAATGGAGGGAGTTCTCCCAGAATCCTTCTATGAAGCCAGCATCACTCTATTACCAAAACCAGGCAGATACAACCAAAAAGGAGAACTATAGACCCATTTCCTTAATGAACACAGATGCAAAAATTCTAAATAAAATTCTTACAAATCGCATACAGACCCACATCAAGAAGATCATCCATCATGACCAAGTTGGATTCATTCTAGAAATGCAGGGATGGTTCAATATATGAAAATCAATAAATATCATCAAACATATAAATGGACTGAAAGACAAAAACCATACAATCATCTCAATTGATGTGGAAAAAGCCTTTGACAAAATCCAGCATCCCTTCATGCTTAAAGTCCTAGAGGGAATTGGATTGGAGGGATCATTCCTCAATGTAATCAAAGCCATATACAGGAAACCCACAGCCAATATCATCCTAAATGGGGAAATGACAGAAGCATTCCCCTTGAAGGTAGGAACTCGGCAAGGCTGCCCCCTGTCACC
Organism: Rhizomys pruinosus; assembly: GCA_009823505.1. Lineage (NCBI taxonomy): Eukaryota > Metazoa > Chordata > Mammalia > Rodentia > Spalacidae > Rhizomys > Rhizomys pruinosus. The sequence goes on from VZQC01002896.1 coordinate 3,408,963, forward strand.
ACTCCTCTTCAATATAGTGCTGGAAACCCTTGCTAGGGCAATAAGACAAGAAAAGGAAATTAAAGGAGTTCTAATTGGAAAAGAGGAAGTCAAACTATCCCTTTTTGCTGATGATATGATTGTTTACTTAAGGGATGCTAAGAACTCCACCAGAAAACTCCTAGAAATGATTAAGAGCTTCAGTAAAGTGGAAGGATACAAAATAAATCTAGAAAAATCAGTAGCCTTTCTTTACACCAACAACAAGCTAGTGAAGAAGGAATACAAGGAGACCTTCACACTCAAAATAGCCTCAAACACAATAAAATACCTAGGAACAAACATAACCAAAGACACTAAGGATCTCTACAACAAAAATTTTAAACCCCTGAAGAAGGAAATTGAAGAAGACATCAGAAGATGGAAAGACCTCCCATGCTCATGGATTGGGAAAATAAATATGGTAAAAATGTCCATTCTACCCAAACTCTTGTACAGATTTAATGCAATCCCAATCAAAATCCCCAAGAGTTTCTTCACAGGTTTAGAAAAAAATCCTTAATTGCATTTGGAAAAACAAAAGACCCTGAATAGCCAAAGCAACCCTGAGCAAAAAGAGCAATACAGGGGGGATCTCTATACCAGACTTCAAACTATACTACAGGGCTATCATCATAAAAACAGCTTGGTACTGGCAAAAAAACAGACCTGTTGACCAATGGAACTAAACTGAAGATCCAAACTTGAGCACATACAATTTCAGCCACGTCAGAAGTCACAATGGAGGAAAGACAGCATCTTCAGCAAGTGGTGTTGGCAAAACTGTATCACCACTTGTAGAAGAATGAAATTAAACCCCTACCTCTTGCCCTGTACAAAAGTCAATTCCAGATGAATCAAAGACCTCAACATGAAACCCCAAATGCTGAAGGTGATAGAAGAAAAAGTTGACAGCAGACTACAAGACATAGGCATAGGAAAAGACTTCCTAAATTAGACAGCAGCTGCACAAGAAATAAGATCGACAATTGACAAATGGGACCTCATCAAAATCAAAAGCTTCTGTACATCAAAAGAATAAAGGAAGTGAAGAGAAAACCCACAGAGTGGGAGGAAATCTTCACTGCAGATACATCTGACAAAGCATTGATATCCAAAGTATACAAACTACTCAAAAAACAAAGAAGAAAGAAAACAAATGAATCACTCAAAAGATGGAGCAAAGAACTGCATAGAGACCTCACAGAGGAGGAATTAGAGATGGCTGAGAAACATCTTAAAAACTGTTCAATGTCACTAATAATTAGGGAAATGCAAATTAAAACGACTCTAAGATATCATCTCACTCTGATAAGACTGGCTAGGATCAAGAAAACAAATGATACCAAGTGCTGGAGAGGTTGTGGGGAAAGGGGAACACTCATCCATTGCTGGGAATGTAAACTCATACAGCCACTATGGAAAGCAGTGTGGAGAACCCTTGGAAGACTCAAAATGAGCTTGCCATTTGACCCAGTCATACCACTCCTGGGTATATACCCACAACACTCATCTTACTGCAGAAATTCATACACAGCTATATTTATTTCAGCTCTATTCACAATAGCAAAAAGCTGGAATAATGCCCCTCAACTGATGAGTGGATAGAGAAAATGTGGTACATGTACACAATGGAGTTCTATGCAGCGGTAAAGAAAGACAACATCATGAACTTTGCAGGTAAATGGATGGAGCTAGAAGATATTATGTTAAGTGAAGTAACACAGTCCCAGATAAACAAACAACAAATGATATCCCTCATCTGTGGATGCTAGCATCAATAACCCAGTTGTAAATATTTCTTGTGGGGGGGGATGCATATTGGAAAGAACAACAACAGAAAGACTGCATCAAAAAACTGACTGAAATGGTGAATCTGGATGGGGTGGGAGTCTATATTTAATTAATGTATATTTAATTGATGTGAGTTTAACAAGTACCCAAACTCTATCTACAAATTACATGGTATTTTAGGACTTACTAAAAGTAAAAATGTCTATATCCAACAACATTGGTTTAAAGGTTTTAATAAAAACAGTAATGCATCTAAGTTAACTGGAAATATAAATTGTCCACATTTGTTTTACTTAAAATCTGTATAACAATAACTTTGGCATTAACATATACAAATGTTCTCTATAATTTTTGTGTTATACAGTATCATCTTGTAACATACTCTTTTACCTGTACGATAATTTAACTTAAGGAATTAAGCTCACTTCCCACAGTCACCCAAAACAGCTTGAGTAAATTTAATGAAATTTACACCTTGATTCCTGCCTACAGGTATATGTACTACAACTGCCTGAGACTCATGGATCAAAAAATAAAAACCTAAAATAAAAAAGGGGGGATACAGTTATATATTAAAACTTTTGTCAAATTTTTCAATTTAAATCTTAAAACTAACTATAGGAAAAGATTTGTATGTTCCCACAGGTCAAAACGTCATCATCTTAATGGCTGAGAAAGAAAATATACAGCCTTGCATTGTGCAGGATGTACCAAGAAATACCAGCAGAGAAATTGGCCCATCTAAACATTAAAAGGAAGAAAAGCCTCAGACTGCTACAGGCATCAAACATCTCTGTGGATCCTGTTTGTAACAACTGTTTATAATGAGTCCTAATGAACCTTACCTTCTAGATGCTGCAAAGTTTTAATATGAGAGACTTTCTTACCTCTTTTTCATAGAACAAAGAAATACATGATGGTAATGAAGTCATTCTCTAACTGTAAATTAAAGCCGACTGTTATAGAGGTAATCTCTTATAAAACCAGTATAACTGCTTTATTTAATTGACTAATAGATATAGGAAATGTGAAAAGGATTACTCTCTATTCAGAGCCAAAGATAATACTAAAGTCTTTTTGAGCTGTGCATTTAAGCAAAATATATTAATACAGGAGAGCTCTGATATCAGCAATGGATTATTCTGCCAAGGAGATGTTGGCCAGGGGATCCAAGCTTCCCCCTCCCCAAAAAGGTAAAGGCTTCTTGCCTGTAAACTGGGATACCTGCAAGAAGAGAGGCAGTAAGGCCCTACTGTTGAAGACCTGGTGTAAGCATGGGAAAGATGTATTGAAACCACACTCACAAATGTACAGTTGGTCTCTGGAATGCCAAAGAGTGTTACCAAAGGCCATTAAACCATTAAAGCAAATATTGATCTCCTTGAGTCAAGCAAGACTCCTCTGTCAGCATCAGCTACACCTCAACTGCCTGGAAATACTGTGCAGCAGTGGCAGCCATATGTCTGTATATCCCAAATCTAACTGGCTATTAGCACTCTCCTTGGAGGAATAATTCATGTCTGATATCACAAGCTTACATCCTCTAGTGGTTAGGAGATGTTATAAGCCACAATAAGATCTTGTCATCTTTTACAGAAAAAATATAATTCATGGATTAGCATACCATCCAAATATCTGTGTCTATACCAAAGTAACCTACCATAATAATTAGTACTGTTTAAATACCTGTATATCTAATTGCCTGTGCTCATTAGTAGGATCGAAAGGTTATTCCTGGACAAACTGTCAACCCATGAAAGGAAACAGTCAGAACTGATCAGAGTCCAAAACGACAGCCCCAGAGAAAGTAGACTGTTTTGCTTCTTGTCCACCCATGCCCCTTTTCTAAGCCTAGGGAACAATCTGTGAAAGAGGTGGCATTGTATAATGTAAGGGCTGCGACTGGGGTGAATGGTGAAACTACAGCAATATAGACTGGACACTTATTTGATCAACATGATTGTACATATAAGCCCCTCCAGCTGGATGGTGGGAGCCTTGGCCTGTGTGGGTTTGGGCATAGCTGTTTGCAAATTGGTTTTACATGAAGGATGCTTATACTCATAACTTATTACTTATTGTTAAAAAAAAAACAAAATTAAAAAAAAGTAAAAAAACAAACAACAACAAAAAAAGAGACTACAGAGAACTCAGTGAACATTGCAGAAAAGGGCATGGAAAAGACTGTAAGAGCCAGAAGTGGTGGAAGAACACGAGGAGACAGTTTTTCAGACAGCTGGTCAGTTACGCATATGAACTCACAGCAATAGTAACAGCATGTGCAAGACACAGATGAGCTCAAGTTGGACAAAATCCCATCATAGAGGTGGGGAAGTGGGGAAGACGCCCCAGCCCTAGCTGGGGAACATCTGGCAGTTTACCAAGCTCCAGGGAAAGGACCCAGATGTTAGGGCATTTGGTGACACAAATTTGACTCAATAATATATCTCTCTCCATATACATGTAATAGATTACATTAAATTTGGCAGGGGATGTTAGGGGATGAGGATGAGTCTAAACATGATCAAATATATTTTATAAAAATTACAAAAATTTGCATGACATGGTGGTGCACGCCTTTAATCCCAGCACTTGAGAGGCAGAGGCAGGCGGATCTTTGTGAGTTCAAGGCCAACCTGGTGTACAGAGCAAGTTCCAGGCCAGCTGGGGCTACAGGGAGACCCTGTCTCAAAAAGACCAAAAAAAAAAATTTACAAAAATTCAACAAAATGAAAAAATATATAGTAAAATAATATCCTAAAAGATTAATTGGATAAATACAGCAATTATAATTATTTAACTTAATTTAAATTAGGATATATATATAATAGGAATGCATCTCTATGTTCTATATATATATATTCTATGGAAGAAAGTGTTCTCTTTCTCAAGGCAATATAATAAATTAAAACAGAAAGTGCTTATAGATATGAATATATCAAAATTAAATTAACTTTAAAATCTGAACTAAAATATAAAATTTAGCAAATTTTTGTAAGTAATTAAAATATATAGCATCTGGATAGATCATTCAAATTGATAAAAAGGAAAAGAAAATACTCATCACTACAAGAAACAGTAGCTAAAAAAACAAACATAAACAACTATTCAAAGCCTACTAAAAATACACATAATATATATATAATATTATACATATGTGTATGTGCATATGTATAGTTGAAGGCTATAAAACAACACAGTGCCAGGCAAAGGAAACCTCTCTTCAAGCTGTTGGTCAGGGTAGTCCAAGAGACTCCCAAAATAACACATTATTGCCACAGTCATGTCTAATTGCCTCCCAGAACTTGAAGGTAAGAGCATATTGCTGAAGATAGGACATACTTCAGACTCAGGACTTGGAGCAATTGATCTGGAAGCCTCCTCCCTAAAGACTAGCCCCCACAGTATCAGGAGACACTTTGCAAACTGTCAAGAGAGAAAACCAAACAGCAATCCCAACCAGCTATAAAGTCTATGAACCACAGCAGTGATCAACCCGGCAAACTATCTCTATCGGTGAAATAATGGCCCTTTTATCTTAGGGCAAATCAACAGCCGTTCCATTGGATTTAAGGCCTGCTCATGGGGAAGGAACTTATGTGTGGTAATCTAAACACAGCCAAATACACATAGCTGAAAAGGTACTGGATCCTAGAGAAAACCGACTTTTGTCACATCCTTAGACCAATATAATTTCTAACTGTATTCTAAATATGTATCTTCATACTTGCAGACACATGTACCTCTCATCGCTCACCAAAGAAGCTTCTTTTTTGAAACTGGAGGAGACTCTTACAAAGTTTTACAACTGGTCAAATGCAGAGAATAAGTCTCTCTGAGGTGCCCAGGCCTGAGCAGCGTATCTGTAATGCAACCTCTACACCCAAGGCACGAAGATCAGAGCAGAATAGAGGCCAGAAAGGTTATTAACACATCTTTCAACTGTCACCATGGAAGATTCCTAATGGAAAAGATGTGACAAAAAGCCACAACTCGCCAAAGTACAGAGAATAAGACTGCAGAGTGGTTATCCCTGAATGGGACGCCTATATCAACCTCTGGCCCCCAAGGCTCAGGGACCATTTCAGAAAAGAGAGTGGAAAGATTGTAAGAGCCAGAGGTGGTAGATGACCACAAGGCGACAGAGTTTTCCAGACAGTCGGGTCGTTATTCACATGGACTCAGAGCATTGGTAACAGGTATGCAAGTGTCACGCAAGCTCAAGCCAGATAACAACCCAACACAGAAGTGGGGAAGTGGGTTAGAAGCCTCAACGTTAGCTGAGGAACTGTTGGCAACTGATAGCTACTGGGAGGAGTGTTCGTGTTCTTTAGGGTGTGATGCTAAGTAGGTTAACCAGGCTCCAGTGGATGGTTGCACACCAAAGAACCTTTGAGGACACAAACTTGACTCGGTTACCGTTAACATACATGGCAGCATACATAAAATCTGGTAGGGGGTGATTATAAGACAGGTACAGATAGGGAGGGGAACCTAAATATGATCAAAGTATAATGTATGACATTCTTAAAAATTCAGTCTACACAATGGAGTTCTGTGCAGCAGTAAAGAAAGATGACATCATGAATTTTGCAGGTAAATGGATGGAACTCAAAGCCATTATGCTAAGTGAAGTAACACAGTCCCCCAAAAACAAATGGGGGATGGTTTCCCTCATTTGTGGATGCTAGTACCAAATCTCCCAATTGAAAGGCAAGCTGAGTAACATTATTGTTATATTTCTATCTGAAAGCAACTGTGATGTTATAATGTGAATCTTTTTATGAGCCCTAGAATTAACTTAGCATTTGCTTTCAGACATGATAATGTATATGGACAAAAGGTATATATTCATATTTTAGAGTAATATAAAATTAAAAGGAAAAAAATGTGATGTGTATATAGGCGTACTTTGGAGCAATACAATTGGGAGGGAACCACAACAACATAAGGACTGGGTCAAAGGACAACGGGTTGATATAATTAAATTCTACCCAAAACAATAAACCTTTGCAGAGCAAAACTTTAAAAAGACTGAGAGAAAGATGCAGGACATGTATGGCAGAATGCATGAATTAGGGCGGGGTGGGAAAAAGGGAAAGGAGAATATGTCTAAACTGAACTAAAAAATGATCTCTGAATTACACGAGACATTGAAAAAAGTTTATATATATATATATATATATATATATATATATATGCACACACTAATTGCAATGGTCTGCAAAGGCACATGGGTAAAAGGGTGAAATCTGAAAGGCAGCCAATACTGGAGTGAAAACTGATGTTTGAAATAGATGGAATAACAAATACACTTTTGTAGCTATTGATTTGTTTAGAATGAACTTTGAAAACTCACAAATATATTTTCAGCATTAGGCAACTGTGGTGGTTTGAATGAGAATGAATCTCCCCCATAAGTATTTGGACATTTTGTGTCCAGTTGGTGGTGCTGTTTTGGGAAGTCTTAGAAGGTGTGGCCTTGCTGGAGGAAGCTCACCACTGGGGCAGGCTTAGAGAGTTCAAAAAGCCTTGCCAATATCAACCCTCTCTCTGCGTCCTGTGCCTGCTTGAAGATGTGAGCACTGGCTTTCTGCTCGGGCACCTCCTGCCACCATGTCTCCCTGCCACGGCGGACTCTAATTCCCATCATCAAACATAAGCTCAAATAAACTCTTCCTTTAATAAGTCCCCCGTGGTCATGGTGGTTCTTTTACAGCAACACAAAGGTGACTAATACAGTAATATAACAGGAAAGGCATTAATTTGAGGCATCATCTGCTAAAGTTGTAAAATGAAAAGTTTTGAATCTTTAGAGTCTAATCAAAACAGTCCTTGTTGAGATACTGTCTTTTCTTTCACCTTTTATCTCTTGTGTGGACACACATCATTAGGTGTCATCTTCTTAGCTCTTAGCCACTAGTATTTGTTGAATATAAAAAGAATTTCCTTTGATGGAATGACATAAAATGCCACACAGATTTTTAACACTGAACTCCAACCACAGCCCAATTTTTACTCTTTCCCTTTGCATTAACTTTTATTTTCTTTACATGTTCTTGAAATTGTGTCTACTTATAAACAGGTGTATTTGCCTTGCTTTTGCATCTTCATTAGATGTTTAAATTATGAATTATCTGGCATAATTATAAAATTTGAGGACAAAGCTCAATCATTAATGTGGGCATCTATTTTTAATTTAAAAACTTCTGATAATAATAAAGAGGGTCAGAGTATTAGCTTTAGCTGGTAGATAAAGGCAACCCAGATTTAAACACTGCCCTAGTCTCTTTCAGAGCAGTGAATTACTTTGCTCCACTTTGGCCTTCTCCAAAGGCTGTTCAACCTAACATACAGCTGTGCATCATGGTATTTGATAAGGATAAGCTCCCACTGCCTCCGCTCAAGCCCCAAACACACTGCTATAATAGCAAATAGAAGCATGGATGTCCCCACAAATGCCGGTGGCATATATCCAAGCTATAGAGGAGAACAAGAGGCAGTCTGAGGTGTTCTTTCATTATCATAGCCATCAGTCCTCTCTTACCAGCCAGGAGCAGCACACAGGTTTCAATACCTCTGCTCCTAGTTCCCATGCCTCTCTGCCTCACTCTGAAGAGCATTCCTGTTATCCAAGGATATCAAGTCATCTCTTTAAAGCCAACTCTAAGAGGCAAAGATTCTGTTTCTTTATTATACAATCTGTACTCCAACAAGAATGCAGTAATTAACATGTGCTTTACAGGCATCCATTAATAACGATTAGCAGAGAGATGGAAAGAGTGAGCCAAGTGGTTTCCGACTAAAACGTATAACATAGTTCAGATTGCTGCTGATGCAAAGCCAGCTAAGAAAATCTACTGAGTTCAGATGAAAAGGACTAATGATTTGAAGTTTTCTCTCACATGGCCCACATTTGCTAAATGTTTGAGTTAAGAGAGGTCATATGCACATTTAACTAAGAGCTCATTCAAGCTCTGGAATCCAAGCACCTTCAGTTGAAATAAAGGCTCTAACAGAGACTGCTTTTGTTTTAGATTTTTGTCAAAATTCCCTAGTCTCTGTGACTTTGAGTTTCCTCCTCTGAGAAACGAAGAGGACCACTATGCCTTCCCAGCAAGGCTGTCTTCAGAACTGAACGGGGCCAGCACGCATGGTGCAATGACTGGGTTAGACTGAGTGGGCATGAGAAGTGCTGCTGCAATGCTGCTGCCGCCAGTACTTCTCATAAGTAAGATGCTGTGCTAGGCATTAAAACTGGGAAGTAACTGTCTACTACAAAAATTAGACCAAACCTTAGCCTGGAAGTTAGAGAAAGTATTTTTTGTTTTAAACTTTTGTTGCCCAAGACGATTTAATAAATTTGAATTCCCATTTGAAAGGAGGCAGGAAAACTGTGTGTGTGTGTGTGTGTGTGTGTGTGTGTGTTGCATACATGTATGTAAGTGCACCTGTGCCAGCAGTGCCCACCAAGGCCAGAAGAGGGTGATATATGCCCTGGAACTGGAGTTAAGGACAGTCATTAGCCACCATATGGGTACTGGGTCCTCTGGAAGGCTACCCAGTTCTTTGAACCACTAAGCCATCTATCTAGCCTCCCAAATAATGTTATTGGCATGTCTACTTTAGAAGTCTTCATATATTTACCTTATATTAGATTAAAAAAAACAAACTTGGATCATTTTGTGTTTTTCAATAACTGAAACTCTACCTTCTTGCTTTTATAAATCTGAATTGTATTTTAAAATTCATTTCCCATGTTGTCATTAAGTTAGATCTCCAAATTTGAAGTCAGATGATAAGGTACTTCAAAAGTATAACTTAATCTTTCATTTACACTCTTATGATGTTTATAAAAATAACTACTCAAACAAGAATGACATTGAAACATTTACCAAAAATAAGTATCTCTTTTGGGATCACTATGAATGTGTTTTACATGAAAATGCTAGTTTCAACTTAGCTGTATGTGAAAATACCATTATTAGAAACCTAATTAGAGGGCTGGGGGAATAGCACAGCCGTTAAAAGCTGAGGCTAAGAACCACCAAAAAAAAAAAAAAAAAAAAAAGAAGAAACCTAATTAGAGTTGGCAAGTTAGATCACATTACTGTTCTCAAAACAGTATAGAAAATATCAGCTTCCTTACTTCCATGTCCTTACATCAAATCCCCTCGTTTTGTCCTATTCTGTTAGACACAAGCTAGTAGATCTAGTCCACAGTCAGAGATGATTATACAAAGGCATGGTGACCGGGGGTAGAAATCACTGGGACCATTTTAGATAAGGCTGACTGCACCAGGTAACATTCCACAAATAGTTAAAGCATAATTCGAGGAATGATCCATAATCCAAAAGAGTGAGACATCCTGGAGGCTTCCCAAAAAGTTGGAACCTAAGTTGAATCTTAATGAAAAAGTTTGGTAAGTAACAAGAAAGGCAGCATACAGGAATAAAGGAACCAAATGTTTTGTCTTGTATTTTCTCTCTTGCTCTCTGATGGAAGCCAGACATGTGAAGCAGTTGTGTGAGCTACTGTCTTACCCAAGGAGAGCTCCACATGGCATGGAATGAAGGGAAACCTCTGCCCAACAGCCAGCAAGTTCCTGAGGTGCTCGCTCTGGAACTGCTTATTTGCTCAGTCAAATTTCAGGATGACCACAGGCCTACTCAGCAACTTACCTATCCTCTCATGAGAAACCCTGAGCCGTAAGATGTACTAAGTTATGATGAGATTCCCAACTCATAAAGACTACTGAAAAAGAAACGTTGGTCCCATTAACTGTTTGGAAATTGTTTTATAAAACTTACTGAAATATTAACCAATAAGCAGCACTAGACGGCTACATTCATTATCTACAAAGTCTCCCACATGAGAAGATTAACCACTCTGGCAAAAGCAACAGTGACATCGTGAATCTCCAGCAATTGAGATAGTGACCTTCAATAATAAGCTTAGAAAAAGAGACAACCGTTTTGAAAGGTATATTCAAATCATTGCTTTAAAGTAGTCACCACAGAAATTTATAACAGAATCCCTAATTCAAATTGTAAAACAGAAATTACAAATATATGCACATATGTTCATGAGGACGTATGTCAGAAAATGACTACAACAGAAAAACAAACATATAAATAATATGTTTAGAAGGGAAACTACATGTAGTAACTGAAGAAGGAAAATTGGTATCTGGAGAAATTAGAAAACTTTGACATGGTGATCGGAGAAGCAGTTAAGAATCAGAAAACAATAAGTGTATGCACCACGTTAGCTTTTTTTCCTCCCCTTTCCATAAGATTTATTTGTTTCCTCCCAGGAGATTGATTTGTAACAACACACATATAAACACACACACACACACACACACACACACACACACACACACACACACACAGAGAGAGAGAGAGAGAGAGAGAGAGAGAGAGAGAGAGAGAGAGAGAGAAAGGAGGTTCTAAATGTAAGAGAAAACATATAGAACTTGTCTTTTTGAGTCTGGCTTATTTTGTTTAACATAATGTTTTCTAACTGCAAACACTTTCCTGAAAATATTATTTTGTCTGTATTTTTCTTCTGAGAATTATTTTATCTATATCCATAGATTCTATCTGTATCTATGGATATAGACAAAATTTTATATTATTTTATCTATCCATAAATTCTATGTTGTTTTTATTTTATTTTCTAAATTTAAAAGTTTTCAGGTTTAGGGGCTGGAGAAATGGCTCAGTGGTTAAGAGCACTGCCTGCTCTTGCAGGAGACCCAGGTTTGGTTCCCAGCAACCACAAGATGGCTAAGCATCTATGTCTTCAAGTCCTAAGGATCTGCCCTCTTCTGGTCTCTGTGGACATTACCCACATGGGTACACTTACATACATGCAGGCAAAACACTCATACAAATAAAATAAAATAAAATAAATATTTTTAAGTTTTAGTTTCTCTTTGATATATGAGCTCAAGAAAGTTTTTTTAATTGTTATTAATTTTAAAAATTTTAATGTTTATAGTTTTAACGCATCTCAGTCTTATGGTACTAGGTAGTATGATTGGTTTCTATTAACAGTCCATAAACACTTGAAAGAAGGTGTATTCTAGCCAGGCACAATGGGACACAGACATAAATTCATTAATCAGGAAGCTGAGAGAGTAGGATTACAAGTTAAAGGCCACTGTGGGATGTCTAAGGAGATCCCATCTCAAAAACAGATGGGGCAGGGAGGTAAATTCTGCATTTTGAGAAAAAATTATTTTATATATCAATTGCATAAACAAGGCCTTCTATCAAGTCACACATTTTTGTTTTCTTGATCTGTCATGAACTGTGTACATCTATTTCTTCAGTTACTGTATTTCTATGAATGTTAATATCATTCTACTGGTGCATATATGCATTTAACTGATATTTTCACTGTGAATATCTTAATCTTTCATAAAGTTTTTTTTTGTTTAACATTGCAAATATTTGTTTTTATTTACATAAGGTTTGTCTTATATTAGCATAACCTTAGCTTATTGTTAATTTGCATTTTTTAAAAATGCACACATTTCCTTTCTTTCTATCTTCCCACTTTCAGGGGTCTATTGTTTCTTCTAACGATACAACTAGTTTGTATTCTGATCCTAATTCCTGTAGTGTTACACTGATTCACTATTCATGGCTCTGTGTGTGTGTGTGTGTGTGTGTGTGTCAGTGTTGTGAAGGAATCAAATCCAAGCTCTTACACATAATATGCAAAAGCTCTACCACTAAACCACATCCTCAGCTCTGACAGTAGCATATCTTCCATAAAAAGTTTCTTGAAGATTTCTCATAGAAACAATATTTCCTGAGTTTTACAGCCTCAAAATTGTTTGCGATTTACTTTGTACTTGAACAAGTGCTGTTGGTTACAAGTTCTTGAATTACATTCCTCCTATAAAGATTATGGAGCCTTCAATGTGATAGAGAGTAATTTAAGGCCATGCTAATCTTGTTCTTATCCAAGTGACTTTTTTCTTGGCCACACAAAAGATTCTTTCACTATCTTTGAGTTAAACTTGGATATATTCTTATGTTCATGATTCTGAGACAATTTCCACTGGACTTGCTTAGCTTTTCAAAAGTAAATTAAAGTTTTCCTTAGTTTATGAAAGTTTTCCTAATTTATAAGTTTAAAGGTTTGTTTTGTTATATTATTTTCATTTTCTTTATTATTCATAGCTACCCACCATCTTCTCTCTAATCTTGTTATACTCTTAAGTTTCTATTTTATTGTGTTTACAGCTTTCTACCTACCCTCTCTCTACATCTTACTTCTATTTGCAACAATGAAATATTTCAAAGTTATTTTTTCCTTTTCTCCTATCAACTTCAACTTGATTTCTGTGATGCTTTGTTGTTCTCTTCTGAACCATTTTCTCTATAATTGATCTGTTATCATTCTTCCCAGTTCAATATTTTTTTAGTTTGCATGAATTCTTCATGGACACACATTTTCTATGAGGCTTTTTTTTTTATTTTTCTGTGCTATTTTTGCATTTATGGCACAATATTCAGGAAAATTACTTTTCTCTTTCATAACCATTACTTTTGGTTTCTCTCTTTGATAAATTTTTTTCTTATGATTTTTTTAAAGAAAATCTTGGATCATATTGTATTATATCTAGTGACTTTTCTCTATGCCAGTTGTTGCTGGAAGTTCTTGTGTAGATGGATCCAGAGATATGTTCTAGGACAACAGAAATTTTTCTTCACGTAGAACTTTGTGTGTTTGTGTTTTGAATTTCCTTGCCAATAAACAAGACAGCCATGGTTGTTTTCTTAATGCAAACACTCTTGTTTCCACTGCAGTGGAACTGAAATGGGAGCCTACATTTTCACGTGATCTGCTCCTTTCAATCACTGCTCAGTAACAAAGTAGGTTTGTGAAAGCTGCCCTCTGCTTGCATGTCATTTGTGATGTTAGAAGCTTGGGGCTCAGGCATTGCATCTGGGTCCCTCATGTTGGCAAATGGCTCTCAGCTAGAGGGCTGCTGCAGTTCGGCTCACATTGCACCATCCACAAGAGCTGGAATACAGCAGTCTCCTAAGTTTCAGCAAGCATAGTTATTCACATGTTTATTTTACACTCACCTTATTGATTATGATAATTTCTGGAAAGAGGAGAGGATAATGTAGACTTCAACTATCATTCAAATTAGAAGTCCATCCCTAAATTCTTTTCTTTTTAATCTTCCCTGAATATCCTCAAAGCACAAGTGCCTTATTTACATTTAAACTTGGAAGTGGAGTTGAAGTATCGGGAAATAATGTTAGCTGTCTACTTTGTGTCTGGCCACATTTATGTATAATTGCATTATTGTGTCTCCCCAAGAACAACCCTGAACATTGGGTATTATTCTCTCCATTGTACAAATGAATAGCAAAAAGCATAGCTCAGATCTCCATGTGAATCTGACTCTGAAACTTATGATCTTTATTCCAAATCACAGTTAAACAGATTCCTCTTCTCCAAAGTTTACTTTTAAATGTTTAGTTGTTGTGGAAACAAAATAATTCCTAATTGATTAGACTGTAGTCTTATTTCTTTGCTTTGGAATCTAAATGTTTTTCGTCTCCTCCAAATATTTTTTTAAACCACTGGTTACATATAGGAAGAAAAGTTTTAGAACAGAAATGGCTGCATGTTATTAAACAAGGACTGGACTTCCTAAACTGTAAAACCACAAAGCCCGACATAACAGAACCAATATGCTGTTTGGTTTTGTCCCCTAAGCAACTGACCAAACACTACTATAAATCTGCTTGCCAATGGATTTGACAAAGATTAAGAATGTTGATACATCCTCTACCTAAAAAAATAAACTTTGAATAAACATAATATAAAGAACAAACATATGGATTCAGGTTACAATTTTAAGCAAGATCACAAATGCTTTGCTTCAGGCAGAATTAATTTTAATTATTTCATGTATGGCTGACCTTGTTATGAAAAGTCCAGACTCACTGAACATTTCAAACACCATTAAAGATAAAAATTAGCAATTGCTACCATACTTTTCTTGGCAGTTGATACAAAGCAGGCCCTGCACAAACACTTCCTTCTTTCAAGATAAGGTTTTATTAAATTTTTAACAGATATCCTCTAAAGATAACACTAAAACAAGACATAATAGAAAGAGCATTGTATTTCAAGTCAAGACCTGTGTTATTTCAGTTCTTCACTATGAGGTTTGTAAATGGGGAGAACTTACTTAACTTTCTGAGCTTCAATGAATGTCTCTGGACATAAAATACTTCTCTTCAGTTTCTGTGTGGCTAATACTTGTGTAAAAATAGTTGCATATTTCCTAATACATGCTAGATGACCTTATTTCTCCTTTCTGTTGAATTAAGACCTTACTGAATGATGGTGATGAAACTCTAGTGGTCTTCTCAAGCTACTTTGGCCAATGTAGTTAACCTTAGACATCAATGCCCTCCATATTTCTTGTCTTTACACTTGATATAGAGGTGAGAGTTAAGTGGAGGAGTAGGAAGATTTCTGTATTACTTTGGTGCTTTAGCAAGACACCTCAGATGGAATATAAGCATTTGAAATGATATCTCTCCTTTTTGGAATAAAGCAAACATGAATATCAAATTTGGCTTTCCCATTTCCTACTATTAGGAAGTTATTTGGCATTTCCAAGCCTGAGTGTCCTTATTTGAAAGAACCTGACAGATTGGGTAGAATCAAGTGGGATAAAATGTGAAAAAAACAAAAAAAACCTTATAGGGGCTGGAGAGATGGCCTATCGGTTAAGAGCACCGACTGCTCTTGCAAAGGACCCGGGTTCGATTCCCAGCACCCACACAGCAGCTGAGAACCGTTTTTAACTCCAGTTCCAGGGAAATCTGATGCCCTCTTCTGATATCCTTGGCATTGCACAACACGGGTGCACAAACCTACATGCAGACAGAACATTCATACACATAAAAAATAAATAAAATAAAAAACTTCTAAAACAGGCGTATGATAAAAAGATGCCCCTTTTCCCTTGAAAGCTCCACACATCTCTCCTTGGGTTACTCACACTGTATATGTCTTCCTCCCCCAGGACTGAGCCAGTGCTTAGCCCACAGTGGTGTTACTAGAAGACATTGTGAAGCTTACATAGGTTGTTTTATTGGGTTACACAATTTGAAGATTCACAGTGTTTTCAGCCTCCGACTCCCCAAAACATACAATTTAACCAGAAGAAAAACACAAGATAAATAACTACAAACCAAACAAAACTGTGAGTCAAGTAGGGTGCAAGTATGGTACAAATAAGCCACAGGTTTTCTAAAAGTAATCACTTTATTCTCTGGAGCAATAAGCCCCAACCACTGTCTGCATAAGCATCTGAAGGAAAGCTAGCCGGAGATCCAACCCTACTCAATTGCTTACATACAAGGTGACCACTTAAGCAATTTGCATAGACACTTTTAGCCTCTGAATCCTCTCTCTTAGAATAGACCTTTCTAGGGTCTAAAGAAGCTGCATCATGCCAGGCATGGTGGTGCACGCCTTTAATCCTAGCACTTGGGAGGCAGCGGCAGGTGGATCTTTGTGAGTTCAAGGCCAGCCTGGTCTACAAAGTGAGTTCCAGGACAGCTGGGGCTACAGGGAGACCCTATCTCAAAACAACAACAACAACAAAATAATAGCTCATTTTAGCTTTGAGATTTAATAGAGCTTCAATGCTGAGCTAGAGCTTAGAAAAGATTAGGAAACTTTAAACTGTTAACCTTTTGAGATTANTTTGTTTTAGATTTTTGTCAAAATTCCCTAGTCTCTGTGACTTTGAGTTTCCTCCTCTGAGAAACGAAGAGGACCACTATGCCTTCCCAGCAAGGCTGTCTTCAGAACTGAACGGGGCCAGCACGCATGGTGCAATGACTGGGTTAGACTGAGTGGGCATGAGAAGTGCTGCTGCAATGCTGCTGCAGCCCAGTACTTCTCATAAGTAAGATGCTGTGCTAGGCATTAAAACTGGGAAGTAACTGTCTACTACAAAAATTAGACCAAACCTTAGCCTGGAAGTTAGAGAAAGTATTTTTTGTTTTAAACTTTTGTTGCCCAAGACGATTTAATAAATTTGAATTCCCATTTGAAAGGAGGCAGGAAAAACTGTGTGTGTGTGTGGTGTGTGTGTGTGTGTGTTGCATACATGTATGTAAGTGCACCTGTGCCAGCAGTGCCCACCAAGGCCAGAAGAGGGTGATATATGCCCTGGAACTGGAGTTAAGGACAGTTCATTAGCCACCATATGGGTACTGGGTCCTCTGGAAGGCTACCCAGTTCTTTGATACCACTAAGCCATCTATCTCAGCCTCCCAAATAATGTTATTGGCATGTCTACTTTAGAAGTCTTCATATATTACCTTATTTAGATTAAAAAAACAACTTGGATCTTTGTGTTTTTTCAATAACTGAAACTCTACCTTCTTGTTTTATAAATCTGAATTGTATTTTAAAATTCATTTCCCATGTTGTCATTAAGTTAGATCTCCAAATTTGAAGTCAGATGATAAGGTACTTCAAAAGTATAACTTAATCTTTCATTTACACTCTTATGATGTTTATAAAAATAACTACTCAAACAAGAATGACATTGAAACATTTACCAAAAATAAGTATCTCTTTTGGGATCACTATGAATGTGTTTTACATGAAAATGCTAGTTTCAACTTAGCTGTATGTGAAAATACCATTATTAGAAACCTAATTAGAGGGCTGGGGGAATAGCACAGCCGTTAAAAGCTGCAGGCTAAGAACCACCCAAAAAAAAAAAAAAAAAAAGAAGAAACCTAATTAGAGTTGGCAAGTTAGATCACATTACTGTTCTCAAAACAGTATAGAAAATATCAGCTTCCTTACTTCCATGTCCTTACATCAAATCCCCTCGTTTTGTCCTATTCTGTTAGACACAAGCTAGTAGATCTAGTCCACAGTCAGAGATGATTATACAAAGGCATGGTGACCGGGGGTAGAAATCACTGGGACCATTTTAGATAAGGCTGACTGCACCAGGTAACATTCCACAAATAGTTAAAGCATAATTCGAGGAATGATCCATAATCCAAAAGAGTGAGACATCCTGGAGGCTTCCCAAAAAGTTGGAACCTAAGTTGAATCTTAATGAAAAAGTTTGGTAAGTAACAAGAAAGGCAGCATACAGGAATAAAGGAACCAAATGTTTTGTCTTGTATTTTCTCTCTTGCTCTCTGATGGAAGCCAGACATGTGAAGCAGTTGTGTGAGCTACTGTCTTACCCAAGGAGAGCTCCACATGGCATGGAATGAAGGGAAACCTCTGCCCAACAGCCAGCAAGTTCCTGAGGTGCTCGCTCTGGAACTGCTTATTTGCTCAGTCAAATTTCAGGATGACCACAGGCCTACTCAGCAACTTACCTATCCTCTCATGAGAAACCCTGAGCCGTAAGATGTACTAAGTTATGATGAGATTCCCAACTCATAAAGACTACTGAAAAAGAAACGTTGGTCCCATTAACTGTTTGGAAATTGTTTTATAAAACTTACTGAAATATTAACCAATAAGCAGCACTAGACGGCTACATTCATTATCTACAAAGTCTCCCACATGAGAAGATTAACCACTCTGGCAAAAGCAACAGTGACATCGTGAATCTCCAGCAATTGAGATAGTGACCTTCAATAATAAGCTTAGAAAAAGAGACAACCGTTTTGAAAGGTATATTCAAATCATTGCTTTAAAGTAGTCACCACAGAAATTTATAACAGAATCCCTAATTCAAATTGTAAAACAGAAATTACAAATTATGCACATATTTCATGAGACGATGTCAGAAAATGAACTACAACAGAAAAACAAACATATAAATAATATGTTTAGAAGGGAAACTACATGTAGTAACTGAAGAAGGAAAATTGGTATCTGGAGAAATTAGAAAACTTTGACATGGTGATCGGAGAAGCAGTTAAGAATCAGAAAACAATAAGTGTATGCACCACGTTAGCTTTTTTTCCTCCCCTTTCCATAAGATTTATTTGTTTCCTCCCAGGAGATTGATTTGTAAAACACACATATAAACACACACACACACACACACACCGCACACACACAACACACACCACACACAAGAGAGAGAGAGAGAGAGAGAGAGAGAGACGAGAGAGAGACAGAGGAAAGGAGGTTCTAAATGTAGAAAAACATATAGACTTGTCTTTTTGACCGTCTGGCTTATTTTGTTTAATCATAATGTTTTCTCTGCCAAAACCACTTTCCTGAAATATTATTTTGTCTGTCATTTTTCTTCTGAGAATATTTTATCTATATCCATAGCTTTCCTATCTGTATCTATGCGATATAGACATACTTTATATTATTTTATCTATCCATAAATTCTATGTTGTTTTTATTTTATTTTCTAATTTAAAAGTTTTCATGGTTTAGGGGCTGGCGAAATGGCTCAGTGGTTAAGACACGCCTGCCTCTTGCAGGAGGACCCAGGTTTGGTTCCCAGCAACCACAAGATGGCTAAGCATCTATGTCTTCAGTCTAAGGGATTCGCCCTCTTGGTCTCTGTGGACATTACCCACATGGGTACACTTACATACATCATGTGCATAAACACTCATACAAATAAACATAAAATAAATAAATATTTTTAAGTTTTAGTTTCTCTTTGATATATGAGCTCAAGAAAGTTTTTTTAATTGTTATTAATTTAAAAATTTAATGTTTATAGTTTTAACGCATCTCAGTCTTATGGTACTAGGTAGTATGATTGGTTTCTATTAACAGTCCATAAACACTTGAAAGAAGGTGTATTCTAGCCAGGCACAATGGGACACAGACATAAATTCATTAATCAGGAAGCTGAGAGAGTAGGATTACAAGTTAAAGGCCACTGTGGGATGTCTAAGGAGATCCCATCTCAAAAAACAGATGGGGCAGGGAGCGTAAATTCTGCATTTTGAGAAAAAATTATTTTATATATCAATTGCATAAACAAGGCCTTCTATCAAGTCACACATTTTTGTTTTCTTGATCTGTCATGAACTGTGTACATCTATTTCTTCAGTTACTGTATTTCTATGAATGTTAATATCATTCTACTGGTGCATATATGCATTTAACTGATATTTTCACTGTGAATATCTTAATCTTTCATAAGTTTTTTTTTTGTTTAACATTGCAAATATTTGTTTTTATTTACATAAGGTTTGTCTTATATTAGCATAACCTTAGCTTATTGTTAATTTGCATTTTTTAAAAAATTGTTCACAACTTTCCTTTCTTTCTATCTTCCCACTTTCAGGGGTCTATTGTTTCTTCTAACGATACAACTAGTTTGTATTCTGATCCTAATTCCTGTAGTGTTACACTGGTCCCCTCTGCCGGCGGCGCTCGGCCTCCGGAGTGCCATGGTCCCACTATATCGCTAATAGACGAGTAGCCGCAGGGCCCCTTCACTATTCCTGGCTCTGTGTGGGTGTGCCGCAGCCCAGCGCGACCTAAGTTCGGGTTGTTGGCGCGGGCCCGGTGTGCTCCTGGCTCACGTGTCGCGCCTCTTTGGTGTGATGAGGAAGAGCAGGCGGAGGGTCTGGCGCTTCCGGAAGGAGCTTCTGTCCCCGAGACCTTCGGGCCCTTGCTACGGCGCTCGCATTTCGATGCTCGCGGCGTCGTGGGTTCCTCATCGCGACCCGCGCCGGGCGGGTTCTCGCGACGTGTCTCGGAACGCTCCGCGGCCTTGCAGCGCCGCGCCCGCGGGCGCTCCGTGCGCGGAGCGCGGTGGAGAGCGCCCTCCCCCTTGTTCGGCCCCCTTCGGCGCGACGAGCGAGTGAATATGTTGAGCGACACGAAAGAGACTCGTGTAACCGTGGGTCCAGCCACGCTCTCCGCGATCGTTAGCTCCTGTCCCACGCGGTAGTCGGGACGAGTCGGCTCCGGGGGTTTCGTGGGCGGCCCGGCGCCCCGCCTTCTCGCCCGCGGGGGCTCGCTAGCGCCGGTCCGACCCGCCGAGAGATCTGGCGCGAGTAAAGTGCCGCCCTTTGTGTGAGATGCGCACGCCCCGGCGTCTCGGAGCCTGCCCACCGCAATACGTCTATGCGTCTGTCGTGTCTCTCTGGTTGTATGCCGTAACCGGCCCGCTCTCCCGGGCATGACGCACTTGCACAGCCCGCAACGCTTTAATCGGACCCGCGTGTACCAACGCCAGGCTGAACATCTCTGAGATGAGCGTACTAATATATAGATAGTGGATGTCCCAGCCTTGCGCATAAGCGCCGTCCAGGCCACCCGCCGACACGCGTACTCCAATCCTCAGTGTGACGATAACGGTTAGTACGAATCCCGTCTCAGACCCCCGGCTCGGGCACGACATGTATTCTCCGCTCCTGACCGTAGCATATCCTTCCATCCAACGTTTCTCTGCTCTCCTTCGCGTCTATCTCTTCTTTTGGGGGTGCATTCTTCTCTCGCTCGCGCCAGAGGGGGATCGGCACGCTACTGCGCCCGCCGCATGGTGTCTTTCTGATCCCGTCCTTGTACCTCACCCTCGGCGTTTCAGAGCCGCACCCGGGCGCCGAGTGCGCTGGCCCCCTCCCTACCAAAGAGCCCGCTTCTTCGAAGTGCGTTTGAGCCAAAAAACGCGTGGCCGGGACTGGCAGGGGGACACAAGTTCACCTCCGATGCGTATGGTGCGAGCTAGAGTAGGAGACATGTCCTACCAGTGGAGGCTTTTGGTCTGTAGTGGATCAGTCGCTCGGTGGCAAGGCGCCACATCGCTTACGCATATGCTCGCGGCCTGCTTGGGTTCAGCCCTCACGTCCCGCGCTAGGGCTTGTTTCCCCCAAGACAGGGCCTCGCGCTGCAGTTGGCTTGACCCGCCCGTGATGACTGAAAATTGCATGGTCGGAGGGAGATAGGGTAAGTATCCCCGAAAGAAAGGGAAGGCAAGACTCGAGAGAACGAAGGGAGCAGCACGGTTACGTGGGGCGAGCAGACCGGGGAGATCGACGAAGGAAAGGAATCCTACGGAGTTTACCGCAGAGGAGAGTATACGGAACTAAGAGTGCTGCGGAGAAACTCGCTGCAAAGAGTCATACGGAGTGCGAAAGAGAAGTAACTGTACAGCGTTAGACCATAAGGGACCGGTGGAACTCCTGCACAAGCAGAGTCGCAATCTCTCAGTGGGAGAGGCTCAGAGGGTAAACGCTGTAAATAGGCGCGGTAGCGGTGTCGGGCGTGCTGCGGAGAGGCAGCGCGGCCGCAATAAGGGCTGACAAAATTATGGAGCAGAAGACGGACACGAGGGGCCGCAAGGAGTGTAGGAGTCGATCAGACAAGGCGGATCTGGCAACGAACGAAGCCGAGAAGACCTGACTAGATGTCAGAAAGGGACACTTAGCGCATTCGAGCAGAGCCACTCCATTATTAATGTGTAATTTTTTTCTGTTTTTTTCTTTTCTATTTTTTTTTTATTTGTTTTTATTTTTTTCTCAGTTTGTTTTTTATTTTTGTTTTTCTTGTGGGCGTTTTAGTTTTTATTTTAGTTCCATTTTTTTTTCGTTTGTGCTTCACTCTCTAGATTTCTTCTTCAACGAGAGGATCCCCAGCAAACTTGGATATATTCTTATGTTCATGATTCTGAGACAATTTCCACTGGACTTGCTTAGCTTTTCAAAAGTAAATTAAAGTTTTCCTTAGTTTATGAAAGTTTTCCTAATTTATAAGTTTAAAGGTTTGTTTGGATATTTTTTTCATTTTCTTTATTATTCATAGCTACCCACCATCTTCTCTCTAATCTTGTTATACTCTTAAGTTTCTATTTTATTGTGTTTACAGCTTTCTACCTACCCTCTCTCTACATTCTTACTTCTATTTGCAAAAAAATGATTATTTCAAATGTTATTTTCCTTTTCTCCTATCAACTTCAACTTGATTTCTGTGTGCTTTGTTGTTCTCTTCTTGAACCATTTTCTCTATAATTGATCTGTTATCATTCTTCCCAGTTCAATATTTTTTTAGTTTGCATGAATTCTTCATGGGAACACATTAAATTCAGTCTATGAGGCTCTTCTTCTAAATTTTTTTTCTGTGCTATTTTTGCATTTATGGCACAATATTCAGGAAGAAATTACTTTTCTCTTTCATGAACCTTACTTTTGGTTTCCTCTTTGATAAATTTTTTTTTTCTTATGATTTTTTTAAAGAAATCTGTCATATTGTATTATATCTAGTGACTTTTCTCTATGCCAGTTGTTGCTGGAAGTTCTTGTGTAGATGGATCCAGAGATATGTTCTAGGACAACAGAAATTTTTCTTCACGTAGAACTTTGTGTGTTTGTGTTTTGAATTTCCTTGCCAATAAACAAGACAGCCATGGTTGTTTTCTTAATGCAAACACTCTTGTTTCCACTGCAGTGGAACTGAAATGGGAGCCTACATTTTCACGTGATCTGCTCCTTTCAATCACTGCTCAGTAACAAAGTAGGTTTGTGAAAGCTGCCCTCTGCTTGCATGTCATTTGTGATGTTAGAAGCTTGGGGCTCAGGCATTGCATCTGGGTCCCTCATGTTGGCAAATGGCTCTCAGCTAGAGGGCTGCTGCAGTTCGGCTCACCATTGCACCATCCACAAGAGCCTGGAATACAGCAGTCTTCCTAAGTTTCAGCAAAGCATTAGTTATCACATGTAGTTACACTCACCTAGTAGAGTAGGATAATTCTGGAAAGAGGAGAGGATGAATGTTAACTTGGCAACTATGCATCAAATAGAGAGTCCATCCCTAATCTTTTCTTTTTAATCTTCCCTGAATATCCTCAAAGCACAAGTGCCTTATTTACATTTAAACTTGGAAGTGGAGTTGAAGTATCGGGAAATAATGTTAGCTGTCTACTTTGTGTCTGGCCACATTTATGTATAATTGCATTATTGTGTCTCCCCAAGAACAACCCTGAACATTGGGTATTATTCTCTCCATTGTACAAATAAAGCCAAACCAGCATAGCTCAGATCCCATGTGAATCTGACTCTGAAACTTATTGATCTTTATTCCAATCACAGTTAACAGATTCCTCTTCTCCAAGTTTACTTTTAAATGTTTAGTTGTTGTGGAAACAAAATAATTCCTAATTGATTAGACTGTAGTCTTATTTCTTTGCTTTGGAATCTAAAATGTTTCTCTCAGTCTCTCCAAATATTTTTTTTAAACCACTGGTTACATATAGGAAGAAAAAGTTTTAGAACAGAAATGGCTGCATGTTATTAAACAAGGACTGGTACTTCCTAAACTGTAAAACCACAAAAGCCCGACATAACAGAACCAATATGCTGTTTGGTTTTGTCCCCTAGAGCAACTAGACTCAAACCACTACTATAAATCTGTTGCCAATGGATTTGACAAAGATTAAGAATGTTGATACATCCTCTACCTAAAAAAATAAACTTTGAATAAACATAATATAAAGAACAAACATATGGATTCAGGTTACAATTTTAAGCAAGATCACAAATGCTTTGCTTCAGGCAGAATTAATTTTAATTTGTTCATGTATCGCGACCTTGTTATGAAAAAGTCCAGACTCACTGAACATTTCAAACACCATTAAAGATAAAAATTAGCAATTGCTACCATACTTTTCTTGGCAGTTGATACAAAGCAGGCCCTGCACAAACACTTCCTTCTTTCAAGATAAGGTTTTATTAAATTTTTAACAGATATCCTCTAAAGATAACACTAAAACAAGACATAATAGAAAGAGCATTGTATTTCAAGTCAAGACCTGTGTTATTTCAGTTCTTCACTATGAGGTTTGTAAATGGGGAGAACTTACTTAACTTTCTGAGCTTCAATGAATGTCTCTGGACATAAAATACTTCTCTTCAGTTTCTGTGTGGCTAATACTTGTGTAAAAATAGTTGCATATTTCCTAATACATGCTAGATGACCTTATTTCTCCTTTCTGTTGAATTAAGACCTTACTGAATGATGGTGATGAAACTCTAGTGGTCTTCTCAAGCTACTTTGGCCAATGTAGTTAACCTTAGACATCAATGCCCTCCATATTTCTTGTCTTTACACTTGATATAGAGGTGAGAGTTAAGTGGAGGAGTAGGAAGATTTCTGTATTACTTTGGTGCTTTAGCAAGACACCTCAGATGGAATATAAGCATTTGAAATGATATCTCTCCTTTTTGGAATAAAGCAAACATGAATATCAAATTTGGCTTTCCCATTTCCTACTATTAGGAAGTTATTTGGCATTTCCAAGCCTGAGTGTCCTTATTTGAAAGAACCTGACAGATTGGGTAGAATCAAGTGGAATAAATGTGAAAAAAACAAAAAAAACCTTATAGGGGCTGGAGAGATGGCTATCGGTTAAGAAGCACCGATGCTTTGCAAAGGACCCGGGTTCGGATTCCCAGCACCCACAGCAGCTGAAGAGAAACCGTCTTAACTCCAGTTCCAGGGAAATCTGATGCCCTCTTCTGATATCTTGTGATTGCACAACACGGGTGCACAAACCTACATGACAGAAAAAACAAAAACAAAAAAAAAAAAAATACTAAAAGTAAAAACTTCTAAACAGGCGTATGATAAACAAGATGCCCCTTCCCTTTCCTTGAAAGCTCCACACATCTCTCCTTGGGTTACTCACACTGTATATGTCTTCCTCCCCCAGGACTGAGCCAGTGCTTAGCCCACAGTGGTGTTACTAGAAGACATTGTGAAGCTTACATAGGTTGTTTTATTGGGTTACACAATTTGAAGATTCACAGTGTTTTCAGCCTCCGACTCCCCAAAACATACAATTTAACCAGAAGAAAAACACAAGATAAATAACTACAAACCAAACAAAACTGTGAGTCAAGTAGGGTGCAAGTATGGTACAAATAAGCCACAGGTTTTCTAAAAGTAATCACTTTATTCTCTGGAGCAATAAGCCCCAACCACTGTCTGCATAAGCATCTGAAGGAAAGCTAGCCGGAGATCCAACCCTACTCAATTGCTTACATACAAGGTGACCACTTAAGCAATTTGCATAGACACTTTTAGCCTCTGAATCCTCTCTCTTAGAATAGACCTTTCTAGGGTCTAGAAGCTGCATTCATGCCAGGCATGGGTGTGCATGCCCTTTAATCCTAGCACTTGGGATGGCAGCGGCAGGTGGATCTTTGTGAGTTCAGGCCAGCCTGGTCTACAAAGTGGAGTTCCGCGACAGCTGGGGCTACAGGGAGACCTGTCTCGAAAAGACCAAAAAAAAAAAAAAAAAAAAAAAAAAAGAAGCTGTATCCAAGACATTGAGTTAATAACACAATTAGCATCAACTACATCTCCCAGCAAACACAGGATTGATCTACATAGGCTCCTGTTTACATGAAAGATAGTCTGTGGCATGTCCCAATAGAAGGGTGATGATGGTTATTAAACAAACAAAAAATAATCTACTTGCTGTTAGTTCCAAGGTGCTCAGATATGTGTGGAAGAAATAAAAAATAGAAATAGTAGCACAGTAAAGCAATAAAAATAAAACAACACACTAGACTGCTCTATAAACTTAGATAATTTAATTACTCATGTCTAGAAGCCTGGACTGTTTCAGTTTTGAAATCAAAACACTGCTTCTTGCTTGAATTTTAGTTCTTAAGTTAGAAATAGAGAGACATGAGGAAAGGCACACCAGTCCTTTGGGTCGTTTATTTTTCCAGAACAGGATATTTTATTTCAGTTCTATCTTCTGGCATTTAGTCATCTGAACAGCTCAATGGAGCTCACTTGGATTTCACTAAAATCACAAAGCCAAGAGTTGGTCCCCTGGGAGGCTCGTGACCGACCGGTCATAAAAATAAGCAGCCTTGCCAGAAATCTGTAGAACCTTCAAATTCAAGTCAGCATCAAAATTACCATCAATTGAGAAAATCAGAAAAATGACAAAAAAATCGATAAATATTTATGGCTGTAGAATTCACACCAAACATCATTCACCCTTTATCTTGAATTCCACTTTGACACTCGTTTTTCTTGTTTGTCTTGGATGTAACAAGATTATGAAAATATCAGTATATTGGCTTAAACTTTTACAGATGATGATAGAAAACATAACTATCTTTTTCCATAAAACGGTATCTTTCAGATGTAAATGCATTGTTTCTGAGAAATTTCTATTTTAAGGTGAAAATCTGGGGCTGGAGAAATGTCTCTCATGCAGAACTTGAGTTCAGTTTCCAACACGTGCAAAGATGGGTGACTCATGACGGCCTGTAGCTCCAGCACCAGGGTGTCCAGGACCCTCTTCCAGCCTCTGCAAGTGTCTGCACTGTATTCACATGCACAAACCCACACACAGACACACAATTTTTAAAAATCTTTCATTGTTCAAAGAAAGATAATTAAGCAAGTATTGATATATATATATATATATGTATATATCATTTTCAATAATGATGTCAATTCTTTAAAGAAATACCACTGCTACAACAAGTGAAGGAGAAATGTGCAATGTATAAGAAAACATCTCCTCAGATAATCGCCATTCTAAACAAAGAAAAGTGAGATGAGTGACAGGAAGGTGAAAAAGAAATAGATTAAATTTTAGCATTGAGATTGTTGAGATTTACTAGTCCGGGCTTGTTCCTTAAACTTTTATAAAATTTCCCAGTTTTCTACATGGAGTATAAATTGCTTCCATTAACACACATGAAAAAATTCCCACTCTAAAGTATCCTCGTGATTTCTTTATAAAGAAAAATTTCTGCAAATTTCCAAATTAGGAAATCAAATACCTGAGGTCTACATTCTCAGCAAGCATATAGCTTATTTTGTATGCATTAACACCACGCCATTGGATCCCACTGAGATTTAACAGCCCACAGTAATGATGTTAAACATTTGACCTTTAGTCAGAAACACTTATTGGCAGCAAGAATGTACTCTTGGATAATGGATTCAGCCACATACATTAATGTACCTAGTATGGGAGGGTTTATTAATTTACACTGAATATTATCAAATTCTTCTAATTAGTGAGAGAATGCTCATCAGACAGGCAGGAGCTAGAGAGACAGAGGTCCGGGATGTCTCTCAAAGGTCTATGGCTTGATCCTGAAGGAGGCACCATTAGGAAGTGATGAGACCTTTAGGAGGCAGGGCCTACAAAGACGTCTTTGAACTGTGGACATGAACCCAAAGTGCCAGTGCCTTCCTCTTCTTCACAGTGCTGCTCTACAGTGTGCTTTGGCCAGGATATTGCCTCCAACTGGACACTGCAGTGACACCAACCCGCAGGAGCTAGAACTTGTAGTGCACCAGAATAACCCTTCTGTTTGTAAACAGACTATCTCATGGGCTTGTTATAGTGATGGAAAGCTAAGAACCCGGTTTCAGTATGTTTAAACCTCCCACTTTCCTTCAAGATGAAAATCATACAGCTTCCTTTATTGTTTGACTCATTTAGCTGTTTTAGTTTCACAACAAAATTAGGAAGATGGTTTCAAGAATTCCCACACACTTCCTGTACACAAACATTCACAGCCCCCTCCATTACCAACAGTGCTCTGCAAAGTGGTGCACGTTGAAGAACTGAAGAACCTGCATAAATCCTTCACAGTCACGCATGGTCCACAATCTTCCATCATAGCATTCACTCATGGTATTATGCGGGAGTGTTGGCAAATGTATAATGGCATTGTTACTACATTGTTACTACATTGTACAGAGCAGTTTCCCTGCCCTAAGAATCCTCTGTGCTATACCTGTTTATCCTTAGCTCCCCTCCCCCCCAATTCAACTGTAACTGTTAATCTTACTTTCTCTGTAGTTTGGGCTTTTCCTAAATATCATAGACATAGTTCAAATCATACAATGCATAGACTTCTTTCACTTGGTAATATGTGTTAAAGATTTCTACATGTCATACATCTTGTTTTTAGCAGCAAATCAGTGATCAGGAACCAACTTTACTTGCAAGGCAGGGCACATTGCTCTTATCCCTATCTCTGTCTGTCCAGGCATTTTTCTCAATGTCCATCCTTCTTAGCTTTCTTAAGCCTTCCTCAGGTTGGCCAAGCACAAGTGAACCATAAATGGGCCCTGCTGCTAAAGCAATTTCGTTAGCTCGAAAAGTAAGATGCAGCAAAATTGGCCCAAAGTCTCTCAGGAAGGCTGGAAAAGCCTGAACCAGACCAGAGCTGAAACTAGTACATAATCCACACAGAGGACAATTGTCAGCAGGCTTCCACACACTTGATAAATGAATTACTTTCTAGAAAGTTAGTTTGGTTGCAAGTTATATGTATTAATTCTGGGGAAAGAAATAATCCCTTGCTGTTGACAAGTCAGTAAAGATGAATTATAATAAGCTGCCCTTAGCTTGATTAGCATTTTAAGCTTTTATTGACACAGGAGTATAAAGTTTCTTAAACCTCTGTATTTATAAACTAAGTCATTTTCTAAAACCAAACATATGTCAGTGACATATGGTTACTATGAATGTAAATGACACACAACAAGACATGAAGCTAACTGTTTTCAGAATTCCTTTCTTTCAGTGTATGCATATGTAATTAGGTTATACCAAAGAACACTGCAAGCCCTTATATCTGTAGACTCTACTTGATGTACAGAGATCCCAAAGAGATGGACAAGAAAAAGGCTTGAAGAAATTCTTCTGTGTGTTGATTTGATTATATTATTTGAGGTTTTTACATTTATTTTGGTGTACATGTAAGAGTGCATGGGTGTGCTGTGTGGTATGTGTATGGAGGTCAAAGAACAATGTACCAGAGAGTTGGTTCTTCTACCACAACATGGGTTCAGAGAATTGAACTCAAGTGGCATAGCACCAAGCACATCTCATAGGCCCATTTTTTTGTTTCAAAGCTAATGATTTATTGGAAAAAAAGTATACATGTGATTTATAAGTTCATACACCTTTATTATAGGTTTGTATCCAGTATTATCAATTGGGTTGTTTGATTTTAAAAGGACAAAATTAGGTAATCCATATGAGTGAAGGAAACTTTCCATGTAAAAAAATCAGTATGCTAACATTTAACTGAGCAAGTATGTTTATCCAGCTGGGGACACTAGATAGTTCATTTCACTTATAGTTTATGGGAAGCCTTTCACAGCCCGAAAACAGTGCTACACTGTATTACAATGTCATATATTCTATTGACACCATTGCCCAACAAACTGTTCACGGATGATTCAAAAACCTTTGAGTAATTTCTTTTTGTAATTTTAATCATAACCATTCCATAAAATGCAGCTCCAATGAGTAACATGCATAAGATTGAAGTTTTTTTCAGATTATACTTTAAATTTTACTCTTTGTAGCCTTAGTTGACTCCAAAAAGTTAATTTCAGGGAGAAAGAGGTATTGATGATTATTTTGAAACTGAAATTATTGGAAACCAAGTCTTTCCTCACTTGTAAGTAATGTGATTTAGATAGGCTGAACTTTCTAGAAAAAATATCTCATATTTGGGTCTGTCTCAGGTTGGTAACTGTAAATCCCATGTCTTAGGTAATAAAACAGACATAGCAAAATCCAGTTCTGAATATTCTATGGCCCCTTATGTAACTGAAATTCGTGTCCTTCACTATCTAGTGAGGACCAGGCAAAGTGAAAAAGAAGATCCATCTAATTTAGGACTCCTTCCACCAAGACCCTTTTGTTTCTTGGAGGACAAGGCCAAAGTCACCCAGGAGGTGACAGCGACACTTTCCATGAAGGCAAATGGCATACACCCAAGGCCTGCTCTTCTTCTTACTCTTTGTTGTTTGGTTTTGTTTTTTTCTCTCTTATGCCTTGAAACACCTTTAAGAGGTAATGAGAGACTATCCGTAAGAGGAAAATAAAACTAGTTTTCAGAATGCTGGCAGGAGTTCATGCTGCTGAGTTGTTTAATTGACTTTGTCAGTGTGAAAACACCCAGGGTTCTATAGAACTCTCTCATTTGTTTGGGATTTCTTTTGTTTTGAAATATGTAGGCAATTCCATGTAAAACTCTCCCAACAGCAAATGAAGAATATTTTTTAAAAAATTGAAGAGAATTATAAAATAACTACTAGAAAATCACTGTAATCAGAGAAATGAAAATATATTCATTGAAAAGACAGGAAGAAACACTAGCTGATGTGAACCAGATATTTTTCTACAGTTTATATTTTACTTTCTAAAGAAGATACAGAGGGACACAGATTTATTTAACACTAAAGATCTTATAGCCAGTATTTTTAAAAATGTTACAGAAAATAATGTTATTTTCTGAAAGGAAGGGCAGATACTAGAAAGCACAGGAGGCTTATTAAACCCAACTTTAAACTCCAGAAAATATTGAAAATTATCTGGAAAACTTAGAGAAAGATATGTTTGTGACCAAAACTCAAAATACATCAAATCTGTAGCATTTCTTTTTCAGATATGACTCCCTTGGGAGAAAAAAAAAAGCTACATAATGTGGCTTGATTTGGGAGAAGAGAGAGGAGAAATATTTCTTGTGCAACAAGAAGGAAATGTTAGCCAATGAAAGATTTTTAAAACTATAATTTGTTAGGGTAGGGCTTATATTTTACATTTATGTTTTCAAAAGTACCAGAATGCTGGTAAGCTAGTATCATTCACTTGATCATCTAATTGTATTTATTGGGCAA
This sequence comes from Rhizomys pruinosus, assembly GCA_009823505.1. Taxonomy (NCBI): domain Eukaryota; kingdom Metazoa; phylum Chordata; class Mammalia; order Rodentia; family Spalacidae; genus Rhizomys; species Rhizomys pruinosus. The sequence continues at coordinate 3,440,425 of VZQC01002896.1, forward strand.
ATACATTTTAATTATTAGGAAAAAATATTCTAACCTCAACCAAGAGAAAGATTTCTATAAATCAGTAATCTGAGACCACTAACCAAAAAGGATGACATTCCTGTGATAAATAAAAAATAAATATCGGATTATATTAAGAAAGGTAACCCACTATTTCAGATCTATACAGTTCACATTCAGAGATGTGTATGCGATACACATTTTGGAGAAGTCATCTGTGGAGGGCCATCCATAGATCCCTTATCAGGTTTTCAAGTAGTTTAATCAGCAAACTAGTATTTGTAAGGAGAGTACTAATAAGATTAGTGCATCCACACATGGGCATGTCATTCAGAAGGAAAAGAACTCAGATGTGGGGAAAAAAAAAACCAGAAATTAATTCATTTTCCACTCAGTAAAGGTACCATAATAAGCCCAACCCTTAAATACTCCAAGTATTTAAGCTTAAGACATCACCACCTCACCAGTGCTATAGAGGGGCATATAGTGACTGGATGACTGACTCATTCTTACAGATAGTGATAATTACTGTGCAGGGAAAGAACAAAGAATAATCAGATGCAATGGGAGTGCACTCAGCCTGACAGAGGTGGAGAGGCTGAAGGACAGTTTCAAGAAGTCCGATTAGATAGGTAGCACAGCACTGGTCTGAGTCTTGAAATAAGAACTGGGCAGGAGGTGGGCCACTGGTAGAGGGAGGACAGAGCCAGATTAGAGAAAACAGCATCTAGGAGGAACTACAGTTTTTTTTTTTTGTTTTTTTTTTTTATTTTATTTTTGTATGTGTATGAATGTATTGTTTGCATGCAGGTCTGTGCACCCGTGTCGTGCAATGCCGCGGAGGTCAGAAGAGGGTCTCAGATTCCCCTGGAACTGGAGTTCTCCTGGAATTGGAGTTACAGACGGTTCTTAGCCGCCATGTGGGTGCTGGGGATCGAACCCGGGTCCTCTGCAAGAGCGTCGGTGCTCTTAACCGCTAGGCTATCTCTCCAGCCCGGAACTACAGTTTTAAGCCTGGTTATTTCCTCCCAACTTCTAAGATTCTCTGAGCCAAACAATTTTGTGTTTGTGGCTTAGAATGACCACTGGAAGGTGGTTTGCTCGACTTCCTTTCTGTTTAAAGGCTGATTTTTGGCCGGCCAATGAAAGGCAACAGCACATCCCATAGCCCTTTTAAGACATGCATGCTATTACATATCCTCTTGTGAACTGGTGATTGAAACAATCAAGTCTGCAGTTTTTGAAGCAATATAACATGCTAAGAAGCATAAATCATAGCCAGTCACCCCTAAGATTTTAGAGTCAGCCGCTATTTAAGACTCTTAAGCACAACTTCTAATTCTATATAAAATCTTCATTGGCTAAAATACAAGCTGCCTTATGCCAGTGTTGCCTGGCCTCTATCGATTAGCCTGACTTTCCTGTCAGCCTTTTGACCTACACTGTGCCTTCACTTTCCTTACCAGACCTCAGCGTCTCAAGGCAGTAATCCAATGAATGTTCCACCCCACCTTTGCTCCAGCTCTCCCTCAGCTCTCCCACTGCTATCTAGCACAGATCATACTCCTTAAAGGTCAAGCTACATGTCCCTTATCTCTAGGACATACTGTACTTCCTCTCCTGCTTCCTAGCTAGAATGACTTCAGGCACCATGTGAACCTACCGTCCCTGAGGTCTGTCATGACCTAGGTAGACATAGGTCTTCCCTGCCAAACTCTGGGTTGACTGAGAAAGGAATTTCTTATTTACATTTTACTCATCACACTTAGTAAAATACTAGGCACAGAACAGTCTTTCAGAAAGCTCATTTCAATGATTTATTTACAAGCACTTACTGAATTTCTACTGTGTAGTAAGGAAGCATGGTTCTAAACATTAAAAATACAGTCATGGTTAAACAAAAAATAAAATGACATCGACTATCTCTTTCGTTGTGAATCATCCACTGAGGTATTCAAGAAGGCTTAAGAAGCAGATCTGAGAGCGAGGCGGACTGCAGTTCAGCAGTATTTGCTCAGACAGCGTCAGTGCTGAACCCGCCATTTTCCACTCTCTGTCTCCCGGCTTCCTCCAACTAGAACCAATTCCAGGTACTTCCCCAACGGAGTTTCCAAATGCATAAAATCCTAAGACAAGATGTACTTAAATGCCTCAACCCCCACACTGGGGTAGTGGTACTGAGTCACTCCTTCTAGGATGTTACCCAATACTGACCACCGATTTTTCCACTTAATGTTCCAAGCTGCTTTAATGGTAATCAGATACAGATGACATGAGCATACAAGTTGTACAACATTATCTAAAACTTGTGTTGTGATGGGCAAACTGGAGATAAATAAATTGCTTTCATCTCCTTGCCTATATCCAGTAAATTGATACATACTGGGAAGTTACCCATGGAAAGAACCGAGGAAAAGAGATTTGGAAGCCATGTCCAGGCCATAATTATATGGAATTCTGGCTACCTTTTTCCCAAATGCAATAATACATGCATCTGCAAAGGTACTGAAATTAGTCACCTGAGTGCCTCACAGATATCACTGCTTTTCAAACATTAAGTGGCAGCTGGTGACACCAGCCATTCTACGATGTCAGCCAAGCAGGTGGATAGATAGATCTGTGTTAGTAACTGCCTGTACATTGCTCTTCTTTTGGGCCCATCAACCTTCCTTTCTGACTGGTCGGTAATGCATCCCACAATCATGCCTTAAACAAGAAAAAAGAAATGTATGATTTTCTGGCCAAGACTATTGCACTCTACTGGTCCAAATTATTTCCCATGTTAAACTTAGTCCATGAATTCTTGCCTGAATTCTGATGCTGGTCCTACTCATGACATGGTGTCATGTTTGAATTTTTCACCACTATAGCAAAACAACAACAAAAACAAACAAAAACCAACAGGATCAACTTATAAAGAAAAAAAAAAAAAACTGGTCTCAGTACTGAAAGCTACAGTCTGTGATCTATTAACCTCGTTGCTTTTGGAGCCTGTGCAGAGGTACAGTACAGAGGAGCACAGAGTACAACAAGCATGTTCAGTTTATGGGCAGGAACAAGAAAACAGGAAGAGGAAGAGACTGGGATCCTCCAATGACCTAAAGATCTCCCAGAAGGCTTACCTTCTTAAAGGCTCCACCAACTCGCAATAATTCTAATCTGGGGATCAAGTCTTTAATATTGGGACTTCAGGGGACACTTAAGGTCCAAGGGATGGCACTGGTTTTCATGGAAGCAAGGAATATGCATTTTCAAAATCAGAGGAAACAAGTATTTGCCTGAAATGGACCCTTCTTGCTGTTGAACACACTGAGGTAAGTTTTCTTCTAGGTTACCCAGTCAAATCTACCACCATCAACAGTAAGATCTAGGTCTCCTACTTTAACTAAAGCTAACAAAATTCCCTCCTTGGCCAATATGACACAATTTTAAAAGACTTTAAAGTTCCTGTAGAATATAAATACATGTTTGCATTCAACAAGTGCTCCTTGGTATTTTCTGTTCAATCATGTTTCTAGGCAGCATGGATGATAAGATGTAGTATGTGTTTATAAGACTCTTACATGACTATAGATGCTTACAAGTCCATTAATAAAAAGAAAATAAGAATAGTGCTTTGTACGTTATTGGCCCAGCAATTTTTTTTTAACTTTTCAGAAATCCACTTCATCACTCAGAGGACAATATACAGAGCTTTCAGAAGTGAACAAAATGTGATGAATGTAGAAGTCACGTGTAAAGCAAACACACTTGCAAGAACTAATACTATCAAAATCCCCTGGCATTTCTCCGACACCTTTGGATGAGATCTGTATGTTGTACATTCCTATGTGTTCACTTTTTCTCCGACTGATACCTAACCTTAGCTTTGCAGTGATGTCTACTTCAGTTCCTGATGTGCTTTATTAGAATACAAAGGAAAAGGGGCTGGAGAGATGGCTCAGCAGTTAAGAGCACCGACTGCTCTTGCAGAGGACCTAGGTTCGATTCTCAGCACCCACATGGGGGCTGAGAACCATCTTTAACTCCCGTTCCAGGGGAATCCAATGCCCTCTTCTGACCTCCTCAGCATTGCAGGACACAGGTGCACCAACCTATGTGCAGACAGTACACTCATACACATAAAAAATAAAAAATAAACTGAAAAAAAGAATACAGGGGAAAAATAAAATCTAGTAAAACTCTACCTATGTACATGAGAGCAAAGCCAAGACTCAAATCTAAAACCAATAAATGTAAAACAGGAAAAGATCCTATTACATTTTAAATTATGATTAATGTTTATAATTTAACATGTGTGTTCATATCACAATATACAAATTTGCTTAAAAAATTATTGATAGAATTTTGGTTTTATCAAATGAGTCCACCCTATAGACTAAATTTCTTTGATCGTTATTAGAATACAGTGCCACCTGCTGGTACCTCCACACCCATGTTATAAATCTTTTTAGGTCAGTTAGTTTTACTAAATTTGTGTTTATTTGAAAGTCTTTTATAGCAGTATATTTTCCAAAAGGCAACTAGGATTTGATTTTCTTCAAAAAATTGTCCTAAAGGAAAATGAAATGTAAATTGCTCTGCTATTAAGCTAAATTTCTCTTCAAGAAAAGTTAATTCACATACTATCTCATTTTGCATTTAATAACTAGAAAAATAAGGAATGGTAATATACATTTTTACATTTTAAATATGCCATCAAATAAAACATCAGTAATTAATCTACTCTACTTCCATTAACGCTTTTTAATTTTCAAAACAAATTAAAATTATGTATACAGTTGCCTCTCATTCTTTCATTCAGAAATACCAACTGAGAACCTATTATGGGTCAAGTTCCATGTCAGGCTTTGGCAAACAGAGCTGACAAGGCAGTCATGGTGTTTATACTGTAGTTATGGAGAAAAAAAAAGTTGAACTCAGGTTGTTGCTCTAAACTTCAATCATATGCAACAAGGAAGTCATCAGGAAATGCTCTCATGAAGGAAGCATCTGGAAATTATACTCATGAGCACTTATGGAGAAAGCTTGCCACAGTGAGCCCTGGGAAATCATGCTGTTGCACACTTGGAGACTTAATGCTATATATTTTCTTACATAAAAAAGGAGGCATTAGGACTTAGTTCACCTTATTGATCATGATGCATGCTAACGAATAGAATATGTGCATGGGGGTTTGTGCACCACGTCTTTATATTCCAAGAAAATGATGTCAGGACGGGGATAATTAAGAACTAAGAAACAATCCTTGGACAACTAAATTGCCAAAAAAGTATGTTCAATACTTTCTCCTTTAATTATTTGGTAAATTGTTTCCTTATTCCTATTATAGACAAATATAGCTCTTTTTCCAAAAGTTGACTATCTGTGCTAAATACTTAACTTGAAAAGCTAGCAAATGAGGGAGCAAGAACTGTAGCTCAGTGGTAGGGCTCCTGAAAGTTCTATCCTTGAGCCCAGTACTGTAAACACAAGGAGAGCTCCTCAGATGGCTTTATAAAAGTTAAATAGATCACAGGACTTGTATTTTTCAGGTCTCAAATACCATGTGTCATATAACTAACAGATAAAAGGAAAACATGACAAAGTGAAAGGTATTTCAATTAAAAAAAATCATTTCATTTTCTTAGAGTCGCATACAAGTCACGTTTTTTGGTTAATGATGCAGTTCCAGTAAGCCGAGATTATATTACTTTCTTCCAAGTCAATTAGCTTTTGAGATGATCCCATCTGTTTTATATGTTCTCATTGATTTAAAAGTGTGTGTGTGTGTGTGTGTGTGTGTGTGTGTGTTGGACTTTCAAAAACCATCAAATACAACACTAAAATTAATGTTTTAGTCAAAAGATATTCATTGAGAGGAAGTCAGTCAGACAGCCTAGGCAGAGTGTGGTAGTGATCTGTTTTCTTCTGTTATTACAACTCTTGCCATAGGAAAAAAGAATGCACTATTAAGTATATGTAACTATTTTGAGCATTTTTTAAATTCTTGGAGAGCTTCATAGATGAAAACAATGCACCTTTATCATAGCCATCCCATACCCTCAACCCCTCACAGAGCCCTCAACCTGCTCAACACCCCCACACAGCTTCATGTCCTTCCTTTATTCAAAAGGACTAGGTTAAATTTTGCATGTGTATGTGGCCATCCACTGGAGCATGGATAACCTACCTGGGGCCACACACCCCCCAAAAAAAACAACTCTCCCTAGGGGTGGGGTCTCATGTGCCTCTCCCCATCCATGATGTAATGCTGACTAGCTTGATCTTGTGTAGCCACAGATGCTGTGAGCTCACTGAGTGTAAAGGCCATGTCATCTCCAGAAGACAATGGTCCCCAGAAGTCCTTCCTGACATCTCTCTCCTACAGACTTTCCACTACCACTTTCTAGATGTCCCTTGAGCCTTGGGGAGAGATGGATGTGGTATAGATGCCCCAGTTGTGGCCGAGCACTCCTTAGTCACTTTTTCTCTGCATTTGAACAGTGCGAGTCTCTGTATTAATTGCTAAGAAGTTTCTCTAATGAGGGCTGAGAGCTGCACTACAGATGGAAGGATTCTTTTGTGGCTTGTGTTTGTGTTTTTGTTTGTTTTGTTTTGTTTTGTTTTGCTCTGTTTTGTTTTATTTTGAGACAGGATTTCAGAATGTAACCCCTGATGGCCTGAAATTCACTGACCATGTAGACCATCCCAGGCTGGTAGTGCTCTCAGCAAGATGCCTACCCTCTGGAGTTCTGGGAGAAAAGGCAAGCAGCGCCACACCTAACTGGCAGTTGTAAGGTTTTTAAACTGACTGCATGCCAGCAGTACCAATCACTAGGCTACTGGATGACTGTGATTATTGGACGGGTGTACCCTGGAGCTGTAACAGGATTTGTCTTACACTGAAAAGGGATGATTTATGAACATTAACGATGTTTGCAAATTCATTCTTCTACAGTCTCACAGTTTTCAAGGAAATGCCCTACAAAGTAGTTAATCCCATTAACTAAGGCAACCGCAAGATATTTAATGAGTGCTAAAAGAGAAAAATGTACAAAAAAAATGTCAAGAAAGAAGGTGCCATCATTAGATCACTTTGGTATTTTCAACGTTTTCTTTCAGGTGTTTTGTTAAAACCATTTAGTGAAGACACGCACATATGTACCTATACATTTATCTTTTTAGTGTGAGCAACTGAGATGTGGAGACCATGATATGCCTAGCCTAAATAATTAAGACAGTCACTTGATGGAGACTTTTAGGCAGAGAACACACACTTCTTAGTGTAGAATCTCTCTTGTACAGAATCTCTCTAGTTCCTCTCCTAGCCTTGTTCAAATTGAGACCCTAAAATGACTTTTTCCCTTTAGTTTTTGTGCAGTTGGCTTTTCCTTTTGTTTGTGTTTTGCTTTTTAATGCTATGAGACTATTGCTATCTAAAGTCCTAGATGTCAAGACATGTAGAAATTAAATAAAGAAAGCTTATACATATACAAAATTTTGAGACTGAATTTCATGACAATTGAAAAACATTTCATGACAAACTGAACTTGTTTGAGAGCTGGGGGTGTGGGGTGGATTTGTTTTTTTAATAAGCAAATGCAGATGTTGAGGGGGAAACGTTTAGATTCCTGTCACTGCTCTTCACTAACACAATGGCCAAATGTTTCCCATAAGCAAACAATGTTGAAACATCTGAATATTTTCTTCATAAAACCACCACCCAGATGAACTTTGAAAAATGGAATTTACCAATTTAATATTAATGACTTTATATTTGATATTTCTGATCAATAATTCTGATTTAAATTTTTAATTTTTTCCTGCATGTTTTCATAATTAAATAGTTATGGGAAGAATGCATAATTTTTCCATGTTATATGTATCTGCAATCTATATGTACAGTTGTTATTTACTTAACTGTCATCAGTCTTTTGGAGCATAAAACTTCATGTAAACCAATTATGGATACACGTCTATCTTACCATATACAACCATCTAGATCCACCTTCATGTGATTTACATAATGCAAAATTGTCCTGGCATGCTTGATGGCACTTGACAGGGTAAGACAGAAGGAGAACCACAATACATACCCAGGGCTACATAAGGAGACCCCTGTCTCAAATAAATAAGTTAGTAAATAATTAATAAATAAATAAAATTGTGACCTTGTTTCAATCATTAAAGAAAAATAATCTAAATCCATTTTGACATGGTTACCCTTGGGAAACTTGAAGAGGTCTTTGATAATAGAAAATATGACAGATGAGAAGGGTTCATGTATAAAATGTTAACTGTAAAATATGTCTCATCTTTATTCCATTTAGAAGAGTTAGGAAGGTTCAGCTAAGTTTGACCCTTTTTCTTCTTTAGAGTGTACAGTCAAGACTCAAAATATTCTGTCCCTACCAGTCACCCCTGCAAGCAGTGTGGATTTGATTGCCTGGTCAAGTTCTTTTTCTTCACTGTTGATCTTCTCAGAAGAACTAATCAACCCTAAAAGGAACCAAGGAATCCCAGAATACAGAATATACACTGATATCAAAGAGAAAAGCGCCATAAAGCGCCTAAATTCTGTAACAACCAATTTGAAGTTTCTGATGAATGCAGGGGGGTATTGAAATTGATTCACAAAGTATCTTAAGTTTTTCAAAGTAAGTATTAGCAAGTAATTCACTGAATCTCCTAAAGCATACACAGGATCTATGGTTCCTGAGGTAGTTCATCCCTGACTGATCTTACCAGTCACACATCTAAAAGTAGGCTGCCAACCTATTCACCAGGATTTGCAGAAATGTCAACCAAAACAAGAGTAAAAATCACCTTTCTCTTACCATTATCTTCTTGTCTTTATTAACTAATTGAATAAAAGACACACAGTTCTTTTCTAGACATTCAAATGTTCTAGACATAATTCTTAGAAATTCATGGAAGTAATATATAACCATATGTATTTGTATATACCTAGTGCCAATGGACTAGCAACTATATATTATTAATCATGAGTATTTCCAAGAGTACTATCAATAAATCATATTAAATGAGTTTCTCTTAAAATTATTAGAAGACACTGACAAAATTTGCTTTTTAGGAAATAACCTTAGTCTCCAGTCTTGTTTGTAAAATGGGGTTTATACTATAGTAAATGAAAATATTTGGCCTCTATCTCATTCCTAAACATATGTTAGGAATGAAAGATATGTTAATAAAGTTAAAAACATACATTATATGTGCTTTGGGATAAAATTCTGTACCATAAGGTAAGTCAAGACATAATTTGACAAAGGTAATTACCCGATAGACTCTTTTGGCTCTAGATCACAGAGGAGGGTGGGTAAATAACCTTGAACAAGTGGTCTGGTATAAATTAATAGCTTTCCATTCCGAAGAGCTGATCTATTACATACTGCCTATTGCTATTTCCCTTCTGAATTCTTTTGATGCTTGTGAGAGTTGCCCAAAGATCCATGCTGAATACCATCACATCATTAACAGCCAAAGAAAGAAATATTGATCTGCCAAGAAAATGGCATAGCTAAACTCTCATATCATTCAGATGCCTAGGGAGGGTGAAATATGCTTTGAAGGATTCTCTTAATTCATGGAGTTTATCAAGTTGCAAAGACCAAAATACAATATGAAACACAGCCGTAGATTTATTCCCATGCAAAGAAAAAAATCTGTGTGAAGCACAATAGCTCATTCAAGAATTTTATATTTCATAACAATAATGAAGGCAACACAGAATTTGGCAGTAGTTTTTAATAAAATATTTATAATTTATTTGGAAATTTTGAATACCAAACACAACTATCTCTTGTCTCTGCTCACAATTAAGTCAGGAAGCTCCATACCTTAAATTTTTGTAAAGGAAAATATTTTCCACTTGCTTTACTGAATATACTGTTTCCAAAATATTTACTTTTCAGGAAGTTAATAAACTTTGTCACTTAATTTGTTATCTCTTATCTTTCAGATGAAAGGAAAAGAAATCTTGTCATAAAAGAATTTTTGCAGAAAGGATCCCATGTGGAGACATAAAACTCATAAATATGAAAGACATGATACTAAAAGCAGAAATGCACAGCTCATTCTGACGAATTACAAGTTATATTGCAAGGCTATTCTGAAGGAGTTTAACAACAAAATAATATTGTCCAGAGGAAGCCTTTGGGACAGAACTAGTATACTTTCAGAATATGTGTGGATTTGAGCACATGAATATGTGTGAATGTGTGTATGAGGGAGAGGGGTGTAGTAACTGTGAATATATATGTATATATATGAGTGTGTTAGTGTGGATGTATGTGTGCATATTAGTAACTATGGACATATATGGGTATTTATGAATGTGTGTGCATGTGTGCTAGCATCTGTGGACATCTATGTGTATTTATCAGTGTGTGAATGTATGTGCACATGTGTGAGTAACTGTGGATATCTGCATGTATTTATGAGTGTGTGCATGAGGATATATGTACACATATGCATGAGGATATACTAACACATATGCATATGTGTTAGTATCTGTGGACATATATATCTGGTATCTGGTACAGCAGTAACCTGCATGTGTAGAGCTGTCTATGAGCACATGAATGAATATGATAGCTTTCTTTCCTCAATCAGATTTATCCTGCATGATCTGAGAAACTCCCCATCAAACCATGAAGAATATATTGCAGCCAAAGACTAGCCAAAGTATTCCATACAATTATTTGGAGCAAAAGGCATAGAAACATCTAGATATTGACATGCTGGGGCTAAAACATGACTTTTGATTTTTCAAGAATTATGTAATCTCTAACAGGAAAAAATATACTGAAATATTAAGTTTTTATCATTTATGATCTTTAGAATATTCTTAAACAGACTAAAGATTTTAACAGAAAAACTTTATTTTAAAATCTTCAACATACAAGGAGCTCAAAACTTAGGAATTCAACCTTGCACTAATCACTGTGACAATCATGTTTCTAAGTTACTTCAAACTATAATTTTAAGGAGAAAAGTTCCAACTGGTTCATAATGAAATGTTAAGAAAAAATATTTACAGAGTAAAGAATGACAAAGAGATGCTCCTCAAAATAAGATTTATTTAACTTTCTCAATATTTGCCTACATTTAGCTCCTTTGAATAAATTAAACATAATCAAAAATACAGTGGATGCTTTACATTTGTTTTCATTATATAAATCCAATACAAAGCTTTATAATGTGTTACATTAATTTTCAAACTCAGGATTAAAATATTTTTCTTAAAAAGGTGTTGCTGAATTAAGATTTTTCCTTTAAGCAGGCAGAGCCAAGTGGAGAAAATCCTTCTGTGAGTCAGAGACAGGACAGCTTCCTGCTTGAGAGTGGCTCTGACTATTAAAATCTCATTTCCTTATCATACCAGTTCAGATATTTAGCTTCTTAGTAGAAATCTCTTCATTAATAAAATAAGGGCAACAATAGAACTACTTCATAGTGCTCCTCCCTGTGTATTTAAATGAGCTAATGAACAAAAGCATTTGGATAGTTAGAATGTGCCAATATCTTAATAAAAGGCACTTATTACTATTGTTATTGGTATGTCAATTTTACATATGCTTGCATTCACTCTACAGTCAGCTCTTACATTTCTTGAGCTAGCATACCTTCTGTAGCAAGAAACATTCTCCTAGAAATAAGAAAAAAAATTACTCTTCTTCCATTGGTCATTTTTTAAAATGGAATACAGCCTTGCCTCATTTATAAATGTAGCCTCAAAGGAGACTGATTAGAGGGCATGTTTTGCCTGTCCCAGGACCAATTCAAATCCTGGATCTACAGGAGCCTCTCAGGCAGAACACAGGGCTGATGTACTGCACTGCCCACACAATCTTCAGAAGTACTTGTGCTTCAAAGATTAGGGCTAGGCATGTGGTAAAGAGACAGGGACAGAGACAGTGAGTAGCAGAGGAAGCGTGTTCTGTGGCAACATCCTGCTTTCCCAGACTGAGTTCATGAAGCAACACACATTGAAATTATTTATTTCACAAAAATAAGTTTGCTTAAGGATTTTCTGGAACAAAAATATGGGTTTCTAATTTGCCTCCAGTAAGATATGATAAAAACTCAATAATAATTCCAGTGAAACTCAGAAGTGCTGATCAAAGTTCATTTCACAATTATTTTCACTTGGTACACATACCGAAAAGTTGGTCATTTCCACCTACATGTTATTAGGTAACTGTAAAATCTTTGCTATTTCCAGAGAGAAAATATCTGAACTTCTCAAACTCTCCATTTGATAATTAGGGAATTGGGGAGCAAAACTGCTTATCTACTTCATAAAGAGACTTGAAAGTTATCATCAATATACTATAGAAATATAATACAAAAGATTGTGAATCGTGCAATAATTACAATTGTGAAACACATCTTAATGTCTTTAGAATAAGAGAAATGTGATTATATTTCCCATATATTTCTTGTGTTCCCAGTTAAATGCATGAACCTTAAATGAAAACCCACTATAAACTTACAAAAAATCTGCCATCAGTTTAATTGAAATGATCCAAGGTATATTTTCCAAAATATGCAATTATTTCCCAAACCTAATCTCATTTGTTTCCTAATCAAACAATCCCATCAATAGGGAAACTACAGTTTCTTAAGAAGGAGTGTTACTCTGCAACAACAGGACTCCCTGGTCTCAGCATAACATTCTAAGGCCCCTCTGTAGTTTAAAGAATAGATTTAGAAAAACCATAAAAGGAACTGCTACAGTCACGACAGGAAACAATTAAGACATAAATAAGCATTTCTGCAGAAACAAAGTAAGGACATATTTAAGAATGCACTAAAAGTGAGAAAAGGTCAGAGATTTGTAAGATGCGACGAGAATGCATCTTTTTTAACTTAGATGGTGAAATAAAAGCTTACTAAATTATCCATGTGATTGGATAGTTTCATCTGTACCTATTTAAATTACACATCACCTATTTAAAGTATGCTTAAATTTAAACTACAAATGTAAACCATAAAAACGAATGCATGTTTGAGTTGGGCATGGTGCATGGTAGTGCATACCTTTAATCCCAGCACTTGGGATGCAGAAGCAAGTGGATCTCTGTGATTTCCAGGACAGCTGGGTGGGTGGGAGAGGAGAGGAGAGAGACGGAGTGGGAGAGGGAGGAGGAGCGGCAGGGAGGGAGACAGGGAGAAAAAGAAAAAAAAAAAAAAAAAAAAAAAAAAAAGAGGAAGAGAGAGGAGAGAACGAGGAGGAGAGAGGAGAGAGAGGAGAGAGAGAGAGAGAGAAGAGAGAGAGAGAGAGAGAGAGGAGAGAGAGAGGGAGAGAGAGAGAGAGAGAGAGAGAGAAAGAGAAAGAAAGAGAGAGAGAGGGAGGGGAGGGGAGGGAGTGAGGGGAAGGAAGGAAGGAAGGAAGGAAGGAAGGAAGGAAGGAAGGAAGGAAGGAAGGAAGGGAGAAAGATGGTATGTTTTAATTCCCAAAAGCTTTGACTTGAAAGTCCTAAAGTTTTTTTAAAAATCTAGAAGTATCGGGGCTGGAGAGATGGCCTAGTGGTTAAGAGCACCGACCACTCTTACAAAGGACCGGGGTTCGATCCCCAGCACCCACATGGCGTCCAAGAACCGTCTGAAACTCCAATTCCAGGAGAACTCCAGTTCCAGGGGAATCCGAGACCCTATTCTGACCTCCGCAGCATTGCACGACATGGGTGCACACACCTGCATGCAGACAGTACATTCATACACATATTGAAATAAATAAAAAATTAAATATATATACATATACATAAAAAATCTAGAAGTATCACAAAATATTCCTAAAGACTCTGATTTGTGAGATTTCATGGTCATCCTAAGGTCTTACACAAACTGAAGTTAATAAAGCTGAAGTAAATCAAAGTAAATTCTTTGCTTCAGTTGGTCAATGAAGCACTCATAAAATGTGTAAAAGGTCAATGAAGCACTCATAAAATGTGTAAAAGGACTCTTGTAAAATCGGTAAAACTGCCTTCTTTAATTGACTAATGGACATAGAAACTGTGAAAAGGATTATTCTCTATTCAGAACCAAATATATGCTAAAGTCTCCTTAAGCTTGCACATAAGCAAAATATATACAGGAGCTCTGATATCACAATGGATTATTCTACCAAGGAGATGTTGGCCGGGATCCAAGCCCCCACAAAAAGTAAAGGCTCCTTTGCCTCAAACTGGAATATCTGCAGGAAAAGAGGCGATTAAGGCCCTGCTGTTGAAGACCCTGATATAAACATGGAAAGATGTATGGAGACCGCACTTGCAATATACAGGATGGTCTCTGGAATGCCAGAGGTATTACCAAAGGCCACTAAACCAATAAAGCAATATAGGTCTCCTTAAGTCAAGCAAGACTCCTCTGTCAGCACCAGCTACACCTCACCTGCCTGGAAATACTGTGCAGCAGTGGCAGCCATATGTCTGTATATCCCCAAATCTAATTGGCTATTAGCTCTCTCCTTGGAAGAATAACCCACAGCTGATCCCAAGCTTACATCCTCTAATGGTTAGGAGATGTTATAAACCACAGAAAAACCTGTCATACTTAACAGAAAGAAGAAAATGTAATTCATGGATTAAATACCATCCAAAAACGCTGTGTCTATACCAAAGTAACCTACCCTAAAATACAATTAGTACTGTTTTAAATACCTATATATCTATTGCTTGTGCTTCATTAGTAGGTCGAAAGGGGCTAACATTTAGTACTTTTTAAATATCTATATATCTAATTGCATGTGCTTCATTAGTAGGATCGAAAGGTTATGCCTGGACAAGCTGGCAGCCCATGAAAGAAAACAGCCAGAACTGACTAGAGACCAAGACATCAGCTCCAGAGAAAGTAGAGTGTTTTGCTTCTCATCCACCTGTGCCCCTTTTCTAAGCCTAGGGAACAATCTGCGGAAGAGGGGGCGTGGTAGAATGTAAGGGCTGCGATTGGGGTGAATGGTGAAACTACAACAATATAGACTGGACACTCATTTGATCAACTTGATTGAACATACAAGCCCCCCCTGCTGGATGGTGGGACCCATGAGCTGTGTGGGTTTGGGCACAACTGCTTGCAAATTGGTTTTACATGAAGGATGCTTGTACTCACAAATAATCACTTATTGTTAAAAAAAAATGAAAACAAAACAAAACAAAAAACACAGAGAAAGATGCAGAAAAGTTATGGCAGAATGCATGATCTGGGATGGGTAGAGGTGGGGGGGGGAAGGGAAAGGGATCTATGCCTGAACTGAATTGGAAAATGATGTATGAAATACACAAAGCATCAATAAAAAAAAAAAATAATAATAATAATCTTAAGGTAGAAAAAAATGTGCAAAAGGAAAAAAAGAAAAAACCTAGATATCTTAGTTTAAGGGAAACCATTCCAGAAAACTATCAAACACACAGACCACAGTTCAGCCAACACCAGAGTGATGATGGCTCCAACCAAGGTGGACAGGGCCCTGTTTCAGATGCAGATAGTCAAAAACCAAGGGCTTTTTAGCACAGCATTTTTTGTGGTACTCAATGGGTAATTACTATGCTTACTGACTTTGGAAGTGCTACATTGATAATTTTGAGTTCAAGAAATATACTGTGAAAGCATAGAATATATGGAACATATTCTTTTGACATTTTTTAAGTTGTCACATGAGGATTAAAACAAAAACAAGTACTAACATGCAAACTTTGTGACCTGCTATTATTATTTAGGGGATAGAGGGAGAAGTGAATTATAAAAAAAAAAAAATCTACTTTGGTATGTTTACATATCTGTGGCTCTAGTTGGATATTTGAGAAATAATTACAAACTGTGTTTGTTAACAGCATGTGGATCCATGGAAATTCATTCTGAGGACAATTGATTGACAGCCAGCAAGCAATGACCAAAGTTTGCTAAAACCTTATTTCTCAAATCAGGAAGAAAACGTGAATACAATCTTGTCTAATCATATAGTTTTATCAATAGTAAAGCTGAAGTGTTGACCCTCCAAATTATACTATTACTATTATAGGAGAAAAGAAGCTTTTAAAAGAAAACTGTAGTATTTAAATGTAATATCCACAGCCAGGGATGGTGGCACATGCCTTTAATCCTAGCACTTGGGAGGTAGAGGCAGGCGGATCTTTGTGAGTTCAAGGCTAGCCTGGTCTACAGAGCAAGTTCCAGGACAGCTGGGAGGCTACAGGGAGACACTGTTTCAAAAAGACATAATAATAATAATAATAATAATAATAATAATAATAATAAATAAAAATAATAAAAGTAATATCTGACATGTGTATAAGGAGATTTAAAACAGCCAGAACTCTGTCTGATATTACTCCTTATTCCTAAATAGACATTATCATTTCAAAAGTGCCTTTTCTTGTCTCATCCCCTTTTGTCCCATTTTTTAAATGTCAGAATAACATTGTTAATTAGAAATGTAATTTCAACTCCCTTTTCCCTCTACCACAAATCCTTTGGGAAGGTAAAAATGGTGGAAAGATCATTACTAGAAAAACACATAATCTTTCTGCTTAAATGAGACACGCTGCCTGAATACCACAGATAAAGACTGGATGGAGAGCACCTCACATCCATAGACTTGAATTACTTGAGTGTTTACAATGAACTATAATAATAAAAATGCTCAGATAACCTACATTAGATCAAATGAGACATATTTCTTTCTTTTAATAATTTTAATGTTTGAATTTTTATGAATTTCATACAATAT
This sequence comes from Rhizomys pruinosus, assembly GCA_009823505.1. Taxonomy (NCBI): domain Eukaryota; kingdom Metazoa; phylum Chordata; class Mammalia; order Rodentia; family Spalacidae; genus Rhizomys; species Rhizomys pruinosus. The sequence continues at coordinate 3,457,160 of VZQC01002896.1, forward strand.
ATTTTGATCATAATGGTTTTTGTTGTTGTTGTTTGTTTTGTTTGGGTTTTGTTCTGATGGTTTTAATGGAAACACTTAACAAAGAAGACTCTTTTTCCTGAGGAAAGGTTACTCGGAAGGGTGTCCAAGAAATTCAGAGCAAATCCTGACATTCTTCTTATAGGTTGATACAATCAAATAACCAGAATCTAGGGACCACAAAGGGAAGCAGTTCCACACATGAAATTCAGAGCCTCGGTTTCTGGATTGCTCAAGTTCTCGACTGCATGAGTCCACACTCTTTTTTATTAGCTTCCAAATCTTTCAAGTTACTACAACTTTATAGCATGAAAGAAGACAAGGAAACGCCCCTGAGACTCCCTAATTCTCCCCACTGCCATCCCATCTTTTGCCACCTCTTTACACAAACATCAAAACTTCATCTCTATTAAAGTCTCAACTTTGTCAAATCTGCCCTCTGCCCCCAACACTTCATCAAAATAGCTGGAAGTCAAGTCACCAGTGTCCTTCACAACACTACACCAAATCAGCATGGTTTCATCTCCATCGCAAATGATCTTGCAGTAACATTCGGTTCTGTTCTTCCTGAACCATTCTCTTTCCTTGGTGAACATCATCCCAGTTTTATCCATCTCTTTTATCATTGTGTCTGGATCTCTCGATTGCAGACTTATTCTTCCTTACTTGGTCAATAAAGATCTTGCAGTTCCTAGAGGCTCTTTCCCAGGCCATCTTAGCTGCATTTTTCTGGGGTGATTTCATCCTTGGCAATGGCTTTGGTTAATCGTCACCCCCAGTGGTGGACTGCATTGTCTCACAATGGTGCCTCAAAATGCAAATCTCTCATCTAACACAGCATTGTTACACTGTCTATCAAGATCTCTAGTCCCTTCTACTAAAATGTCCTAAATCATCTCTAATAAAATAAATCAAAAGAAAATTTGTGATTTTTTTTTACCTCTTCCTTTACCACCACTAGGTTGTCTTCCACTGTCTCTTTTCTCTGTGAAAAGTACCTATGTCTATCCAACTGGCTCAATCCAAAAACTTCTGCAATATCTTTACTTAACTATGCTCGATCTCATTACTCATACCCAAACCACCACCAAACCTTACACATTTTACCTACTAAATCACTCTTGAAAACTTCCATTGTTCCCTTCTCAGTTATAACCTTGGTACCAGCTATATCACCTTAACTCCCTAAGGACCTCCACGATGGATAGAACTCTTAATAGTTCTCCCATTGCTCACTATAAAGTCCTCTTTAATCCATTCCCCATAAAGAATCAAGTGGCTTGTCTGGGACATAAACACAATTATATCATAAACCAATTAAGCACAATGGATTTCTCTTGCTCTTAGAATGAAACTCCTAAGCACAGACTACACTGTCCTTCATAGTCTGATTTTCACCTTCAGAAATCCCTAATTCTCCGCATGCCTTTTGTTTGCTCTTATTTGGCTTGCACATTCTTTTTTTTTTTTTTTAATGTGTATGAATGTATTGCCTATATGTACGTAGGTGCTCTTGTGTCGGGCAATACCTGTGAAGGTCAGAAAAGGGCGTAGGATCCCCTGGAACTGGAGTTACCAACATTGATGGTCACTATATGGGTGCCAGGAACCAAATCTGGTCCTTTTGCAAGAGGAATTAGTGCTCTTGACTGCTGAAGTTTGCACATCCTTATTCCATAGGACATATTTCTTTGTATCCTTTTCCTAGGCCACTCTTTCTTCTACTTTTCCTCTGTTTAATTCCTGGGGTTTTTTGCTTTGTTTTTTTTTTTTTTTTATTATTTTTTAGTTCAGCCTCCCTCCCTTTGGAGAAGCCTCCTCTGCTTCCCTCAACTACTTCATACTCTGAAGCTGCATTTTATATTTTCAACTCTTTAATTTGACTAATCAATTTCTCTTTCCACAGACTGTTAGCCAAGGGGGGGGGCGACTGCATCTGGTTTTCGTTTTCTACCAACCCAGTGCCAAATAAGCGCCTAGCACACTGCAGAAATTCAGTGTCTATTGAATAAAGAAGCATGTGACAGTACTTGAAACTCAGAGTGGAGCGTTACAACAACCTGCAGTGGTTGGAGAGACCATGAAAGAAACTGAAGAAGAGTGTATCCAGTCCTTTGGGTTGTTATTTTTCTAAAACATTTATTTTTCTTAGCACACAAGTGATAATATCGTGGCCAACTGACTTTTCCTGCATTTCGGCACTCATCACTAACATGAATCATTCTGAATTACTGACCAAACCCTAACTATGAAAGCCTTTCATAACAGCAGAATATGATCTTCTGGGAAGAGACTTGTTCTACTCTGTGAAACTGACAAGATGGAGCTGGAGAGATGGTGCAGTGGTTAAGAGCGCCGACTGCTCTTGCAGAGGACCCGGGTTCAATTCCCAGCACCCACTTTGTGGGCTAGAACCGTCTTTAACTCCAGTTCCAGGGGAATCCGACGCCCTCTTCTGACCTCCATGACATTGCATGACACGGGTGCACAGACCTACATGCAGACAGTACATTCATACACATAAAAAATAATAAAAAGTTTTAAAAAGTTTTGGGGCTGGAGGGATGGCCTAGTGGTTAAGAGCGCCGACCGCTCTTGCAGAGGACCCGGGTTCGATCCCCAGCACCCACATGGCGGCTGAGAACCGTCTGTGACTCCAGTTCCAGGAGAACTCCAGTTCCAGGGGAATCCGAGACCCTCTTCTGACCTCCGCGGCATCGCACGACACGGGTGCGCAGACCTGCATGCAGACAATACATTCATACACATAAAAATAAATAAATAAAAATTAAAAAAAAAGTTTTAAAAAAAGAAACAAAGAACACAAAGAACAGAAGGAGAGGAAGAGGAAGAAGAAGAAGACGGAGGAGGAAGAGGAGGAAGAGGAGGAGGAGGAGGAGGAGGAGGAGGAGGAGGAGGAGGAGGAAGGAGGAGGAAAAGGAGGGAAAAAGGAAAAAGGAGGAGGAGGAGGGGGAGGAAGAGGAGGAGGGGGAGGAGGAAGAAGAGGGAGGGCAGGAGCAGGAGCAGGAGGAGGAGGAGGAGGGAAAGGGAGGAGAAAAAGGAAAAAGGAGGAGGAGGAGGAAGAGGAGGAGGAAGAAGGGGAGGAGAAAGGGGAGAAGGAGGAGGAGGAGGAAGAGACCACTACCTCATGCTATAGCACTGAACTTATTTGTATTTGTTTTGCTTTTTAATATTTTTTTATTATTTTTATGTGTATGGGTGTATTGCTTACATGTAGATAGGTGCGCCCCTCCTCTGCAATGTCCATGGTGGTCAGAAGAGGCTGTTGGATCCCCTGGAACTGGAGATGTAGAGGACTGTTAACTGCCATGTGGGTTCTGGGACTCAAACCTGAGTCCTCTGTAAGAGGAGCCAGTGTTCTTAACTAATGATCCATCTCTCCAGCTCCAATTTGATGTTGTTGTGGATTTATTTTATTTTTATATACCAACTAACTCATCTTTTACCTTGTGCAACTTTTTAAAATCTGTGTTCAGAGTAATGACCAAAAGATTGAATATGCTTTCTTTTTAAAATTTTTTTTTATTTATTCTTGTATGTGTATGAATATACTGTCTGCATTCAGGTTTGTGGAGCCATGTCGTGCAGTGCTGCGGAGGTCAGAAGAGGGTGTCGGATTCCCCTGGAACTGGAGTTAAAGACAGTTCTCAGCCACCATGTGGGTGCTAGGAATCGAACCCAGGTCCTCTGCAAGAGCAGTTGGTACTCTTAACCACTAGGCCATCTCTCCAGCCCCTGAATATGCTTTCTTAATAAAATCATTGGAAACAGTGGTTTATTTTCTTTGCTGCCACATAAACACATATTTTTAAAAGACTTTACTTTCCATGAAAACAAAACAGAAGAGATGTTGTCAGATAGTCATGTTTCATATGTACCCTCGTTTCTGAAGCATGAATTTCTCTTTAACATGAGAATTAATAAATAATAAAACTATTCGTAAATTAATTTATGATAAACACAATAACTTTAGACACAGGAAGTTTTACTGAAATATCTAACGCATCTGAAAGACAATTTAAACTAGAAATTATAATTGTGATTGTTCCATTTGTAATTATTTAAAATATTTAATATTTTCTATCATTGAATAAATCTCTCTTGGGTGTTAGGTATTTATTATGAACTTTCAAAGCAACTTATAAAATGGAATTTATAACTAATTAAATTATAGAATTGAAAATGAAAATTTTTGAATCTTGAAAATGTCAAAGAAGGGGCTGGAGAGATAGCCTAGAGGTTAAGAGCACCGACTGCTCTTCCAGAGGATCCGGATTCGATCCCCAGCACCCACATGGTGGCTGAGAACCGTCTTTAACTCCAGTTCCAGGAGAATCCAACACTCTCTTCTGACCTCCACGGCATTGCACGACATGGGTGCACAAACCTACATGCAGACAGTACATTCATACACATAAAAAATAAATAAAATTTATAAAAAATGTCAAAGATGAATCTGGTGACTGGATGATTTCCAGCTTGTAATTTAAATAAGGCGTGGGAAGTTTTCTGTTATGATCTCTTTGGAAAGTTCACATGCTTACAGCCAAGGTAAGCTTTCAATAAAGGTGCTAAGAACATGTGTTGGAGAATGAATGGTCTTTAGTAAATGGTGCTGGAGAGGTTGGATATCTACATGCACTAGAATGAAGCCAGAACTCTGTCATCCACGACTTACAAAAATCAACTAAAAAATGTACTGAAAACTCAAATGGGAGACCTGACACTATGAAACTAGTAGAAGAAAATAGAAATGCTTGAGGACATTGGAACGGATGAGGATTTGGGGGGTCAAAATCAAGAAACAGAAATAAGAGCAAAAATAAGGGCAAAATACTTAAGTTCAACAAAGGAAATCATTAGCAGACTGAGTGGGAGAAAATGTTTGGAAATTATCCTAATAATAGCTTAATACTAAGGATTTATAAGGAAGTCCAATAGCAAAAAAATGGAGAAAGAAAAGAAAAATCAAACAAAAAAAAAAAAAAAAACATGAATGTGCTCCCTAAAGGAAGCAGGGCAGGGGTGTGAAAAGCCTATGGTGTGGAATTAACATATACTAATAAAAAACAGACATTGAGTGGGCATGGTGATGCACACCTTTAATCCCAACACTGAGGATGCAGAGGTATGTGGACTCCTGTGAGATGGAAGCCAGTCTGGGATGGTCTACTTATTGAGTTCAGGCCGGCTGGGGCTACATAGTGAGATACTGACCAAAAATAAATAAATAAGCAATGGACTAAATTTGCTATTTTTCAAAAGAAGACATACAAATAGCAAAGCATATGAGGGAAAGAATCTCAACACCACTAGTTGTCAGGGAAATAAAAACCAAAATCCTCACGAGATAGCCCACTCCAGTAAGAACAGCTATGACCAAAACAAAAGGTAAGAGCTGGTGAAGATGTGAAGAAAAGGGGCCCCAGAACACTGCTGATGTAGAATGTGAAGGTAAATTAGTGTAGCCATTATGTGAAAGAGTTCCCTTTAAAACCAGAAATAACATTACCATAGGATCTGGCAATTCAATGCTGGATATATACTCAAAGAGAATGAAACTAATATGTCAACAAGACTTCTGCAGTCCCGTGTCTACTGCAACCCTAGTCACAATAGACAAGACATGGGAACAACCTAACATCCCCTGCTGGTGGATGAATAAAGAAAATGTGGTACATTCAAACTATGGAATACTATTCACACATATAAAGAATGAAATCCTGTCACTCACAACACAGACAAAACTAGACATTATTATAGTAGGTAAAATAATCCAGGCATAGAAAGGCAAATAACACATAATCTCACTCAAATAGTACATGAGATAGTAATTATCAGAGACTGGGGAGAGTAGGAGTCAGGAAAGAATAGAAAGCTGATCAGTACATAGTAACTGTAGCTATGAGGAAGAAGTTCTAGACTACACTGAAAGGAGGTGGTGCCCAGAACTGTCCTCCAACGGACCATGGACCAATGCCTTCTTCCCAGGTTTGGTTGCATCTGCTCGTCTAGGATCATCACAGCTAAGTTTATTGACTGCTACACTCCACAAGAAAGGAGAGGCAGGGGGAGTGGGCCCCAGTGCCCAGCCAACCAGTAGGCCTTAGTTGCATGAGGGAGGAGCTGAGGGAATGTGAATGGAAGAGGCTGAGGGGAGGCTCCCTCCCCATTTTGTGCAGCTGTGGGGAAGTCACCATCCAAACTTGGATGAAGAAGTTCCAGTGCAGCCTTAGGAGGGGAGCACTCACACTCCTGTAAGTAAGCCCTCACCCACTGCTGGGTCAGTAAACCCGATAAACTCACTGGTTTCCCAGACCACAGTTTGGTGAAATTGAACCACGGTTTGTCCTAGGGACCAGGAGGAGGGGAGAACATTGTTTACGCCTCCCAGAGGGAATTTTAGCTACAGGTGACTCTAAATAACACAGATAAAAACATTCAAAATAGATGGCACCTGCCCAGAACTCAGAAGGCAGAGGCAGGTGGATCTCTGTGATATTGAGGCCAGCCTGGTCTACCTAGTGAGTTCCAGGCTAGTTAGGATTATAGGGAGATGCTTTTTCAAAAAAGACTCCAAAATAGGAGGAATTTGAAGGTTTTCTCATAAAATAATGATAAATTTTTTTAAGACAAAGGTATGTTTAGCCTAAGTTAAACACTGGACAATGAATCAGTAACAGTGGTGCTCCATATTTGTTTTGATTTTATGTATCAGGTAAAACAAGATTAAATTATTGGAGCTGGAGAGATGGTTCAGCAGTTCGGCACTGGCTGTTCTTGCAGAGGACCTGGGTTCAATTCCCAGGACCCACATGACTGCTAACAACCATCTGTAACTCCAGTTCCAGGGGATCTGATGACACAGGTACACTTACATGCATGCAGCCAACACACTTATATGAATAAAATAAAAATAATAAATAAAATATTCTTAAAACTTTAATTAGAAAACAAAAAGACAACAAGCATTATAGACACTATATAGTCAATCAGCAAATATTTAATGAGTACCTACTATGTGCTGTACCTTGGGATATAACAGTGCACACTCTAGAAATAGCCCTCTACCTTAATTGAAACCCATGCAAGACGAAATCAGTGCTACAGACTAAATGGAAAACCTCAAGACTGTTCCTTAAGCAGCTATTTTCTAGGACTGGAGGTGAAAAATGTTTATTTTTCATATGATGGACATGGTTCTCCTCATGACCTTAGTTGTAAATAGATCACATCTCTTCCTGAGAATGTTAAGCTATCAGGAGAGATCCACACACTCAGGACATTCCTATGAGGGGCTGTAAAGTAGAATTTGGCACCAAAATGTTCATCCCTTTCTTGAGTTGCGTCTTTGGCATGAGGGCACCAAGTTTAGTGAGTTCCTACACGGTCATTTCAACAGTCTGAAATTGATGAGCTGTAATTCAACCAGCTCTTGGGGGTGGGGTGGGGGAGGGTTTCTCTTGGGATGAGATTTTGAAATGATTCTTTATTTTTTCAAGCTTTAATGATTATATGAAATAACAACATAAAAATGTATGTTTCTTGGACAGATAGGAAATTGAAATATTTGAGTTGGCAAATGAAAGAAATTAATAAATCAAAGGGCTATAGCTTCTGTCAACTAATGGCCAATTACTACGGGAAAGGAAGTTCAGAAGCTTAATTATGGCTATCTTTTAAATTCTACCATGTGATACTCCATCATAGGAGCTCTCTTTGAAGTCCAGCATCCCCAGAGAACTCATTAAGGTCACTTATTCCTAATGCAACACACACACACACAAACACACACACACTATTTTTTTTGCACTATTCTTTCGATGGGGAAAACCCCTCAGAACAGACAGTGGTTCTTCTTAATGAAGAATGGAAACAATTTAGAAGTGATATAAATATTCCCAAAGCTAAGGTTCTAATCTAGGAACGTCTACTCTAGATATAATGATGGTACTTCATTTCCTTAAAAAGTCATAATGGGTCAATATTGTCATGACACATTTTTAAAACTAATATCTTACATATATTCTATAAAGCTGAGAGAAATCTACAACTTGGGGCTGGGAGTATGAATGCATTTTAAATTAAACAAAGTACATCTCTTAGTTTTTTTTTTTTTGTTTTTTTTTTGTTTGTTTGTTTGTTTTTTTATTTAGGGACAGGATTGCTAAGCTGGCCTGGAACTTGCTATGTAGACCAAGCTGGCCTCTATCTCACAGAGATCCACCTGCCTTTGCCTCCTGAGTGCTAAGATTGAAGGTATGCAGCACCACGTCCAGCTTAACCTTTTAAAAAGATCTTTCTTTTCACATGGAAGAAACAAAACGGCAAGAGAACCATTCTATCAAGTGAGGAGAAAACACTGTTGAATTGAAGTGAATCATACTACTACCCAGAGTGCCTGCTTTTCGGGAAATCTTGCAGAAATCAAGGTAAAGTCAAAATTCCATTGGCTGTTGGAACAAATGGTTACAACTATCCAAACACTTAGTAGTTAAACCTTCTGAGAGTTCATAACATAAACTTAACTGATTCAAAGCTGCTCTTTAGGTCTTCATTGCTTCGTTGGCACAAGACACGCATTTCTTCCAATCAGATTATAATGCTGACTTCCCAGCTCTGAAGAGAAGGCATTGCCACCCCCCCCCCCAAGAAGAACACGTGGAATCATTTCGGAGAAACATAGAATTTCAAAAATGTTCCTCAAAACCCTGGATGCTTCTTTAAATGCCCTCCCATCTCCTGTTTCAAAAATTGCTAAACCGTTTATATCATTTTTCTTTATGTTTAGCATCAGTTAAAATGTGAACTAAAATAACTAAGCACAAAAAACGAGAAGAGTCCTGAAGGATCTCCACATCCAAGTCCCAGAACCTGTGACAGAGTCTGAAATGGGAAGAATGGCCCAGGTCAGTCACATTGTAGATGACCGCGAAAGACTTTACAAAAGAAAGGAGAAAGTCAGAGAAGGAAATGTGTCAGAAAAGTTGGAGTATTGCAAAGGAGGAGTTCCAGCACACAGCCTTGGACCCCCAGAAAACCTAAGGCAGTGGGGCCTAGCAGCTTCCAGAAGGAATGTGGCGGGGATATTTAAGACATCTTGACTTGGGCTTTTGGCTTCCAAAACCATTAGACAATAAATTAATGTTTTGATAAATACTGTTTTTAATAATTTATTATTTTATTTTATCTGTATGAGTGTATTAACTGCACATGTGCAAGTGCACCTTTGTTGTTCAATGCCCACAGAGGACAGAAGAAGGTGTTGGATCCCCCAGAACTGTAATAGATTTTAGCCTCCATATGGGTGCTGGGAATCTAACCCGAGTCCTCTGCAAGAGCAGTCAGTGCTCTTAACCGTTGAGCTTTCTCTCTAGCCCCACAAATTAATGTTTTTAGTCCACTAAGTTTATGGTAATTTGCTAAAGCAACAATAGGAAACTAATATAGTATCTATGATGAGAATTATGAAACCAGAGCTCTGCCAGAATTAGCATAGAACCTGTTAACTGCAAAGTGTCTACACAGAAAAATTATGGATTGTCACAAAATATGTTGAAGATGGCCCATTTTAATTGTGATTTAGGCTGAAGGGGTGCTCACAGACTTTCTAAATGATAGGTCTGACCCATCATGAGTCAGACCACACCAATATGAGGTCCTAGCCTCAGGGTAATCATGAAGTGACGGTGAACTAAACATGAAAATCATCATCTGAGATTTGATCAGGAAAAATGATGCTCCATAAATGCTATTCTTTAGTTCATATAGTGAATATTTAAATTTTTCTTAAAAAAGAAAATACACAAAAAGGACTTAAAGGCTGAATGAGTCAAGTTTATTTTTTTAACATACTGTCCTTTGGGTCTAAGACATGAAAATATCAAGCATGTCATTCATTCACACAGCCCTTGCCCTAAACATCATAGAGAAAATGTTTTCTGCTCTATCTATCTATCTATCTATCTATCTATCTATCTATCTATCTATCTATCTATCATCTAGCTATCTAGCTATTAAACCACTAAGCAAAAGTTGCAGGATGGTTCAGTTTTCCTCATAGTTCTGAAGGTTTTATATCCATCCATTGACATTTTTTCTCAATATCTTGCTTACTCCAAGGCCACACTGGGGATACATTCATTGAATGCTAGATAGTCCTCACAAGTACAAACAATTCCACTTACTAGCACAGTGATGGCTCCTTACAAAGCGAGGCACTCATTCTTACCTGCATCCTGCCTCTAGAGTTGTCCTTCTGGAAAGCCCTGTACATTCCTTTGGATATTTATTACTGCTATCTGCTCTTATGTCTACTTCCACCTCCAGATGGTGAGTCTCTTGAAGCACAATTTATTGTCTATCTCTCGGTCCTCACTGCTTGAAAGACAGCAGGCATTTGATAAACGTTTCTTCAATTAACCCATTTATCTTCCAGTACCCTTCATTCTCCATTGGCTGGTAGCTGGGTGAAACGCATCCCACAGTAAAGGACAGGAAAGTCACTGTCACAAGCTCACAATTGGCTATATCTATTTAAAATGTTTAGGATGATCTTGTACATTTATGATGTACTAAAACTTACATCATTTGATTTAAATGTTTATACCAATTATAACTTTAAACCTTTAAACATACCAGTTTTTAGTTGTTGTTGTTGTTTGGTTTGTTGGGTTTTTTAAATATGCAAAGCAAATAATATATTCTTAGGCAAATATAAACTAAATAAAATCAGCGAATGAAACATTCAGAAAAAATCATCTCTTCTGGTTTTGAAGATTAGCTAAAGGTTTATTTCCAAACAAAAGTCTATACATAGATTCCACAGTTAGTTAGTTAGTTAGCTAGGTAGTTAGCTTCTTAGTTACTTAGTTACTTAGTTACTTTGTTGTTAGTCAGAATATCCCAAAGCAAACATCTTGTTTCTTGATTATAGAATAAGAAAACTACAAAGACCTTTGGCCAGTGATTTGGTTTATTAGCTACAGAACAGATTTATTGCTAAATTTGAGCACTATTAAGGAAGCAAATCAGTGCACTGGTCCTGACCCACATGAGATCTTAAATAGCATTCAGTGAATACTTAAGACCAGGGAAGCAGCAGCAGGTGTACATGCCTCATAAGTCTAACTTGAGTGTGTCCACAGACTATGGAGAAAGGCTCTACCTAGTGCTAGTGGTTGGAGCTAAGTAAATGGAGAGTGCACATCCATCCCAGCACTGGGGGTGGGGGCATGCATACAGGAAACTTAGTGCAAGTTAGAGGCCAGACGGGATTATCTCAGGAAACAAGGAGAAGAAGGAAAGTTGTAGCCATGCTCAAAGAACAAATGCATTAGAATACCAATGACAAGTAGAAAAGGCTCTTTTGAAATAAGCAAAAGCTTTTTTTTAATTTTACTTGTTTTCATTTATGTGTATGAGTGTAGTGTCTGTATGTGTGTTGTTGCATCCATTTTGTGCAGTGTTTGTGGAAGGCAGAAGGTATCAGATCCCCCTAGAAGTGGAGTTACGAATGGTTGTTAGCTGCCATGTGGGTGTTGGCTTCAAACACAGGTCCTCTACAAGAGCAGTCAGTGCTCTTAACTAACCACTGAGCTATGATTCCAGGCCTGGCCTTTTTTTAAAGCACCCTCAATGATAAAGCGAAAGAGGTTGAGAGATTAGAAAAAAATAAAATTCTCGACATTTGTCAAATCTTTGTATTGAGGAATAACTCACTATTTCTTAAATTTGTTCTTGTTATGAACTTAATCCTCCATCCTGTCCCAATTCCAACCTTCTGAAATCATTTTAAGTAATCACAATCTCTCATGCTTCTTATTTTATTTTTTCCAATCTCACTTTGGGGTCCTTAAAATTACTTGAATAAAAAAATCTAAATTGACTACGAAAATACTCCAGTTTCAGATGGGCCCTTGGGCTGCATCTGGGCCATTTATTCCTTACCAACTTATTCTTAGTCTCATGACATGCAAACAGGGAACTTTACCCCAGACTTAAGAACGTGACCATAGGGCTCTACAACACTTACAGTCAATTGACATAAACTGCTTCCTTTTTGTCTAAATATGTCTCTCCACTTTAGAAATACCTTCCGCCCCCTTTTTTTTAATTTATTTTTTGTATGTGTATGAATGCACTGTCTGCATGCAGGTCTGTGCACCCATGTCATGCAATGCCGCGGAGGTCAGAAGAGGGTCTTGGATTCCCCTGGAACTGGAGTTCTCCTGGAATTGGAGTTACAGATGGTTCTTAACCATCATGTGGGTGCCAGGGATCGAACCCGGGTCCTCTGCAAGAGCAGTCGGTGCTCTTAACCACTAGGCTATCTCTCCAGCCCCCTGCCCTTTTTATTGGCATATCAGCAAATGTTTATTGACACCCTGTTATGTGCTAGACACTATAGATGGCACAAGCAAAATATTATCTGTCTTTGCAATGTCCTGTGAGAGATAAACCTGAAAACAGCCAATGCATTTCAACGTGACAATGTGACACAGAGTACAGGTGTTCACAGAGCCCAGAAACTTTGGGTCTGAGCTGACTCTGAAACATAAGCAGGAGTTTCTCAAGTACCAACGTTCCGTATCATTAAAGACATCCCTGAAAGGGAAGAAAAAAGTGTCTGGAAACATATGAATGGAATAATATGGGAGACCACCATTTTGTGATGAATAAGGGTAAATAATGTTGGACCTGATAAACCATGTTAATCTCTCAAAGCAATAATAAAGAATAAGGGAAAGCAGGGGATAAGGTAAACTATAATCTCCAGTTACCTCTGAGCACAGGGCAGCACCACCTCTGTATGGAACATCTGGAATGAATGTGCAGATTTTGGACTGCCACAATAAAGAGTGCAACCAGCACTTAATGCATGGGACCCGGGAATGCCAAGTACTCTGCAGTGCCTAGGAGAGCCCTGCCCAGAGAACTGTCCCACCCAGATGCCATCAAGGCCCCATTGAACAGCACTGCCCTAGGCCACGCCACATCCAACGCCCTTCCTCTCTGTTCCTCTCACTGTCTTATGAGTCAGAGGCCCAGTGCTTCAATAAGGTGCTATTTACAGACAGTAATGGTCACAAGTAATTTTTATACCAAATCCAATAGCAAAGCTCTTCTTCATCCATCAGTTAGGATAAAGCACTGGTATGAAAAACCAGGCATGGAAGACAGTATTTAAGAAAGAACTGCTGGGTGTGGTGGCGCACACCTTTAATCCTAGCACTTGGGAGGCACAGGCAGATGAGTCTCTATGAGTTCAAGGCCAGCCTGGTCTACAGAGTGAGTTCCAGGACAGTCAGGGGGGTTGGCAGAGAGACCCTGTCTCAAAAAGACTACCCCCACAAAAAAGAAAGAACTGAGCAGCAGCAGCATCACAGACTCCATAAAAGAAACAAAGGCTGATCAAATTGTTCTGTGTTGCAGCCACTGCTGCAGGAAAATAGCAGCTAAGGTTGACAAGGAGGTAGAAATTTCAAATAAATATGTGTTTTCAGTAAATTTGACAATGAGTGCATATTACTTTGAAGGTTTGGTTCAGTTATAGCAGCAAATTTCCATCCCTGCTGTTTTTGTTTGTATCAGTGGATTATTTGAGGAAAAGAGATATATGGGACAGGGGTGCATGCTTATGCCTTTCGTAAGTAATGTGACAAACTGTTTGCAAGTGCCAATCAAGGCTGACTGAGGGAGAAAGTCCAGTGGAACCATAACAGGCACTCTTCTAGGAAGAGGGATCTGATGAAACTCAGGTACGGAAGGTTTTTTTTTTTTTTTTTTTTTTTTTTTTTTTTTTTTAATTCAACCACATTATTTTTTTTTTATTTTTTAGCTATAATGATAATCCATGAGTAATAAGCATCCTTCGTGCAAAACCAATCTACAGACTGTTGTGCCCAAACACCCACAGTCCCACCATCCAGTGGGGGGGTGACAGGTTGTTTGTTCAATCAAGTTGATCAAATGAGTGTCCAGACTACATCGCTGTAGTTCATTCACCGTTCCACCCCAATCGGCGAGCCTTTACATTCATACCACGCCCCCCTCTTCCGCAGATTGTTCCTAGGCTTAGAAAAGGGGCACAGGTGGATGAGAAGTAAAACTTGTCCTCTCTCTTCTGGAGCTGTTGACTTGGATTCTGGTCAATTCTGGCTGTTCCTTTCATGGGCTGACAGTTTGTTCAGGAGTAACCTTTCGATCCTACTAATGAAGCACAAGCGATTAGATATATAGCAACCATTATTTAATAACAGAGTTTTGCTGTCAGAATCTATTGATAATCTGATTTCCCCCTCATTTCTAAGTCATTTTGATACTCTGACCGGGAAGGATTTCCATCTTTAAAGTCCCATAATTTTACTAGAATATGTTTCTCCATTAATTAATCTAGGTCAGACTCCGCAGTGACTGTTTTTACTATTTTAATATGCAGTATTCAAATATATTCAGGAAAGTTTTATTGCACTGTACTTTTTTTAATTTATTTTTATTGATGCTTTGTGTATTTCATACATCATTTCCAATTCAGTTTCAGGCATATATCCCCTTCCTTCCCCCCCCCCACCCCTACCCATCGTTAGATCGGTGCATTCTGCCGTAAGTTTTCTGCATCTTTCTCTGCTTTTTGTTTTGTTTTGTTTTTCATTTTTTTAACAATAGGTGATAATTTGTGAGTTCAAGCATTCTTCATGTAAAACCAATTTGCAAGCAGTTGTGCCCAAACCCACACAGCTCATGGGTCCCACCATCCAGCAGGGGGGGCTTGTATGTTCAATCAAGTTGATCAAATGAGTGTCCAGTCTATATTGTTGTAGTTTCACCATTAACCCCAATCGAAGCCCTTACATTCTACCACGCCCCCTCTTCTGCAGATTGTTCCCTAGGCTTAGAAAGAAAAGGACTCAAGCAGTCTCTCATTCTGAGCAGGTGGAACTCAGATATGAAAGGAACAACAGAGCAGACAGAAGAAGCAGGAGGGAAGCTTAAAGGTGAGCTGGGACACTTGTCTGGACACTCTGCCTGAGCCCACAGAAGCTAAGGGACAAATAAACTTGTGGTCAGGGCAGAGGTAAAAGATGTCACAATTCATCACTGCTTTTATCAAGTGGTACTGTGAAACATTTAGCTCAGAACATCCCTACAAGTGTACTTCAGGTGCCGTGTTCACCCTTATCATCATCCTCCCAAACCAAACCAGAAACCAGAGAGACAGTAGGAAACAACATCATACTGGAGTACCTAGAGTTTCTTTGTATTAATTTTTTGTGGGGCATGTAAAGCACATGGAACCAGAAGTTGGCATTCTATCAGTCACCAAAATGGACTCCAGCCAGGCACGTGGGAAGGAAAGTAGCCTTGCCCTCTGTTGTTCCTGATTCCTGCCACAATCTGTGGTAAAATCCATAAGGGTCTCCATATTGCACAAAAATGACAAGGTAGTCGGTGTGCGTGGCCCACTTCCTCATTAACATGGAACTCATTCTTTAGTATGTCATAGTGAGAATGTGGTAATTTCAAAATGTTACCTGAACTCGACTGAGGTGTCAATACTGTGTCATGTTAATTCTTTGGAGTGATTTACCAGGATCTGGGCGATTCCTAGTAAAAGTCTACGAACCCTCAGAACATGACGTAACCCTAACCACACTCACTCCTTCTATCCACCCTGTCGGTTTTCTTAAAAAGAGAATCCATTTGCCAAATCCCAAAGCAAGAAACATAAAATAACTCCCTGCCAAGTCACATTCAACAGAGCACCACTGTTTATGACTGTTTCTATTGTTTTGTAGATAACAAAGATAGAAAAGGTTTGACCATACTATGCGTGAATTTTTTGTAAATATAACAAATTTGGGTAATTTTTAACAGAAACAAATATAACTCATGTTTATCTTAACATACTTTATTTCATATATTCGGAATACCTTGCATTAGTCAATTTTTTAATCATCTGTTACTTTGTTACATAGGTATTAAAAACTATATAAAAATGATCAAATCCCTGTGATTTTTTTGGTGTAAGTATGGAGTACTTTTACTGAATAAATTAGTTGAACTGCTTTTTTTTTAATATAGTTTTGAAAACAGTGTCACTGAAAAGGAAAGTGGCATTTGGGAAGAGCACCATGGCATCACAAAATGAAATGAAGGCTCTGTTCTAAGCACAGACTTGGACATACCAATATACAACTCCAGCAAGCGCAGGAAATGGTTTAATGAGAGCCCATTATCCCTTGAGACATTTAACTTCAGCTCATGAAAATACCAGCTTCTAAAGGATGAAAATTACAATGACTTCCCGTAAAGGCCTCCTCTAGGCTTTCGGGCTAATTTAAACAATATGGCAAAACTCCAACCAAACCTCAAGCACAGTTTTTAAATGTCCATGATTTAAAAACTGATCTATGCATTTATCTGTTAACAGTACACCTCTTCAAATTCTGGTTCCATGTTTTACATGCCCCACAATAAAAATAAATAAATAAATAAATCAGTAAAAAGAAACTCTAAGGACTCCAATGTGATGTTGTTTCCTACCGTCTCTCATCGGTTTCTGGTTTGGTTTGGGAGGATGACGAGAAGAAGGGTGAACACAGCACCTGAAGTATACTTGTAGGGATGTCCTGAGCTAAATTTTCACAGCACCACTTGATAAAAGCAGTGATGAAGCTATGTCCTTTTTTTTGCCTGTTGTGTTAGCATTAGGGAAATGCCAAAATCTACAGTAAACCCTGAAAGAAGTAATGTCTACACATTTCACACTTACCAAACTGTTACTCTAAAATTAATTTAATTTAATTCACTATTAACACAATTAATAGCTGAAAAAGAAACAAGCTAAACTGATTTTTAGTTTAGACAGAAATGCTACTTTGAGTATCAGAATCTGGAGATGGGCAGGTAGGAAGGAAAGATTTAATACACACTAATTCAAGAATACATTCTGAATTCTGACTACTACTTATTTCCTGATTGGTCTTATGTCACCTGACTTCTTTGAACTTTATGCTATTATGTATAATATGATAAATAAATATGCAATGTATAAAAGTAAATATAGGGCCTGGAGAGGTGGCTCAGTGATAAGAGCCCTCCCCCTCCCCTCCCCCCACTTGCTCTTCTATAGGATCCAGGTTAGGTTCCCGTGGTAACTCAAAACTGTCTATAACTCCAGTTCCAGGGAATCTGATGCCCTCTTCTGGCCTCTGTGGGTACTGCACACATGTGTTGTCCACACATGTAGACAAAACACTCATACACATAAAATAAAAATAAATGATCTAAAAAGTAAATATAGGGGACTGAAGAGATGGCTCAGCACTAGTTGCTCCTGCAGAAGGCCTGGGTTTGATTTCCAGCATCCCCATGGCAGTTAACAACTGTCTATAATCCTAGTACCAGAGGATCTGATGCCCTCTTCTGACTTTCATGGGTATCGGACAACACAGGTGTACTTACATGCAGGCAATACACTCATACACATAAAAATTAAAATAAGTAAAATATTTTTAAAGTATAAATGCAAAATAAATGTTATGCATATATATATATATATATATATATATATAATGTGTAATATAATATGATAAAACTACCTCAGGGGATTGAAAGAGATTTACCTAGAAGCACCATGGGTTTTAGTTTCCCTCCACTGCTCTTCAGCATTTGCTCTTTCTACTTTGAGACATACAACAAAACATATTCCAACATTTTACTGATTAAGGATTATACTGAATGAGAACAGATTTGCCAAGGAAAGCAGGAAAATGACAATGGAAATATTCAGAATTTTTATGGAGTTTGGACCTCCTTTTTCCTACAGTAGTGACTCCTTTCCTAACACACTTTGCTGTGACTTCCAAGGTGACACAGCAATGGATCTTACAGTGTTCATAGTGGATGTCCTTGACCTCAAGTCACCCAGCATCCTGGTGCCGGATATCCTTCTGCCAATCTCTCCAGACTCTCAAGCATGTGGCTATGCTTGCTGATTCTCACTCTTCCAGCCCAGGGTTAAAGGCCAACCCCATGTGGGGTTTAAAGCAGCTTTCCAAGCCCAAGCTCATCCTGATTCTACCTGTTAAAGATAAAGTGGGTACTCCAAAAAAGTATATATTTCTTATCTCTCAGGTCAATTTTTAAAATATTTTTATACTTCTTTGATAATTTCATACATTTCATCACATCCCAACTTTCCCCATATCCACCCATACCTCCATACCACCCACCCCCTACCACCCACACCCCCCACCACCCACATCCCTACCACCCACCTCCCTACCACCCAACTCTGTGTTCTTTTTTCCCATCAACTCCAATTTGTGTTGTTCAAATACTCCTGGATATGGAACCTGCGCTGGAGCAAGGCTGACCAACCAGGGATCCCACCCTCCCCCGCAGCCATCAAATTCCAATAGCTCCTCAGCTAGAAGTGGGCTTCATGCCCAGTTCCATCCACCTCAGTGCTGGTATTTTGCATGGCTTGAGCTCAAACAGGTTCTGTGCTTGCTGTTACAACTGCTGTGAGTTCATATATGCAATTTGCCCCGATGTCTGAGAAACACTGTTTCCTTCTAGACACTCACCACCACTGGCTCTTACAATCTTTCTGCGCCCTCTTCCTTGAAGATATATGAGCCTTGGAGTAAGGGGTGTTATACAGATGAACCATTTAAGGCTGAGGAGCCTGAAGTCTCATTTTTCATCAAGAAAACTCTTTTGTTAATTATTTTATGTGTATAAGTGTACTGTCTGCATGTAAGTAGGTGCACTCATGTCATGCAATGTTGCAGAGGTCAGAAGAGGGTGTTGGATTCCCCTGGAACTGGAGTTAAAGCCAGGTCTTAGCCACCATGTGGGGGCTGGGAATCAAACCCAGGTCCTCTGCAAGAGCAGTCGGTGCTCTCTTAACTGCTGAGCCATCTCTCCAGACCCAAAAGAAAACTCTTAACATGGCATATCCACAGTTTCCTGTCTTCTAGTCTGCCATACACACACACACACACACACACACACACACACACACACACACACATTCAACTTAGAGCTTCACGTTTAAAATAATATACTTTGCAGCTGGGAAATGGCTCAATGTTTAAGAACATTGGCTGCTCTTCCAGAGGACAAGGGTTTGGTTCCCAGCATCCACTCTATGGCTAACAACCATCTGTAACTCCAGTTCCAGGGGATCTGACACCCTCTTCTGGCCTTCACAGGCATTGTACACATAGGTGCACTCACTTACATGCAGGCAAAACATTCACACACAATAAAATGAAAATAAATTTCAAAAATTAAAATAATATCATTTAACTTGATAAATGACATTGGGATAGAGGAAGATATATACAAATTATCTAAACTTATACAATTAAAAGCAAGTCAAAAAGGTGTGTCATGTTGCATTCCATATTTGGATTTTAGCAAGCCTGGAGGGGTCCCTAAGCAGTGTTGTCAAAAATAGCTTGTGACACACAGTAAGGGGCACCAGGACAATAACCACAAATGGGAATTTAGGCCATTACTATGGCTGAAACCTAGAGACTGGGGAAAAAAAAAGTTTTCATTTGGTTCTGCCATATTTGATTTATATAAAAGCTTCATGTTGGCTTTGTGTCTGGAAATGTGTCCTTCACAGAGTTTCAACATTAATAATTTGCAGATTGAAATCTGCGGTTAAGTACATTTTTAAGAGGGTATTTGCAGCTAGCAAAGGTTTGAACGATGATACATTACAAGTGCTGGAACCAGGCTAAGCAATAGGACACATTTCCAAGGAAGTCGAAGAAAGCCAAGAGGCAGCGGAACCCCAGACAAAGCAGAGAAAGCCAAGACGCCATTTTTAATACAAAGTCCAGCCTCTCTGTGCCTATGTGCATTTTCCTCCTAAAACAAAATTAGTATTGTTTCTTAGTGCCCAAACACTGAGACCTCTACAAAGAAACAAATGATAGAAGAAAAGGATAATCAACACTAATGGGGGAAAATCAGACTAAATACAAACTAACGGGCGGGCACACAAAGAGAACATGGAAGGATATGTATTGCGTAAACGTTATGTTCCAAACACTGTTTCTACATTTCCATGGAAAACCTCATGTTAGGGAAAATTATTTCTGGGCCTCCAAATTGGAAACTAAAAGAGGCCTCCTTGGAGCCTGATAAATAACAACATCGTCATGATTTTATAAAATCAAAATGCATTCTTCTTAAGTATCTCAAAATCTCTTGCAGACATCCTTTTCAGATTCTCTGATATGCATGCAGCTTCCACTAACTGCAAGCTTCACTTAGAAAAAGCAATGACTTACCAACCATGGCTGATGAGATGGGATCATCATCATTAGGCACTGGATCACGAAATGTGCACAACACACCTCTATCCAAAAACAATGTTGTTCTCAAGTGGATAAGTTCACAATAGAATGACTCGAAATCTATCAGGAAGAATGACCCTCATGTCTTTAAAGCATTTCACCAGTGAAGATGAAAATTCCTCAGAAATGACCCAAGATTTGTTCATGTTAATGAAAACTTCAGAGTCGCCTATTGTCCACAACAGGATTGAATCTTATTGGTCATGCTATAGAAAAATTCCCTGTTTGGTCATTCAAATAAAAATATTATCATTTCTGAGGCAAAATGACAACACAGAGCATTAAAACATTTATTTGCTTTTAAACATTTGGCTGTAAAATGTGCATATTTTGCTTTTAAATGTACATATTAAACATAGGATGCAAAGAGTATGAATTAGTCAAGAATTTTTTTTAATGTAGTTTCTGTTGGAAATTGGTTTTCCAAAGAAAAATAGCTGTAACACAGACTATTCCTTCTCACAGATCTAATAAATGAATAAAAACAGATTAAAATAGCCAAGAAAAGTATAGAACAAGCGAAAGAGAAGGCACTATTTTAATATCAATTTCTTAAGAAATAGTCACCAGGTAAGAAAAAACTGTTCCAGAAAGAGGCAGTTATTGCTAAGCACACCCTATACATATCAGAGTAGTAAGGAAGAAAGGTAAATATTCTTAGATTTTTTTATTAACACCTCCAATTAACCTTCAGAATCAGACTAAGCAATATACCTATCAGTGGCTGGGCAATTATGTTTCTAGATATTTGTTTAAGAGAAAGGAAAATATACGTACAAAAAAGAAATGGTTCAAAATGTTTACAATAGTTAAAACCACAAAACAACCCAAATATCTAATAGAAGAGCAAACAAATGTGGCATGCCAATAAAACTCAATATATAGGTAGAAATTAAAAAGGAGTTGACTTAGGCAAAGCACTGAACTGAAGAAAGAAGTCTGACACAAAGGAGTGCATACTGCATAGCCCTGGGTTATATGTAAAACTCGTCCATAGTTAGATGACGGAACAACAGAGAGGGTTGGTGGTTCAATTCCCAGCACCCACATGTCAGCTAACAACTATCAGTAACTCCATTTCCAGGAGAACTGATACCTTCTTCTGGCCTCCATGGGCATTTGTACATGGCATACTTACATACGTGCAGGCAAAACACTCGTATACATAAAAATTTTAAAAAGACATCCAAGTTTCACTACATATAAATATACATAGTATGCTAAAAGTAGACGAAAGGATAAGGGGACAGCTCAGGCAAGAAACATGGAAATTCTTACAGATTAATAAGACTTTCTGTCTGCCAAAGTGTATCAACAGGTTCATAAATTTCCACTGAGTCTATCCATCTCATCTTTTTCTCACTAGAAAGAAAGCTACGATGAAGAGGAACTCCTGAAATCAACCCACTAAATCTCCAGTAATAAAGAGGAAGGATTTTTGAGAGACAGAAAAAAGGAAAGAGGAAATTAGACAGAATTATTGGAGAACTGTGTAACCTTCAGAGAGAAAAACACTGCCGACCCTTAAGGACGTCTGCACACCGCTGAGAACACACGGGCTTTCCCTCAGGAAAGAAGGAAGAGCTGCTGGATCAGTCAGGGCTAAGTGAATGCCTGAGGCCAATTGTCTTTGAAAAGACTGAGAGTTCTAGAGGCTCAGCTTAATTTCAAGAGACAATCTGAAATCCATAGGAATGACCAAGTCCCCAAACAGGTAAGGGAAACAGACCCTAGCCTTTGTTCTCAAAGGTTTTTAGACAGATCCACCAACATTAAAACCAGCCACAATGCCTTTGAGCTTCTGTTCTTCCGCCCTCCCCCGTCCACATGTTATAGCAGAATAAAGCTTATCGAACATCCAGTGTATCTAGTCCAGCATGAGATGTTAAGGGCATGGCACACCTCAGAACAGGTAGAGGCAAGAATTCATCAGCAGTGCAGTGGAAGGTGATGCAGCCACCATCTAAAATGAATAACACAGAGAAAAGCGCTGGTCCAGCAGAACTGTGTCAGTTTGCATACTAGCATACAACAACCCAACGTTACCATTGAGCAAACATATGAAGCTGCAGACTGTTTTGTGAAAGGACTGTAAGTACATAGAACATGCATGAGCTGGTAAATATAGCCAATAAAAGCTTAGTGGAAGTACCGGAAGCTGGTCCTCTGTAGTGATGTTATTGAGTAGACACCAAAGGAGAGGAGATAGCAAGAAACCTGTGTGGGATGTCTCTTCATTCTCACCTACTTCCTTACACAAC
The DNA here is from genome assembly GCA_009823505.1 of Rhizomys pruinosus. Taxonomy (NCBI): domain Eukaryota; kingdom Metazoa; phylum Chordata; class Mammalia; order Rodentia; family Spalacidae; genus Rhizomys; species Rhizomys pruinosus. The sequence goes on from VZQC01002896.1 coordinate 3,479,844, forward strand.
CAGTCAAAAGGAAAAGGCAGAAAGGAAGGATGGGAATAGTGCTGAAAATCTTAACAGTGCCTAAGTCTTGAAAACTCAGCAAAATATGCTATATCAACTAAATTTCCCTACGTTGAGCCACTCTCTTCACTTTTACACTTAAATAGTAAGTCCAAAGGCACATTGCAATAGCTGCATTATTTGGTTCTGACTGTCTGACTGGATGAGTAAACCACATTTTCAAAGGCAAAACAAATCCCAGTCTTGACAAATAACTAAACCAAGCTCACCAAGGGAAAGTAGCAGTTACTGAAAGACAATCTATAAAGTCATAAAAAATGAGTATTCCACGTGGAAGGCAATAAAAGAAAAATGAATATCTCAAACAGACAGCCACCCATATGGCAATATGTATGCTCTTCCTGTTATGCATTTTATGTAATCATGCTTTCTATTATCTTAAATGAAGCATCTGTGCACATTGAATGTTTATATATTTTCCTTCTCTCACAATGGGCCTATTTGTTTAACTAGGCTTTCAAAACAATTTACCACAGTCAACCTAATGAAGCAAGCTTTATCCTTAGGGAGAGTTTTAATTACAGAAAAAGGAAGTTGGGGGAATATGATGGCTAAAAAAACATTCTGTAGTTACTAGTACTTGCTTCACATTGCTGTATGATTATTTTCATTAAACTATATACTTGGGGAGCTGGAGAAATGGCTTAGCAGTTAAGAACATTGGCTACTCTTGTGGAGGACCCTGGTTCAGTTCCCAGCTCCCACATGGCAGCTAACAACCTTCTGTAACTCGAGTTCCAGAGGATCAGATGCCCTCCTCTGACCTCTGCGAGCACGCACAACCTGGGTGCACTTATATACATGCAAGCAATCCGCTCATACACATAAAGTAAAAATAACAAATATAATATTTCACATTTTTTAAAAGACTATACACTCAGAAAAAAAATCCTATACAATCATTTCTAATTATCTACAACAATCACTACCCTACAGCATGTGTGAGGAAACTCAACCACAGCAAGTGATGCTGGTCCAAGGAGTGAAGGCCACATGGTCCCTGAAACAAAATAAAATACAGAAATATCTATGCTCTTCAATAATTGAACATGAGATGGAGCTTAAAAATTTGAAGAATATCTAAGAAAATGAGAATAAGCTGACAACTCATTTCAATATAAAAATAATAAACTAGACTTAATACTACATATGAACACCAAGGGCTTAGCACCTAGTAAACCATCTTCTCTGAGTCATGACTAGAGTCTCACATAAAAACAAACACAGACTTCAGAGTGATACATTTCAGCATACACAACAGTCAATAAACCTGAAACAAAATCCCCCAACTTCTGTAGCCAACACTGTCTATTAGTGGCACTGTCAACTACCATGGAGTACAGCAGAGGTTGAGAAACAAGGCTGACCTCTTTCAACAATGTTAAAGCTTTTGCCATCCCAGCCTAATAAACACATGTTCTCAATAACTTCCCCAATGAATAAGCCCCTTTCAAAAGAGAAGCAAGGCTCACAGGAACACTAACCTCTTGATTAAAAAGCGCATACTTAGCCAGTGGACTGTGAAGGTCTCCCCCAATTCGCATGCTTCAGGCTGCATTCACAATCAATTAGTTACATCAAATCCCTTTTTGTTTCCCTCCAGTGACTTTTTATCACCCTGTTACTTGACTCCTAAACAACTGCCTCACCTGGCTTTCTGCCAGACTCCCTGTAAGCATGCCCTTCCCTTGAAGGCAAGAGCTAGCCATAGAGATGTGTCTGACCTCTGGATCCTAAGTAATATGGTAAATAAAGAAATGTCTTCAAAATAATTCCCCAAGTCAACCAAAGCATTTATAATATTTGCTTAATTGAGAAGGTCCCTATTTCTCTTCTTGCTTGATGCTTAAAATTTTTGTAAAAGAGAAATGCATCTCTATTGACAATGCTGGTTTCCAACACTGTGACAAATACCTGAGTTAAACAAATTACATAGAGCTTTACTTAAGCTCACAATATTGGAAGTTTCCGTTCGTGGTACCCTGGCCCCATTGCTTTGAGGCTGTGGTGACACAGTGCATTATGGTGGGAGCCCATGGTGGAGAAGGGTTATCTACTCATGGCTACTGGAGAGCAGAGAAGGGGTTAAAGCCTGGGTCCCTATATGGTCTCAATTGCATCCCCCAGTGATTTAACTTCCTTCCATTTCCTAATAGCACAACAGGCTGGCTAATGCATACAGGCTTTTAAAGATCATTTAGCATCCAAACTTTAACAATGGGTGAATTGGGATAATTTTTGTGACAAACATATACATATATATCACCTCCCCGTAAGCCCAAGGAACATTGCAGAAGAGAAAGCCAGAAAGGTTGTAAGAGCCAGCAGTCATGGAGGCCTGCTACTGAACAGTGTCTCCTAGACATGGTGGGGCTCTTACACTCATGAACTCACAGCAGTTGTGGCTGCCTGCACAAGACCTGCCCAAGATCAAACCAGTGAGCATTCATCATGGATGAAGGACCGATCTACAAGGCCGCATCCTGAACTGACAGCTACTGGCAGTTGATGGCACTGGGAGAAGAAAGGCAGTTTTCTTCACAAGTGTGCCCTCTGCCAGGTTGAGCATGCCCCAGAGCACCAACACCCATACATACCCTTGCAATACTAACTGGACTCTGTGGGTAAATAAATAAATAAATAAATAAATAAATAAATAAAAGGTGGTATGAAGTTGGGAAGGGATGTGGGGAAGTTTTGGGTGAGAGAAACTAAAGGTGGTGAGGGAGGGGTGGGTATGATCAAAATATATTGTATATAGGGGCTGGAGAGATGGCCTAGCGGTTAAGAGCGCCGACCGCTCTTACAGAGGACCCAGGTTCGATCCCCAGCACCCACATGGCAGCTGAGAAGCGTCTGAAACTCCAATTCCAGGAGAACTCCAGTTCCAGGGGAATCTGACACCCTCTTCTGACCTCCGCGGCATTGCATGACACAGGTGCACACACTTGCATGCAGACAGTACATTCATACACATACAGAAATAAATAAAATTAATTTAAAAAATTTAAAAAAAAAACAAAATATATTGTATATATGTATGGAATTCTCAAGGAAGAGTTAACTAAAATAGATACATTTGTAACCATGAAAAAATATATGGGAGCAGTGATTTGGTGTATTTTTTTTTTTTTGATGTTTTGAGACAGGGTCTCCTTGTAGCCCCTGCTGGCCTGGAACTCACTCTGTAGACCAGGCTGGCCTTGAACTCACAAAGATCCGCCTGCCTCTGCCTCCTGAGTGCTGGAATTAAAGGCGTGCATCACCACACTAGGCAATCACTCAATTCCTTATCACTCACATTGTAAGTGGCTCTTAAGCTCCACCCACACCTAAGCTTCATCTCCAAAAGAAGATGAAATGATCGCTAATGACCCTTTCTAACTTTTCATAATTCCTGGGGCTCTCTTCATTATCCCGCTTCCGAATTGCTCTGAATGATTTCTCCCGGCCATGCAACACTGAACGACTTCAGCAGCGTTCCGATCAGCATTTTCCGTAATTACCTGGCCACTTTACCTCCTTCACGTCTCCTTCCAAACCACAAGCTAGGATTAGCGAAACTGTCTATTTCCTTTCAAGGGTGACTGAGCATTGCCAAGAGGGAAAAAAAAAAAATCACATAAATATGCTAATTGGATCCATCACAAATTTATGAGATTCAACTCCAGCTGTTCGGCAATCTATTTATCTCTCCTCTGCTCCTCTTTCCATTGCCTAGAAGTAATTATTCAGAACTTTGATCCTCTCCCCATGCACTAGACTCCCAGGTTTTTTTTGTTTTGTTTTGTTTTGTTTTGTTTTTTATAGCACAAGCAAATTCTTTTCCATTTAACTCTCTTATGGTTAGAGAATTCTGCAAAATGCAGTTAAGCATCTTCATCTTAGTGATTATGAAAACAAAAGCGACCTTTGCACAGACGGCAAATCGTCACATCACACTGTTCACAAGGTTCCACGTGTGGCTTCCTGGACTCCAGTCAACGCGTCTTTCAGTGTACCTGCCTCTTCTCATCCTCAGAGTTTTACTCTAATGTTCTGTTTTTAAGTGCACTTTCTTCTTGTGCTGTACGCTGTATTTAAATTAGATCATCAGATCCCTGGCTTGAGTCTTCATCTCTGAATGAAAGCTTTCATAACTCCAGCTCAGCCTAGCTATCTGTTAAGCTCCAATATCACACATTAAACACGTTATTTAGTATCCTCCTTTTGAATCGTGCATAGGCAATTCAGCATGGTCATATTACTGAGGAGGCTTTAGGGTACCAGTAATAGGAAAACACTATGTCTTCTGTTTGAGACTGCAAGTGAACTTACAACCTCATATAATAAGAGTAGTGAGCAGGTAATGGGCAATGATTAGATGTGCATCAAAGCTCTGGAACTTTTCTCTGCATTTGTCTTGGTTCTTTTTTTAAACATCACCTTCATCTTCAAGATGGCAGCAAGATGGGTACAACGGTTCTACATGTCATAGAGAGAGCACCAACCGTAAAAAGAAGTGAATATGTCCTTTATAAGAAATTTTTCTAGAAGTCCTTCTGAATTGGATTCATACTCATTTCCTAAAGAAATTGCTAGCAAATGAGACTGCCATAGTTAATATAAAGTACAATTTCTACACTTGGAAACCTGGGCATTGAGGGGAAAATACTTCTTTGTTGTATACGGTAATACCATGTACCATAGATGTTTGGAGGCAGCCCCAATGTCTTGATATTACATGTCAGTGATATTCCCTCCCTTGTAGAAATCAAGAAGTCAATGGTCATTGCCAAATGCCCGTCAGGGGGTAACCAGGATACTCATGATCTATTCTTAATAATGAGTTATTGCTATGGATTGAAAAATCACATGTTGGAAACTGAATCCCCGTTGAATAGTCTGGGGATTGTGGGGACTTTGAGGGGCTGTTTAGGTAAAGAAAGCGATTATTGCCCACATAGAAGGCGCTGCTGGATTGGCCTCTGCCCTTCTCTGCTCTTCTGCCTCGTTAGGGAATAATGCCTATCTGTGCTGGGCCGTCTGCCTTCTGCCGTGTGACAATACAGCACAAAGTTACTTAGCAGATGCTAATAGCTTGACGTGAAATAGCTTGACCTAGCCTCTAGCACTCTAAGAATATAAATTCCTGTTCTGTATAAATCACTGGGTCTGTGGTATTCTGCTCTAGTAACAAATGGACTAAGTCATCTTTTCCTAATTAAGGAGGTAAGAAGTGAACACTTAGCAAGCAATTAATACTGCCCACGCCAATGTCAAGACAAAAAAAAACGATATTTACTCTTCTAGATTCCCACTACTAATGAACATGTATCTAAATACTGACTAGACCCTAAGGAGTAATCTTGATATTTCCTTCATTATTTGTGTCCAGACATCAACAGCTCCCATGGATATGAACTCTAAAGCACTCGGTGAAGCTCACCTCCTCCACTGTCACCTAAATACCTGCAATTTTTATGTGATTCAGGGGCTACTGTACATACTACACAATTTGACTCACACATTTCTCCTCCAGTAAGTACTAAGCAGGCTATGGAAGATCTCTTAGGTCAGGACACATTGTAGGAGCATCCCCAGACCTAAAAGTTACAAACAAGAGAAGCAGCCAGGTCTGAGAAATTAAACCATGGCGATGTGTCTAGAAGACAAAAAAAAAAAAAAAAAAAAAAAAAAAAAGGAATTTACAAAAATTCGTTTGCAAACCAAAGGAGAAACTGAGTGTCAACCCAAAAGGTCAAGATAAATAGAGAGTGTTTAGGAAGGGTCATAGCAGAAGTTAACTGCTTTTAGTCTATTGTCACATTCATGAATACACAGGATGCCTACAATTTGGGAAAGGAATGAGCAATTTATGAGAAGCTGATGTGTTGACTCATAAAGATGTGTGTTCTCTTTGTCACAGAAGCTCCATTTTGGAAATCTTTGCTAGGCAAATAACTCAAAACCCAGAGGGATTCTGTAAGCACAAAGATGTGTCTTTATAAGCACAAATAGATGGGGCCTGCAATCCAGCATAACAAAAGACTTAATTACATCATTTTCATTGACGATGAAATCAGAAAATAATGTAGCATGTCTATAACAATGTAAAGATAGATATTTACATTTATATATTTATAATTATAAATTATAATTCTGTCACAATCATGCAAGAGTTTGAAAAGTTATTTGTGGGAAAGCTATGTCTGAATACACCAAAAATGATCATGGTGAGGTCTACACCAGAGCACTTGAATCTAAATCTTCCATTTTAATGCTCTTCCAGGTGTTTTACACTATGGTATCCTACTTGCTTAAAGTTTCAAGTCAGCAAGGGAAGAATAAGAGTTTCAACTGAGAAGCAAAACAGTCTACTTTCTCTGGAGCTGTTGTCTTGGACTCTGGTCAATTCTGGCTGTTTCCTTTCATGGACTGACAGTTTGTCCAGGAATAACCTTTCAATCCTACTAATGAAGCACACGCAATTAGATATATAGGTATTTAAAAGGCACTAATAGTTATGGTAGGTTACTTTGGTATAGACACATATGTTTGGATGGTATGTTAATCCATGAATTACATTTTTTTTCCTGTTAAATATGACAGGGTCTTACTGTCCTATAGAGGATGTAAGCTTGTGGCATCAGCCATGGGTTATTCCTCCAAGGAGAGAGCCAATAGCCAATTAGATTTGGGATATACAGGCATATGGCTGCCTCTGCTGCACAGTATTTCCAGGCAGGTGAGGTGTAGCTGGTGCTGACGATGAAGTCTTGCTTGACTCAAGGAGACCCGTATTTGCTTTATTGGTTTAGTGGCCTTTGGTAACACTCTCTGGTATTCCAGAGGCCATCTGTACACTTGCATGTGCCCACCCCTTACATCCCCCCCATCCCCCGCCAAAGGGGTGGGCATGGATGAGGGAAAAGAGTCTAGATTTGATTGAGAAATGTATGAAATGCACTCAATAAAATTAGCTTAAAAAAGATTTATACCCTCCCACCCCACTGGCAGCTGCATTTTAGAATATCTAAGATAAGCAGAAATTTCTGAGAAGCTTGATCGCTTGATCTTTCTGTATGTACAAAGAACACCTGGTATAAAAAATGAAGAGAGAAAGAATATTTCTGTGCCCTGTAGATTGGTCTTGAGTTAAGGTGTTAGGGAACTATGCAGTATCTTCCTTACAATTTATACTTTTATGTGTTCTTTACAATAATTCTCTTGCTTCCACTATGGAAAAATCGCTTAGTGGAAACTATTATTTCTACTCCAGAAAAATAAAAGGCACATTAAAGTCAGAGCCTTGTAAAGGTGATGTTTGGGTCACCAGACTGTTGTTAAAGGCGACACAATCATGGCACACCCTAGTCAGGCCCTCTGACCTGCTGCTTCCTCTTGCTTGGTGCTTGCAGCAGGTTGTGTCCTTATTGCTGGAGCCTTCTTCTGGACCTTTTCTGGGAAACAAGGCTAAATAGAAACCAAAGGGCAGAGAGACCCAGAAGGGCCATGTCATGACATTGGTGAACACATCTCAGTTTGGATAAAGGTTGAGCACTGTGATTGAGGCACTCATTATGCCGGTCATATTTAAGAGACTATTGTATGTGTACTGAAATGAAGAAATCTCTGGAACTCGAGTGACCTAGAATACTGATGACTGACCAGAGCTGACAGACTCATGTGGTTAAGGTTCCCTACAGTGGACTAAGGATATGTAAGGTTTGGCAGATAGCACAGATATTTTTCACCTGGTTGAGACAAGGTAGGTGCTAGGTAACCAGGGCTTTATTCAGATTTTCCAAAGCAGCTAATTTTAGCTGTTTTGGAAGGCAAACCCTGGAAATGTTGGCGAGGAAAATAAACTATAGATTAATTCCTAAACACATTTAGAGATTCACATTTTAACAGTAAAGTTACATGCAGGTAAAAAAGAATATGAATAGAATATGAATACATTTCTTCCAATCATATGTGGTAATTACAATGTGTGAATACAAGTGGTAGGACAATTCTAGAGCCCATTAAGAGATTCACAGTGGAATAGCGCAGTTGCTTTCAGATACAATGAAATACAATAATAAAGGTGCTCAGTTTGCCTGCCAACAGGGGATTTGGTGTTAGCATCCACAAATGAGGGAAATCATTCGCCTTTTGTTTTTCTCAGACTGTGTTACTTCACTTAGCATAATGGCTTCGAGTTCCATTCATTTACCAGCAAAGCTCATGATGTCATCTTTCTTTACCACCGCATAGAAATCCATTGTGTAGCTGTACCACATTTTTGTTTTCCAGTCATCAATTGAGGGGCATTTGGGTTGGTTCCAGCTCTTTGCTATTGTGAAGAGAGCTGCAATAAACATAGCTGTGCATGTATCTTTGCAGTAGGATTCATCTTGTGGCTATATACCCAGGAGTGGTATGGCTGGGTCAGGTGGTAGGCTCATTTTGAGTTTTTAAGGGTTCTCCACACTGTTTTCCACAGTGGTTGTATGAGTTCACATTCCCACCAGCAATGGATGAGTGTTCCCCTTTCCCCACAACCTCTCCGCCATTTGGTGTCTTTTGTTTTCTTGATCTTGGCTAGTCTTATTGGAGTGAGATGATACCTTAGTATGATTTTAATTTGCATTTCCTTAATTATTAATGATGTTGAACACTTTTTAAGATGTTTCTCAGCCATCTTTACTTCCTTACTGGCGAAGTCTCTGTTCATCTCTTTACTCTATCTTTTGAGTAGGTCATTTGTTTTCTTACTTCTTTGTTTTTTAAGTAGTTCATATATTCTGGATGTTAATGCTCTGTCAGATATATCAGTGGTGAAAGTTTCCTCCCACTCTGTGGGTTTTCTCTTCACTTCCTTGATTGTTTCTTTAGCTGTACAAAGGCTTTTGAGTTTCATGAGGTCCCACTTGTCAGCTGTTGTCCTTATTTCCTGTGCAGCTGCTGTTTGATTTAGAAAGTTTTTTCCTACACCTATGTCGGTTGTGCATTGCTGCAAACTTTTTCTTCTATCACCTTCAGAGTTTCAGGTTTCAGGTTGAGATCTTTAATCCACTTGGAGTTTATTTTTGTACAAGGCGAGAGGTAGGGGTTTAATTTTGTTCTTCCTCAAATGGTGATCTAGTTTTGCCAACACCATTTGCTGAAGATGCTATCTTTCCTCCATTGAGCTTTTTTGGCTCTTTTGTCAAATATGAGGTAGATGAAGTTATGTGAGCTCAAGTTTGGATCTTCAATTTTGTTCCATTGGTCAATGGTTCTGTTTTTTTGCCAGTACCAGGCTGTCTTTATGACTATATCCCTGTAATATAGCTTAAAGTCTGGTAAGGTAATCCCCCCAATATTGTACTTTTCATGTAGGGTTGCTTTAGCTATTCATGGTCTTTTGTTTTTCCATATGAACTTAAGGATTTTTTTTAAAAAACACATAAATGGACTAAAACCACAGGCTCATCTCAATTGATGCAGAAAAAGCTTTTGACAAAATCCAGCATCCCTTCATGTTTAAAGTCCTATAGGGAATTGGACTGGAGGGATCATTCCTCAGTGTAATCAAAGCCATATACAAGAAACCCACATCCAACATCATCCTAAATGGAGAAAAGTTGGAAGCATCCTCTTAAAGGCAGGAACACAGCAAGGCTGTCCACTATTGCCACTCCACTTCAATATAGTATTTGAAATGCTTGCTAGGGCAATAAGGCGAGAAAGCAAAATTAAAGGAGTACTAATTGGAAAAGAGGAAGTAAAACCATCCCTTTTTGCAGATGATATGATAGTTTACCTAAGGGATGCTAAAAATTCCACCAGAAAACTCCTAGAAATGATTAAAAGTTTCAGTAAAGTGGTAGGATACAAAATAAACCTAGAAAAATCAGTAGCCTTTCTTTACACCAACAAAAAGCATCTGGAGGAATATAAGGAGACCTTCTCAATCACAAAAGCCTCAAAAGAAATAAAATGTCTAGGAATACACCTAACCAAAGACATCAAAGACCTTTACAACAAAAATTTTATTTTTTTTTATTTGTTTATTTTTAAGGGATTCTACAATATAATGACACAGTTGTTTGCAGATAACATTGATGTTACTCAGTTTGCCATACAATTAGGTAATTGGTGCATTTTGCAAGTATCTATGTCCAAATTTTGAACAACCCAAGGTTCCCATAGTCCAGTTGGAGAAGCTTGTATGCACAGGCATGTTGATCAATTAGGAGTCCAGACTATATTCCTGTAGTCTCATGATTCACCCCTATCTCTCCGCAGCCCTTACATTCTACCACGCCTCCTCTTCCGCAGTTTGTTCCCTGGGCTTTGGGAAAGGGGCACAAGTGGGTGAGAAAAAAACAGTCTAATTTCTTTGGAGTTGTCATTTTGGACTCTAGTCTGTTCAAGTTGTTTCCCTTCATGGGTTGACAGCTTTTCCAGTGATACCTTTTTAGTCATACTAACAAAGCACAAGCAATTGGATGTACAGGCATTTAAGCAGTACTAATTATTATGTCAAGCTAAGCCGTGAGCATAGACACAGATGCTTGGATGGTATGCTAATCCGCAAACTGTGGTTTCTCTATAAAGGGTGACAAGATCTTATTGTGGCTTATAACATCTCCTAACCACTAGAGGACATAGCTTGTGGCATCCACTGTGAGTTATTCCTCCAAGGAGAGAGCTAATAGCCAATTAGATTTGGGATATATATAGACACTTGGCTGCCACTGTTGCACAGTATCTCCAGGCTTACAACAAAAAATTTAAAGCCCTGAAGAAGGAGATTGAAAATGACATCAAAAGATGGAAAGACCTCCCATGCTCGTGGACTGGAAAAATTAATATAGGAAAAAATGTCCATTCTACCCAGATTAATATACAGATTCAATGCAATCCCAATCAAAATCCCCAAGAGCTTTTTCACAGACTTAGAGAGGGTATAAATCTTTAATCCCAGCACTTATGTAGGAGGTAAAGAAAGAAGAATTCCAAGTTCAAAGACAGCCCAGCCTATATAATGCAACCCTGTTAAGAGCAACAACAAAAATAACCTAAAATGGAATGACCCCTTATAAGACAAATGCAACACATTTCTTCAGGGTAAAAAAAAAATCATACCTGTAGGTCTTTATGTCATATTAATATTTCTGCATGCAGCTTGAATTTCTTTTTTTTCTAAGGCTTACTTAAGGTTTTATTGGAAAATTTATAGCAAAATTTTAAAAGTACTTACCAAGAATAATGATAATTATTGACCATGCCCAAGAAATAAATGTCCAGTCCTGTTTAGTTCCCACTGCACTACAGGTCAATGAAATTGAAAAGGAAATTAGCTCTCAAAATCATTGCCTGAAAGGCAAAATACATATTGGATTCGTGTGGAATGCAGAAATTGTTCCTGCTACTGCAATGTGTACAATACTAAGTTTTCACATCCACCATGAAAAAAGCCACCAACATTATGCACCTTTTCTCTTCAAATTATCTTTGCTTGTTCTTAATTCTAAATATTTTTGTTTACCCACACTAAGATTTCTTTGTAGATATGACTTTCCTCCTCTTTCTTAAAGCATTCATCTAGGGCTGGCTAGATGACTCAGCAGGTCAAAGTGCCTGCCACTAAATCATCTGATGACCTAAGTTTGAAATGCACATGAACCCACATGATAGAAGGAAAAAAGCAGACTCCTGAAAGTTGTTCTCTGACCTCCACACGCACACTCCCCTGTGCATATACATGAGCATGTGCATATGTGTGCTTGTGCACAGGAGTGGACACACATGCACTCACACACACACACACACACACACAAACACTATAAATCAATGTAATCAAAGTGTTTCCACTTGGTTTTCTCCATATTAGTCAAATTTAAAACTTAATGCTAAATAAATTATTTTGGTTGAGCGTAACTTCTGCATTCTCTTTAAAAACCACTAATTCTCTATCTGGCCCTTCCATTGGTGTTCTTCCCAAACCTAGCTCCTGCCAAGAGCCATACCTGAAGGGACTTCAGGCCTTCCTCCGCTCTCAAGGCAGTGTTTTAGACCCCTGGCAGCATCAGACTCTGGTTGTTAATGTCTTCTCAAATTCTCCAAGCCATAAAATCAGCTAGAATTTACTTCTTTGCTATAGAAGATTGCAAAATTAGCCACAACTGACAATATGCAAGCGCTTCGGAAGGTGAGGGGTTTTCCAGGAATGATTGGCATGTGGATCAGCAAAACGGGCTAGGAAAGACCCACAGGGTGTGGTGTACCTTCCAATAAGCTAGGCTAGACGACTGAACAAAAACCTAAGGAGGAGGGATCTCACACACTCACACTAGTTTTGTGTTGTGTTGTGTTGTGTTGTGTTGTGTTTGGGTTCATTTGTTTTTTCCATTCCAATAGGAATCAGGCTCCAGATTCTTCAGAACCTACAGCAGATTTGGGCCAGCAGCTGTCCTGGAGCTTGAAGACTTGCAACTTGGAGTAAGGCTGCATCATCGGTCCCTCGTGTTCTGTCGTTCAGCTTCTTGGACTGAGCGGCTAGCTACTTGTTGCACCTGCTCTCCAACCTGCAGAGAGTCACTGTGGGATTTTTTTCACCTTCCTGATCATTTACATCAGTCTAAGGAGTTCCCTGTTACAATTACACATGTGCAGTCTACTGGCACTGTTCCTCTAAAGAACTGATAAAATATCAAAAAAAAAAAAAAGAATTCTGTAATATTTAAAAATAAGATCAATACTTATGGCCTAGCGGTTAAGAGCGCCGACTGCTCTTGCAGAGGACCCAGGTTTGATCCCCAGCATCCACATGGTGGCCGAGAACCGTCTGAAACTCCAGTTCCAGGGGAATCCGACACCCTCTTCTGACCTCCGCGGCATTGCACGACACAAGTGCACAAACTTGCATGCAGACAGTACATTCATACACATACAGAAATAAATAAAATTAATAAAAAAATAAGATCAATACTACTATCATACAATATAAAATAAATCTTTTTTCATTACCTTAAGTTCATAACCTGCTATGCCAAATACTTTGCAAATTACCTCTTATCATTTTTCTTTTGTGTGTACACAGCACATGCATGTGTATGCACGTGTATTCATACATGCTTGTACTTGTGAAAAAGAGTGGTCAACACTGGGTTAGCCTCCTCAATCACTTCTCCACCTTGTTTTATTTTTTGTTTGGTTTTGTTTGTGTGTGTGTGTGTGTGTGTGTGTGTGTGTGTGTGGTTTTTGTTTGTTTGTTTGTTTTGAGATAGGGTCTTTCACTGAAGCTGAAGCTCACCGTTTTGGCTTTGGTTTTCTGTTCTTATTGTTTACAGACATCAAACTACCTGAGTTTTATCTGTTTCTACATGCCAGATTCTGGGATTACACACTCATGATGCCATGACCAACTTTGATGTGGCTTTGGGGAATCTGAACCCAAGTCCCCATGCCTGCACAGTGAGCACTTTCCTACCTCCTGGAGTCATCTCCCTAGCCCATCTCATTGTTTTTGTTTTTCCTATTTGGAGAATGGCTTAATGTTCAAGATCAAAACTGAATGGCAGAAATAATACTCTAGTTTATATCTTCTGCTTACAAAGCCTATGGGTTTTTCTCCATTTGAGTCTCTCAGCTTTTGCTGTCACTTAGAGTCCATATGATTAACTTCCTTTAATTTTCTAAAGCCTTCCATTTACTGCTTGGCAGGAACTAGCAGAACAAACTCCTTATTTCACTCATCCGCGTGGCAGAAGGGGCACAAGAACACAGCTCTTGGTCCCACCATTCTCTTGAGCACTGAATCTTAAGATCTGAGAGGAACCTCAAGTTTAAGGACCACCTTCCAGCTTTGTTCCTATCTCAGAGGTCATTGTATTGGGTTAAGCCCCTTTCTTCTACTCATCTACACATGTATTTTCCTGTAGAACAAATCAGCTATCTCCTCTAAAAATTCATATTTATTCTAGCCTACCTTCTAACCAACCACTGAAGTAGACAGAGGACAAAGCATGCAAATCAAAACTTGAAAAACATTAATTAAGTCTAAGAGGCCAAATTACTTCCACCTATCTATGGGATTCCCCGTGGGCACTGGGTCATGGCAACTGTAAGCTCTCTGGACAAGCTCTGCTTCTTCCATGCTACTTTGACATGATGAGTGTTCAGTAAATGAATATTGGAGAACAGTAATGCAGAAAGTGGAAACTGTAATCCCCCCTCTGGCTTAATGTTTCATTCAAAGGAATTATCCTTTATGGCATTTAACTTGAACTTTATGTTTTTCCTTGCTAGGGGCTATTAACATGAATCTTGCATCATAGAGGGGAATTTTATTTTTCTTTTGATTGCCGTCTTTCAACAAGTCTGGCTGTGAGTAAATGAGATCAGCAGTATTTCAAGAGCCAGCCATTGTGTAGACCTTACTGCCTGTACTTGCTAAACCTTACTTTCCCCATCGTTTGCCTCCACTTCTATCACTGACTTTATCTTGTAATGAAAATTAATGCCATGATTTAAATGAGTGATATGAAATATGATCTATTATCCTTGCTGGCACACAGCACGTTTCACCTCATTACCACATTCTTAAAGAATAATTAGCATCTCTAGGGATGAATTGGATATTACACAGCCAACATCTGCAGATACCTTTGTTCACAGAACACAATGGCTCCATCCTTTCCACACATTCAGCCTCAGTTGAAATTTCAACAGCTCTGAAAACTGAAGTTATTCTCTGAGAAACATAGACTGTGTTACTGTTGAATAGGCTGCACATACGTAGAACCCACAAACTTTCCATCTACACATTTCCAAAATTGCCTCTACTGTATTATCTTTGTATTTCTTCCAAAGTTATTTGTACCCTTCAAACACTTAATTAAACTTAGGGAAAACTAACAACACTTAATTAAAGTATGTATTCTCAAAATCCAAAATTGTTCATGATATATTCAGATAATCAAGACCAATAAATAAAAGGTGTTTGCTCAGGCCGGGTATGGTGGTATACACCTTTAATCCCAGGACTTGTGAGACAGAGGCCTGTGGATGTCTGTGAGTTCAAGGCCAGGCTGTTCTACATAGGGAGTTCCAGGGAGACCCTGTCTCAAAAAGACAAAAAAAAATCCTTGCTCAATTTATTTATCTTTCTATATTTCAATTGGATATGGAAAATGAAATATAAATTTAATGTATGTCTAATGCAATTTAAAATATCCATATATTGGGCTGGAGAGATGGCTCAGCAGTTAAGAACACCAACTGCTCTTGCAGAGGACCTGTGCTCGATTCGCAGCACCCACATGGTGGCTAAAAACCATCTTTAAGCTGGGTGCGGTGGCACACACCTTTGATCCTAGCACTAGGGAGGCAGAGGCAGGTGGATCTCTATGAGTTCAAGGCCAGCCTGGTCAACAGAGCGAGTTCCAGGCCAGCTGGGGCTATAGGGAGACCCTGTCTTAAAAAAAAAAATCTGGGGCTGGAGAGATGGCCTAGCGGTTAAGAGCGCCGACCGCTCTTACAGAGGAACCGGGTTCGATCCCCAGCACCCACATGGCGGCCGAGAACCGTCCGAAACTCCAATTCCAGGAGAACTCCAGTTCCAGGGGAATCCGACGCCCTCTTCTGACCTCCGCGGCATTGCACGACACGGGTGCAAAGACCTGCATGCAGACAGTACATTCATACACATACAGAAATAAATAAAATTAAAAAAAAAATCTATATATTAAGAGCTTAGAATTTAAAGTTCATTTCCTTTCTAAACTGATAGTTAATTATTAAGTAATAATTTATTAAATGTCATCATCAGTGTTGAATTTATTCCCTAACTTCAAATAATACATGTTAAAGGCTCTTTTCTCTTTCTTTTTTTTGGGGGGGGGGGGATTGGGTTCTTGAAGTTAAACCCAAGAACTCGTACACACTAGGCAAGGGCTTTTCCACTGAGCTGCACTCCAGGCATTTTCGTTATTTTTATCTTGAGACAGGATCTCCCTAGAATTGTGACCCCCTACTCAGATACTCCTGCCTCCACAATATCTGGAATTACAGTGTGTATATCCCCAACTTCAAACAAATGTAAATCTAGTATTATAATGAACAAAATGTATACCTTACAATATCTCACGCAAAAAGTTGGATGAACAAGGATACCTTGCATGGGTTGATAAGGCTGCTCTCAGAAGTCACGAGTTTTTAAACAAAAATCCTAGTCCCAAGGGTAAGAGGCCTGTCTATGAGTTGTTTGGCCACGGAGCCCCCAGAAGCTCATAAAGCAATAAAGGTCATGGCCATTGCTCTTGGTTACCCATCAGAACTAGCTAGGAAGAGCCCACTGCTGAAACACCATACACTCTGGAGGCAAGACACAGATGTCTCCCTACTGGCTAGCGTTCACAGCACGAGATGGAGGTAGACAGAGTGCTAGGAAATAAGTCAGTAGTTTTTCTGGGATGTGAGCTCTGAATGCTGCAATGCTAACCTATAGTGCCAGATATGCCCTTTGGTGCGATAGTGGAAAGACTGTTTAGGGGTAACCATTTTCCAGTTGGATTAGAGGCATACTCTACAGGAAGGAACACAGGCCTGGTACTGTACACCTAATCAAAACTATGGCTGAGGAGGTCACAGGCCCTAGGGCAGAAGATACGACTGATGTTTTACTGAATGTTTGTATCTATAGGCCAGTCCTGCTCTCAACCTGGGTCAGAGAAGTTTGTTTTTGCAGAGAGCAACAATTAGTGCAGACCCACAACTGGCCAAAGTGCTGAGAAAAGTGACTTTTGGGTGCTCAGCTCTAAACAGAACATCTGTCTCACCCCCTCCAAGCCTCAGGAAACAACCCAAAATGGGGGAGGAGGCTGTAGAGCTGGAGGAAGGAAAGGTGTGCTGTGAGTGCTGTCTTCCGGATATGATGTGGAAATCTCAGTGTATCCACCTGCACAAAACCTGCACACACACACACACACACACACACACATACACACAGGGTGAGGGGTGGAGGGAGGAAAGGAGAGAGATAAAGAGGGAGAGAAGGAGGTAAAGACAGAAAGAGGGAGGGAAGGAGGGAAGGAGGGAGGGAGAACTTTAACCAGAATCTTCCTCAGAGGAAATACTTTATCACTAACATGAACTTTATTACTCTTCCCATAATATTACTTCTATAGATGATTATATTTTAGCTTACATCTGCAAGAATTTTAGTTTTATATTCCCTAAAACTATTTCAGCTTGTTATATCCCTTTAAAGAAATTACTTTGGTTTATAATTAGTCTGGAAAATGATAAAACCTTAAATTTTTGTGGGTGGTCCAGGATTCTTTGGATGCTTGAAAAACTATTGTAGAAATTATCAGAGGCCTAGAATTAGCATTTGTTTCTGCCAGACAAACATGGGGCACAAAGGAAATTGGCCTTCACATTGTCTGAATTGTTTGGGGGAGGCAGAGCTCAGCAATGCATCCTCAAGGACTCCAGGACTGGCTCAAAGCTCCCTGAAATTTGTTACATTTACTATGATTTTTGTGCCATCTTCAGTTCTGTACTACACTGATTTTTTTGAGTAGGGTTTCATGTAACCCACGTTGACCTTGAATATACCATGCAGCCAAGGCTAGTCTTAATCTTTTCTCCACCTCCCCAGGGCTGGGAATATAGGTGTGTGCCACCATGCCAAGCTTACTAAAGTAATTTTTCCTGCAGTCCCCTAAGGGTAAAAGGAAAGGATTGACTTGTGATTCTCTCTCACCCTCAGGGGAATCCCAGTTTTATATTTAAGAAGAATCCTCCTAAGTCCTCACCCTGGGTGGGCCCAGGATCAAGTGATCAGATTCTTCAACTAGAGTAGGTAGTGTTCCCCAGCTTCTCTGAGGTCTCATTTTACTCTGAGACTCGCCCACATGATTCTTGATCACACTATGCCTCTCATATTTCCAGAAATAGAACTTGCCTTGGTTCAATAAGCCTCCTATAGCAAGCAAATTCCAGGTGTTTAAAGTGTGTGTTTGGATGAGATCTTTTAATTGCAAATAACAAGCATAACTCAAACTACTCAGATAACTGGGGGTTGTAGAAGAATGTGGGTCCCAAGAATACCAGGGTATTCAATTCCAGACACAGGAAGAGAAGGTACATTTTATCAGGGGCCACAGAATAATGGGAAGGGACGGAAATAGCAGACTCTGTGGCATCCACATGCTTCAGACAGGAGAATCAGAATTACACAAGGACTGTTAAAATAGAATGCTGAGCACCATCCAAAGATTTAAACAGAGCCTAATAATTTCTGTTCCAAGTTGGTGCTAATGTTGATGATTCAAGGCTGTTCTATTACATCACAGCTTAAGAAATTCTGAGGTCTTATTACTGACTTTTGGCCTAATAATCCACTGACTATAGATGTGAACTTAGATGTCAGCATGGTGCTTTCTGCCTCAGTTTCCTCACCCTGATGGCTCAGACTCCTCATCTGTCCAACAAGGAAAATAGTAGGACTTGGCTCAGGGGGTTTGTTTGCATAATGGTTACTTTTCTCATTGCTATGACAAAATAGTAGACAAAGCAACTTAAAGCAGGGAATAGTTCAGCTCACAGTCCCAGGATGCATTCCATCATGGCAAGGAAGTCATGACAGCAACAGCAGGAGGTACTGGTTGCATCTCACCCACAGTCAGGACTGCCAGAATTCTGCTTGCTCCCTCCCTTCTGTCAGGGGCCCCAGCCTACGGATGATGCTGCCATATTTAGTGTGAGTCTTCCCACCTTAATTAACCCAACATGGAAACTCCCTCACAAACGGTCCCAGAGGTATGCCTGCTAGGTGACTGACCTAGTTTGCTTTCAATTGCTATGACAAAACACTCTGACCAATACCAATTTGGGGAAGAAAGGGTTTATTCATCTTACATCTCCCAGGTAACAGTTCACCACTGAGGAAGCCCAAGGTAGGAACTCAGGGCAGGAACCTGGAGGCAGGAGCTGAAGCACAGGCCATGGAGGAATGCTTCTTACTGGTTTGGTTCCCTGGTCCATGCTCAGCCAGCTTTCTTATGCAATACAGAACAACCTGCCCAGGAGTGGCATAGCCCACAGTGGGCTGAGCCTTTCCACATCAGTCAACAATCAAGAAAATGTCCTACAGACATGGGTACATTCCAGTCCAATGGAAGAATTCACCAACTAAGGTTCCCTCAACCCATGTGTGTCAAGTTGACAACTAAAGCTATCCAGCACAATTGACCCTTGTCACACAAAAATGCATTGCTATTAAACCACAAACTTTCCATTTCTTGTCCTCAGGTAAGTTGTTATCACAACATAAGATAGTGCAACCTTAAAAGCCTCACGTTCCTTAAAAAATTCAAGAACTTTTTAAGTTTACAATCTCTTTTAAAAGTCTCTTAACTGTAGGCTCCTGTAAAATCCAAAACAAGTACGGTCTTATTTCAAAGAGATGAATCGGACACACCTAAGCAAAACCTAAGTGCAGCAAAGTAGCTCAGGCTGGACATCTGGGACTCACTCATAGTCTTCTGAGCTGCAAAGGGTCTTGGCAGCTCCCCATCTCTGACTCTGCCATCCACAGCACACACAACTCGTCTCATAGGCCCACCCAGGCCAACTCCATCCTACACCTGCTGCTGCCCTTGTGGGTCATCCCATGGTCGTAACATCTCCAAAAAGCTGGGGTCTCCACTGAAACTGAGGTTTCACCTTCACCAATGGGTTCTTCTGACCTCTCCTGGTGCCAAGCCTCAGCATGACCCCTACAATCCTAGGGTGTTCACTGTATCAGGGGCTGTATTTTTCCCAATGTCCTTTCCTGGTCTCTCACAGTGCCAAGCCTCAGTTGCTCTCTGTGACCACTTTATGCTTTCAACACCAAAACCATGCAGAAGACTCTTACACATTACCAAGTCCTGTTTCCCACTTGAGATGGAGACTTGGACCTCCGCTGGACCACAGCTTCTGTGTGCTGTCCCTGAGGAAATACTTCCCAGATTCCACCACGGTGATATTGGTCTCTTGTTACTTACAGCTGATTTTTCAGCCCCAGCTAACCAGCAACAATTTTCCCAGTAAAGCAAAGGTTTCACTTCAGGTTCTGGTCTCTTCTTAATCACAGCTGATTCTTCAGCCCCAGCTGACCAGAACTCACAGATTCTCAATTCAAAATATCATACAAGTAGCCCTGATAGTCTCTTTTTCCCTTTGAAACTTCACAAGCCAGGCCTCCATCATCTATAACTCTTTCCAAGTTCCAAAGCAACAAACTCTAAGCACTCAATAGCTTTTCTATGGCCCACAGTCCTCCCCACAAACACCAAGGTCAGGTCTGTCACAGTGATACCCCAAGATCCTGGTGCTAATTTCTGTTCTAGTTTGCCTTCAATTGCTGTGAAAAAACACTCTGACCAACCCCAACTTGGGGAGGAAAGGTTTTATTCATCTTACATTTCCTGAATCACAGTTCATTGCTTAGGGAGCCCAAGGTAGGAACTCATGGAAGGAACCTGGAGGCAGGAGCTGAAGTACAGGCCATGGAGGATGCTGCTACTGGCTCGGTCCCCAGGCCATGCTCATCCTGCCTTCTTATTCAGTACAGAATTGTAGAGTGTTACACACTTGCAGAACAGACTTAACCTGTGCTCAGAAGCAACATCTGAGTCGGTGGTTTGATCAACACCTGATACGCTTCCAGAAGAAGCAGAGGATGATGATATATAAAGCCTGATCTTTCCCAAATAAATAGAGTTTAGCAGGAGTTCACATCCTCCCTGCCTTTCACCCTACTCTCAGTGTCTGTGTGTTGATTTTGCCATCTACTCACCTCCACTCCTCGGCTGTGACCTGAACTTCTTTGGCTGGTCCAGAGGAGCTTACTACATCTGGCACCTAACGTGGGGCTCACACCTACAACCCTGAGATTAAGAGTCTCATGCTCTGTCGACTGAGCTAGCTGGGCTGCCCATATACAGCCCCTGGAACAGGCTTGTGCACTCCATCAGCATTTCCATCTTTCCCCAGGGTCACTTTATCATCTATACCCCGAGCTCGCTCTCTCTCTCTCTCTCTCTCTCTCTCTCTCTCTCTCTCTCTCCCAATGTAAGCACCTTTCCCATTCCTGCTTGGCATGTGCCCAGTTGGCCCCCCTGGGCCCCCTCCAGTGCTCTGGTGTTAACCCTCGTGGTCTCACACCCAACTCTTTATGGCAAATGGATGTCACACACATTCCAGCCTTTGGTAAACTTAAATATGTCCATGTAACTGTTGAGACTTTCTCCAGGTTTATTTACACTGTTCTGTCAGGTGAAACAGCGTCCCATGCTATTAAGGTGTTGAAAATATCCATGCTACTCATGGGAGTTCCTTGGGAACTCAAAACTGACAACAGCCCAGCATATACTTCCAGTCCCTACAATGCCTTTCTCTCCTCGTGGAACATTAAACACTTCACTGGTATTCCATATAATCCTCACGGCCAGGCCGTCATTGAGCGGTCTAATCGCTCCATCAATAAACATCTCTCTAGACTCAGGCCTTTTCCCTCCCCATGGATCCCTACCTCCTCCTTACAGAGACACTCTTTACACTCAACTTCCTCACATTTGAAGGAAATGGAATTTCACAAGCTTATAAGCATTCGAGATCCCTACCCCGCCCTACGCCCCTCCCTCTCGTCAGATGGAAGGACCCTTTGTCCTCACAATGGAAGAGCCCCAAGCCTCTATTAACACAAGGCTGAGGCTTTGCTTGTATCTTTCCAGAATCCTCAGGGAAGCCACTGTGGGTACCCTCGAAAAATGTTAGAGCCTATTTGGACACAGACACTTGATCCTCATAACAGCTGTAGTTTGCTACAGGAGAAGGGGATCCTCCAGGAAGCCTCTGTGATGCCATTGAGAAATGATCAAGAAAAAGGGAACCCAACTTTTTCATGCTTCATATCTATGTTGACTGTCTTACTGTGTGTCTAAGATTCATGTAATCACGTTTTTCATGCGTCTAAGTTTTTTTAATTTTATTTATTTTTTATGTGTATGAATGTACTGTCTGCATGTAGGTCTGTGCACCCGAGTCATGCAATGCCGCGGAGGTCAGAAGAGGGTGTCAGATTCCCCTGGAACTGGAGTTCTCCTGGAATTGGAGTTACAGACGGTTCTCAGCTGCCATATGGGTGCTGGGGATCAAACCTGGGTCCTCTGCAAGAGCAGTCGGTGCTCTCAACCGCTAGGCTATCCCTCCAGCCCCGCGTCTAAGTTTTTGTATGTAAAGTGTGTCTAGTATCTTCTCAGTCTAGGTTTTTGTGTGTGTTTATCAGTCATTATAATTGTCTCATGTTGGTTCTGCCAAACAAAGTGGCCACTTCAAGTTTCCATCTTTATGTGCACAAAATTATGTGGCATGCCAGACTAGATATGCATATGCAAACTTTAAAACATGAATACTTGCCAGGCGTGGTGGTGCACGCGTTTAATCCTAGCACTTGGGAGGTAGAGGCAGGCAGATCTTTGTGAGTTCAAAGCCAGCCTGGTCTACAGAGTGAGTTCCAGGACAGCTGGGGCTACAGGGAGACCCTGTCTCAAAAAGACCAAAAAAAAAAAAAAAAAAAAAAAAAAAAAAAAAAAAAAAAAAAAAAAAAAAAAAAAAAAAAAAAAAATTAAAAAAAGGAATAAAAAGAAAAAAAAAAAAAAAAAAAAAATTGGATACCAGAGAACAAATGCTTACTACTTGTTTTGTGTGCTCAACCAAAGTCCTAGGCATAAAAACATAAAAACCATCATATGACCCATCTATTTAAATGATTTTTACCTAAGTCTGTAAGTTTAACTGCATTCAGTACTAATTGTAGAGACACTGCTTTTCAAAAAGTTGATGACTGTGCAAAATTGCAGCTTATTTTTATTTTCTTTTTCTTTTTCACTTCTGATCCCTTTGAAAGTCTTTCCTGAGTTATGTACTGCCACTTTTTTGGTGGGGGGGGTACCTTGAGATTCGTAATGTCAGCTGAGCTTGTATTCAAAAATTATTATTTTTCTTTAGTATACTCATAAATGATGATAAAAAGGGGTGAACGGAAGGAGTTTCTTTGGGGAAAAAGGATTCAGTTGTGCTGCAAGGTGATTGTTCATTGTTTTATTATCTTTCATTGCTATACTGACATCAGATGCTAAAAGTAGCCTTGAAATTTGGTTGTCTTCAAGTGTTGCAGCTGCATGATTTGTAATTTAAATACTTGCTGCAAATCCATCAAATATTCTGTTTTTACTATTGGTGCTGATGAGAGCACCTACTTGTGCATGAGCATTTCTGAAAATATCATCTTCTTTGCATTTGGCTCTCTGTCAGGTAAATCCCCATGGAGTAGCTGGCTGGTTAGCCAATGGCGGCTAAGATCCTGTTAATCAGGACAACCTAAGACAGGCACAGTCAGATGTTGGAATGCCTCTGCTCCCACCCAGACAGACACTGTTCCTAGTATTTTCCTCGATGGCTGGCTGGTTAGCCGATGATGGGTAAGATCCTATTAATCAGGCCGGGTGTGGTGGCGCACACCTTTAATCCTAGCACTCGGATCTTTGTGAGTTCAAGGCCAGCCTGGTCTACAGAGTGAGTTCCAGGACAGCTGGGACTACAGGGAGACCCTATCTCAAAAAGACCAAAAAAAAAAGATCCCATTAATCAGAACAACCTAAGACAGGCCCAGTCAGATGTTGGAATGCTAGAACTAAAGGCTCCCACTTTTGTTTGTTTGTTTGTTTAAAAGCAAAAGGGTGGATATATAGAGTGTTACACACCTGCAGACAGACTTAACCTGTGCTCAGAAGCAACAGCTGAGCTGGTGGTTTGATCAGCACCTGATACGTTTCCAGAAGATGCAGAGAGTGATGATATATAAAGCCTGATCTTCCCAAATAGAGTTTGGCAGGAGCTCGCATCCTCCCTGCCTTTCACCCTACTCTTGGTGTCTGTGTGTTGATTTCAAGATCTACTCACCTCCACTCCTTGGTGTGACCTGAACTTCTTTGGGTGGCCTGGAGGAGCTTACTACACAGAATAACCTGCCCAGGGGTGGCACCACCCACAGTGGGCTGGGCCCTGCCACAAAACTCAACAATCAAGACAATACGTCACAGATTTGGCCACGGGCCAGTTCAATGAAGGAATTCCCCAATGGAGGCTCCCTTACCCAAGGTGTGCCAAGTTGACACTAAAGTTGTCCAGCACAGCAACTCTAGATCCCGTCAGGTTGACAATCAATACTGTCACAGTTTACAATTAATGAAACAAAAGCTGTAAAATGCTTAGAACAGTGCCTAGCATTTAGCAACACCCACCATTACTATAGTATCACTATCTTCCCTCTCTTACTGTCTCTCACACTTTAAGATATTCTAGCAGAGCACGTTGAGCAAACTCCAGCTGAAGCATGACTGGATTTATGGATTATCTCTTTCCAGTCTTGTGAGTTGATTAATGAATATGATGTCCTTAATTAAATCCATACTTCCCCCATTGAAATTCCCAAAAGAGAACCTGAGCAGTCAAGCTTGTCATTTGGTGCCACACCAAGTCATAGATTATCAGCCCATGAAGTCCTTTCCTTGGCCGTGGGCACTACCCCTGTCCAATAAGCAGCAGTAGGAAGATGTGGATCATGAGTAGAATAAAGAAGATGGTCAGGTGTGGTAGCACATGCCTTTAATCCCAGCACTTGGGAGGCAGAGGCAAGCGGATCTCTGTGAGTTCAAGGCCAGCCTGGTCTACAGAGTGAGTTCCAGGACAGCTGGGGCTACAGGGAGACCCTGTCTCAAAAAGACAGAAAAAAAAAAAAAAGAGAAGATGAAGAACACTGTCTCCCAGAAGTGTTTATAAATGGGGAGGATTAACTTAGAAAGTTCTGAACATGGAGCAGACACTGTGATTGACATATCTGAGAAGTATCATTACAAGCTTGAAAAATAATCGTTACTCATCTGTTCTCATTAGAGCTAAATGCCCTGATTAAATTACTTTACATCAAATTACTTACAATTAATACAGACTTTGTTTGGATATAATTGAGTCCTCATTCATGTGTTTTACACATGGTCAGTTTGGATGTTATCAGCAGGAAGTATGGCAGTGCTTGTGTGAGGAGAAGGCAAGCAGCAGAGAAACGGGTTCTACACTAGGATGAAATTCAACTAAGTACCTTTATGTTAACATTAGACCCATCAGTCAGGAAGCAGCACAAAAAGATAGTGTATATATACTTCCTAAGACTGGGATGTTCAGAAAGAAGTCCCAGTCCATATTATAAACATGAGTATCACAGTAAATATTGATATGAATCAAGACAATAAACCATTTCCAAATACATTATTAGACAATAATTCCATTTAAATGTTTCAAGTGCTTTAAAATATCATCTTGAAATATTAACCACTGTACCCTCACCATTATACAAGTTGGGTTATGGGTCCATCATCTATGAGTTTATAGAAATCTCTACTGAATACATTGTGTCTTTGAAATACATCATCCATATATGCATTTTCCCCTTCACCTTCTACTTCACCAGGCAAAGAAGTAGAAAATAACATGGGATTCTCTTCCTAAAATGTCTGTTAATACATTGTTTAGGTACATGCTTATCTTTCCTGAGTTAATTTTATTGTATTCCATCAGGTGATTCAAGAAGTCAGTAAAGGGAGTTACAAATTACATTAAGCTGTAGATATTTGTTCATTACTTGAATAAGCAACTATATAAAGGCATTCTTCACAGTACATAAGACTGTGTTATGGCCGGGCGTGGTGGCGCACGCCTTTAATCCTAGCACTTGGGAGGCAGAGGCAGGCGGATCTTTGTGAGTTCAAGGCCAGCCTGGTCTACAGAGTGAGTTCCAGGACAGCTGGGGCTACAGGGAGACCCTGTCTCAAAAAGACAAAAAAAAAAAAAAAAAAAAAAAAAAAAAAAAAAGACTGTGTTATGTAACTTAAACTTTTAGGTATAAAGAATACTTTAATTATTATAGTACATAAAATAGAGCCTAAACAATTATGTAACAAGTAAGATAAAGTATAGGTGACTGACTTTAGATGATTTTCTCAACATTATCTTTTCATCTGTAAGATGAAGATAAAAGATATTGCCTATCATATAGAAACTATGAGACTTAAATAAGATAATGTGCATGAGCCCTTGGTAGAGTGTGTACTTTAAAGAAGTAGGTTTCTTTCTTTTTCTTCTATCTTACAATAGGTGACAGAGCCAATGCTGAAATGTGATGTTGTTCTTTGTACTGGGTATTTTAGGAAGAGACTGGATGATATCCTGGAATAATAAAGCCAGCTCTCAGCCAGGGAACAAAGCAGAGCAAAGGATGTCATTTTATATAAAAAAAAAAAACTGTTGATTTCAGAGATTTCAGCTTGATTATTTGGATCTTCCCTCAAGCAGACAATTTCAGCAACTAAACCTTCACTTTTGGAATCTGATTGTTTCTTGTAGTCTATGCCAGCTCTCAACCTCAACCCTGAGAATGCCCCTAAGTTTGAATACATCTTTGTGGTTGTCAGCTAGTTCTTGGATGTGGTTTTCAGTGTCACCATGTGCCTCTGTGGTCTACGCACATGAGTCTTGAATTCACCACATTCTGTAGCAGAAAATGAAGGAATAGTCAATGCATTCATTCCCTGGATATGAAGGCCTAAGTACCTTTAGAATCAATGTTGAATGTTTTCAGACAATCTCACTTGAGGACAAATCTCTGTTCCCCTATC
Organism: Rhizomys pruinosus; assembly: GCA_009823505.1. NCBI lineage: Eukaryota > Metazoa > Chordata > Mammalia > Rodentia > Spalacidae > Rhizomys > Rhizomys pruinosus. The sequence continues at coordinate 3,506,648 of VZQC01002896.1, forward strand.
TCTAACGCTGTTCCTTGACCTCTGGGAGTATAAACAAAATGACAGAGAAGTTACCTAAGGGAGAAACTTCTGTGATTTGAGAAGACAAGGAGATTGGACAAGAATATTAAAGGAAAGAATGAAAGTTGATTTACACTCTCAACCATGTATGTAAATATCTTTAATGTTGAAATTCTTCAGATCAATCTTGTGATCTCAACTAACACTAGATACACTTCTGTCCTAAAAGCCTTCAGTTTAAGCTCTTAAAGTGCCCCTTTTTTTAGCTTAGTTATTGCTACTTTTGTATCAAGAGCAATGTTAAAACAGATTCATTAATGGCATATCTTATGGTCAGTGTTGCTGAAATCAATCTATCCTGTCTTGCTAGCCTCTCTACTTGATTTTTATCACTAAAAAGGGTGAAATTTCCTTCTCTGAGAAGACTGGTGATGCTAGATTAATTATTACATCCCGATTCCCCGCTTTTATTTCTTATTAAAAAGCATGACTCACCAGGCGTGGTGTGCACGCCTTTAATCCCAGCACTCAGGAGGCAGAGGTAGGTGTATCTTTGTGAGTTCAAGGCCAGGCTGGTCTACATCCTGAGTTCCAGGACAGCTGGACTACAGGGAGACCCTTTCTCTTTTTTTTTTTTTTAATTTTTTTTTTTGTATGTGTATAAATGTATTGTCTGCATGCATGTCTGTGCACCCGTGTCGTGCAATGCCGCGGAGGTCAGAAGAGGGTCTCGGATTCCCCTGGAACTGGAGTTCTCCTGGAATTGGAGTTACAGACGGTTCTTAGCCGCCATGTGGGTGCTGGGGATTGAACCCGGGTCCTCTGCAAGAGCGTTGGTGCTCTTAACCGCTAGGCTATCTCTCCAGCCCCGAGACCCTTTCTCAAAAATACCAAAAAGAAAGAAAGAAAGAAAGAAAGAAAGGAAGGAAGGAAGGAAGGAAGAAAGAAAGAAAGAAAGAAAGAAAGAAAGAAAGAAAGAAAGAAAGAAAGAAAGAAAGAAAGAAAGAAAGAAAGAAAGAAACTCTCAGAGCCACAATTTGGGGATTAGTTTAAATAACACAAACAAAATTCTATTCATTTCAATTACATCAGTGCCCAAGAAAAATATGAAAATTCATACAAGTTAGAAGTGTCAAAAGCTGTGCATCAAACATACACACACCATGGCATCTATAAATGAAAGCTCTGAGTGACTTTCTTCTGCAAATCTCTGGCTGAAACTATAATTTCACTGAGACAGAGTCACAGTTCATAACACTCTCAACCCTCCCCAAAGGACTGGGGGATCTGACTTAAAACTTATAGAAGTAACTCCTGTTGGAAAGTAGTAATGTCAGTCACTCCGTTCCAGGAAGAGTTGAAATGCAGGATATAGAGCAAGTTCTCCCCTAGATGCACGGAAAATCACTGTCCCAAAATGCTCTTGTCTTTCCCCTAGGGTGCAAATTACACAAACTACACAAAAATTCTTCTGGTCACTTACCAGCAGTAAAGCTAGAATGTCCATTTCAACTCTGTTTAGACACTGTGACAGGACAGAAAAGTCAAAAAAGACAGATTACACATGGCCAATCTTAAAAGTGGATACCAGTTTAGACATGGCTTCATATTTACATATTTAGTGCTATTCTTTTTCTCATGCTAATGCATGTAAATTTAGCACTCTTTACTGAGATTAGTATACCACATTTATTGTTAAGTTAAATACAATCATTTAAAAAATTGCTATAACAGCTGGGCGTGGTGGCGCACGCCTTTAATCCTAGCACTTGGGAGGCAGAGGTAGGCGGATCTTTGTGAGTTCAAGGCCAGCCTGGTCTACAGAGTGAGTTCCAGGACAGCTGGGGCTACAGGGAGACCCTGTCTCAAAAAGACAAAAAAAAAAATTGCTATAAGAAGGCATGGGTAACATATCCCCAAATTTTGTATTCTCTTAAATATCTACTTCCCCCCATCACCAAGACGGCTTAACTGTCTAGACAAAGCAATTACCATTTAACCATGTTTTTTATTCTCTCTTATAAAATAACATTTATTTTATATAATATCTACTTCCTGAGCCATAAAATGCTTTGTGAGGCTCACTAAAGTAAGATTGTCAATTTAGCAATTTTCCCTTCACTTTCCTTACTCAATCCTTTGATGGAGAAATTAATGGGTAATGAAACTGTAAATAAAGAACCATAAACACAGACCAGAGGACCTGATCAGGACATCCGCTCACAAACACCACACCAAGCCAAGAGCTTCGGACTCCAGACACATAAAAACCAAAGAAGAAGATGATCCAGAAAATTAGAAAGGTAGATAAAGAGTCTTAGAAAAGAGACAGTTGACTGGTACAAGTTCCCATGTCAAAACATATTTATCCCTTGACTTTGTTCCCCAGGAGGAGCCCTACATCTCAGCTAACAAAGAAGTTCCATCACATCCCTGGAATGTCTGCCTGCTCTCCAATTGTACCAGTTCCTTTGCCCTTCTGAATCTTGAACGTGCTGTCCCTACCCCACTCGGAGCCCAATAGCCACCCTTCTTCCAAAACATACTTTTTTCCTTCACCTAAATCTTTTTTTTTAATTAATTTTATTTATTTCTGTATGTGTATGAATGTACTGTCTGCATGCAAGTCTGTGCACCCGTGTCGTGCAACGCCACGGAGGTCAGAAGAGGGTCTCGGATTCCCCCGGAACTGGAGCTCTCCTGGAATTGGAGCTTCAGACGGTTCTCAGCCGCCATGTGGGTGCTGGGGATCGAACCCGGGTCCTCTGCAAGAGCGGTCAGCACTCTCAACCGCTAGGCCATCTCTCCAGCCCTCCTTCACCTAAATCTTATATAATGCCCCTGTTTGGAGTAACGTGTCTGAGCTCCTTGCACTAGATCTAAACCCACTTTCTACTGAAGATGACAGAAAATGAAAGATTGATGGAAGAGTGTAGTGATTACAAGCTTGGATTATAGAAATTAACTAGTTTCACATCTTGGACCTACCATTACTAGCGATGAAATCTTTCCTGGGCAATAAAATGTCACTTTCTGGATCTCTGTTTTCCACACAGAAAAAAAATATTATTATTTTATTCAGGGGAGAGCGTGAACGCAGTCCCCCACTACCATAAATTATGCAGTCGAGTTTCCCACATTTAGGGAAATCACAGGGGTCAGCACATCCGGAGTGCAATGGATGAACCTCACCTTGGGAAAACCACCTTCGTGATCATGGTATCTCCCCTGCCAGGTAAGTATAGAAAAAAGAAATTATTAACACTTGGTAGTGTTGTGATGAGGATTAGATGTATTAAGGCAGATGAAACACTAGAAACAGTGTCTGGGGGCTGGAAAGATAGCCTAGCGGTTAAGAGCACTGACTGCTCTTGCAGAGGACCCGGGTTCGATCCCCAGCACCCACATGGCGGCTAAGAACCGTCTCTAACTCCAATTCCAGGAGAACTCCAGTTCCAGGGGAATCCGAGACCCTCTTCTGACCTCCACGGCATTGCATGACACGGGTGCACAAACCTACATGCAGACAGTACATTCATACACATACAAGAATAAAAATAAAAATAAAAAAAAGAAACTGTATCTGATACACAGTAATTATCAGTGAGCATTATCAAGTGTTATTATCCCACAAAACCTAGATTCCCCACATCCAGTTACACTACTATTAGTATTGTATTAATATCAGTAGTGCTACTGGTTTCTACTTTGTTGACATACTATAAACTCTGTAAGGGAAAGAACTTTCGTATTCTCATTCGTGGCTACATTCTGTGTACCAGGTAAAATGCAAAGCATACAATAGACAACAAACATGTGAGGAAATAAATTCATGAGTAGAAGAGTAAGTGAAGTATTGTCAACGACTTTGCCTTCATATGAGAGTTTATTCTTCCATTGTATAATTGGCGCTGTGTCTTCACAAGCTCATTCTCCTGTCACACTTGTTCATACACAGGCTCTCCAAGCTCTTCTCAACCTCTCTCCCGCTGAGTCTGCTGGGCACCATTCTTGAAGCTTTGGGGCTTGAGGGAGCTGGCAGATTACCCTTCATCCAACCTCTTGATTGAATCTTGTACTAAGCAGCATAATTTTTATACTTGATGGGTATCTAGACTTGTTTTCTGAACTATTCACACAACTGAACACCGAAGCAGGACATAAGAAACACCCTGCTGTGAATTACCAGTTAGATTATTTCTTTACCTGTAGTCAACATCCTCTCCCTATCTATTGGCAAGTATATCAGCAATATAACACCCCAAATGGCCCTGCACAGAGATAAGGAAGTGCTAAGGAAGAGGATTCTCTGTTCTGAATATCAGCTTTATTTTTCAATTTTTTTCTTTATTGCAGGATGAAGCCAACTGATGTTAATAATTATTTGATTCAGCATATTCAGGACCATGTAATTCTTACCTGGTTTGTCAGTTATAAGGTTGAAGAATCTTCATTATTCACAATCCCATCACATTGTCTCTGGCATCTAATAGAAAATGCTTCATACTAACAAAATTATGGAATGATACTGGTGGGTTAAGAACATAAGTCCAGGAGATCTCCCAAGACCTCCTGAAGTGCAGGTCTAAAGAGCCCCCCCCCCAACTGGGATTACAAAGGCATCTGAAGGAGGCAAGCAAAGCAAGCCTTCAACACAGTGAAGAGGCATTTGGGACTCACATTGGAATACAGGCAAGGAGAAGTCCATATGCCAGGAACAGGAAGAAGAGACGATATGGGAAATGTGCTGGATAAACCCACAACAAGCTCTGGTAACCCAGAAGATTCCTACAGTGGGATCTCCAGGGGATGGCAAAGGACACAGATATCAGAAACACAATCGTGAACATACTTAAAGAAATTCAAGATTATAAAGAGCAAATCAAAGAACTAAGAAAAGAGAATGAAGAACTCAATAAGGAAGTGGAAACACTGAAAAGATCCCATGTGGAAAAAGATAAGGAAACCAACCAGTGAAGAAAAGAGCTACAGGAAGAGATTGAGAAGCTCCAAAAAGAAGTAGAAATACTAAAGAAATCAGAAGAGGAAATGAAAAAGGAAATCAAACACTCATCCAATCAAGAGGAAAAATCAAATGGAAAAAGCCTCAGAAGCAGAATGGAGGAAGCAGAACAAAGAATATCAGACCTGGAAGATAACACAGAACAACTAAAAACCTCAAGGAAAGATTATGAAAAATTTAAAAATACACAAAAGTGGAACAATCAGGAACTGTGGGACACTATGAAAAGATCAAACCTCCGCATCATAGGAATAGAGGAAGGAGAAGAATCCCAAGAGAATGGTATTGATCAGATCTTCAACAGAATAATAGATGAAAATTTCCCCAAACTAAAAAAAGACAAACCAATACAAATACAAGAAGCACATAGAACTCCAAACAGACAAGATCAGAAAAGAAACTCTCCAT